>JAPVLO010001130.1:0-213394 GCA_027257055.1 Cephalopachus bancanus | reverse complement strand
TTATAGAATGCAAGGCACAGGACAAAAATATGCTATAGGAATAAACAAACGTGTTTCTCGTTGGCAAAAATGTGTTGATTGTTATGATTCCTATTTTAATTAAGAAAGATGTGTTTGAACCTAGTGGCAATGATTTAAAATTCATGGTCCATAGTCGTAATTACTTTTGCACCAACCTAATACAGATATAAAAGTTATTTTAGGCCGGGCTCGGGGGCTCAGCCTGTAATCCTGTGCTTTGGGAGGCAAAGGCAAGTGGATTGCCTGAGCCCACGGGTTCAAGACCTGTCCAGGCAACTTGGCAAGACCTCGTCTCTACAATAAATCAAAAATTAGCCAGGCATGGTAACGCACCTGTAGTTCTGGCTACTTGGAAGGCTGAGGCAGAAGGATCGCTGGAGCCCAGCAGGTCGAGGCTGCAGTGGCCGGAGTGGCCACTGCACTCCAGTCTGGCGACAGAGTAAGACTCCGACTCAAAAAAAAAAAAAAAGACAAATTGAACTCCTTTCAACCTTAATCTAAACCTTAAGATGTGAGCTACACTGGTGGCCTTGTCCTGCTGACTCTGGCAAGACCAGCAACCTCCAGCTTCCTGCCAGGAGCACTCAGCGCTGGTGAGAGTAAGGTCAGGTTACTCTTAGATGAAGTTTAGAAAGCAGTTGTTGGGCAACCTCTTAAGGTCCCCTCTCGCTCTGGGATCTTTTCCTCCTCTCAATAAATCCTACTTAAAAAAAAAAAAAAAGAAAGCAGTTGTTGCTTTGTTGGTGCTGGAATGAGAAGGCCATTACCACACCACCAAACTATCCTGGGAAGAGTTTCTAGCTCACTGAACTGCTGGTAGATTTGTCTCGTGATAATTGTGGCTGAGCAGAGATTAAAAACCCTCAAGACAGCAATAGTATTTTAGGTTGAATAGCTACAGACAATACATAAAGCTATAATGATGGCCTCCTCCCTCCTCCTTGGTGCCCTGATAGCTTGGTGGCTCCAAGACTCCCTCTCCTATCCCAGAGAGACCAACCGAGGCCCTTGATGGGAATCACTGATGGAGGAGGGTGACCAGGCAAGACCACACGTGCAGAAAGTACAACCAGATGTGGTTCAGGTTCTTTCTTTTGTGTGTGTGAGCAAAGTAGAGTTTATTAAGGTGAAAGACACACTTAAAGGGGAAGGGGCATGGAGAATGAAAAGTCGTACACACCCCAAGGGCAGGGGGGGTCTCAAAATGAGAACTGCACCTGGCTTTTATCTCCTCTGCTTTCAGGGCAGTGGATGGGAGGGGCTGAGGATCTGAAGCTCTGGATTTGTCTTCACTTCGGCATCTGTGCTGCACGATGAGCTTGTGCTCCATTTACAATTGTCTAGTGATTGATTCCCAGGTTCTGTCAAGTCAGTCCTGGATGTGCAGTGGATGAAAGGGCTGAGGAATTCACTTTCCCTAGGGTATCCCCACCGAAAGATGGGCCCCCACAGGTGTCCAACCCAGAAACACAGACCCCACAAGGCCCAGCATGGAGCACCGGGAATTCAAAAGGAAAATCCTCCATCTGTAGACTTTCCACAGACGGGTAAAACAATCACAAAGAAAAAGAGGAGAGAAATCACATGTAATTTTTTTTGTCCTGTGCTTTGCATTCCACAAAACCTTGAATCAATTAGTACACAACAATCAGACCTGGTTTTATAAAACATCTTTTACTTAAAAACAAAGCCCCGCCCACCCTGTCTACATGAGTGTGTCACATGAATACACCTAAGTTAAAACATGAAACATGACTGACATGACATTCTTGCTGGTGTGCACTTGGCAACTGTTTTACAAGAAATAAATACTATTGAAACCACAATGGGCCTGGTGGAACTTCCATGTTCCTAAATGGCCTGTGAAAGCTGCTCTATGCTGGGTGCAGTGGTTCACGCCTGTAATCCCAGCACTTTGGGAGACAGTAGAGGACTGTCTGCACCCAGGGGTTTGAGATCAGCCTGAGCCACTTGGAGAGACCTCTTTCTACAATAAATAAATTAGCAAAGCCTGGTGGTGCGTGCCTGCGGTTCCAGCTACTTGGAAGGCTGAGGTGAAAGATTATCTGAGTCCAGTAGTTCGAGGCTGTGGTGGCTGTGAACCTGCCATTGCACTTCAGCCTGGACAATAAAATGAGATTCCAACTAATAACAAAAAAGACAATGACTGTCCACTGGGGCTGAATCCTAGTGAAGAAAGCCCGTGGGGTCAGCTGAGCAGTTTGAGTGAGAATATACACGATGGACTTGGTGCTCAATTTTGGGGGTTTGGCAGGAATGGGGGAGGGGTATGAAAGTGCTGAGAGGTGACTAGAGGTGGGGTGAGAGTGATGTGGCCAGGAAAACTGTCATGGCCAGGTGGCCAGGGCCTTCAAGGAGTCAACACTGAGGTCCTGGTGCTGCTGTGACGTATCCGCTGTCATTCCCATCTGCTTCCATGTTGCAGCCAAGTTAATATTTTTTGAGGAAGGTGATGGTGAGAATGATGTTCCTGGGATGTTCATAGTAACCTCAGGGAGGTCACTGGACCTTGACTATGGCATGAAAGGATCTGATCAATCCTATCTGGCGTACAGCAGACCCCAGCAACCCCCTGGGTTATCCAAGACTGCTTAACATCAGGGAGCTTATACACATACAAATACTTCCTTTCCTGTATTACTACCTTGAAATTCATTTTTTTTTAAAGTCGGGATTCTCTTTCTGTTGCCTAGGCTGGATTGCAGTGGCATACTCACGGCTACTGCAGTCTTAGCCTGCTGGGCTCAGCCTTCCAAGTAGCTGGAACTACAGACACAGCACCACCATGCCCAGCTAATTTTTTGATTTATTATAGAGATGAAGTCTGACCAAGTTGCCCAGGCTGGTCTTGAACCCCTGAACCCAGCAACCCTCTCACCTAGGTCACCCAAAGTGCTTGAGCCACCGCACCTGGTCAAAATTCACATATTTTAAAATAAGGAGATGGAACCAGGGATGAAAATCATATATAAATAGTAGAATCTCAGCTTTTAGCAGAAAACCTTGCTGAGTCTCCTGCATACAGTTTTCTTCAGGGCAGTTTTCTCTCATGTGGATTTTGATGCACAGGGCTCCCCTGGAGAGCAGAGAGCATCCCCCAGGGGCGATGGAAGACATGGAAAGTGGGTGGTCTTAATAATACATGTTCTTGTCCCACCAGCCTGCAGAAGTAGAAAAACGCACATCAGAAACAGAGTCTGCTGAAGAGGTAAACAGCCTCAGAAGTCATGCACTAGCTACTCACTTCCAGGGTAGAGCCTGATGAAGAGCTCCCGCACCTCGTCATACACCCAAATCAGGATGGCATGCGGCACAACCACAAACCAATACTGAGGCCTGGAGGCAGAAGGCCTGGAGGGTGAGCCCTGGCTTGTCCACAGGGACAGCCCACCTGGCACACAGGCAGGGGTCTCCCACTCATTCTCCTGCTTTACTGGAAAGAACCACAAGTCCATGGGGTCCCACAACATAAAACTGGGAACCTTCAGATTTAACCTGGTCAATGACTGCTAGAAGCAACCTCTGCCTTTGAAGCACCTGCTAGATGGGGGGAGGTGGGCTGGTGAGGTCAGGAAATCCCCTCTCCTGGGACACTGGCAGATAAAGCCTTGGGCTCACAGAACATGGAATCGGTGTGACCTCTTTTTAAAATTTTTTAAATTTTAGTTAGTTTTTGAAAGCAGGGTCTCTGTTGCCCAGGCTGGAGCGTAGTGGCATGATCACAACTCGCTGCAGCCTTGGCCTCCTGGGCTCAGGTGATCCTTCTAGGAGTGTACCAAGCCTGGCTAATTTTCTAAAATGTTTTGTAGAGGCAGTATCTTGCGACGTTACCCAGACTATTCTTAAACTCCCGAGCTCAAGCAATCCTCCAGCATCTGCCTCCTAAACTATTGGGATTGCAGGCATGAGCCACCACGCCCAACAGCGTGATCTCTTTTGAAAGACTTGGGGGAGAAGCCCTGGAAATCCTGATGTTTGCTGAGGCTGTGACAGCTTAGGACACGGGCTGGTATGTCCTCAGTGCTGGTGAAGGGGAACTTGCCTGAGTGTGGTGAAGCTCAGGGCAGTGACACTTCCGAGGCCATAGGAGAGGATCAGTGCGATGATGATCTGTGAGGTGATCCCCACACAGATGACTTTATTTCTACAAGACACACAGAAGCAGACTCTGAATTCCCATGGCCTTGTCCGTGAACCCAGCTGAGCGTGCCATTGACAGAGCCGATGCCTCTTGAGTGGCAGAGGTGGCCAGAGCTGGTCTTGTGAAGCAGGGGCCCTCATCATCCCATCATGAGTGCCCAGGACTGTCCCATGAGGCCAGACACAGCGGAACCTGATGACCCTGCTGGAAGAGGGAATTCCTGTCGGTTTTCCTGATGGTCAGGTCAGCTATTTGCTGGATCATGATGGCAACAAAGAAAGCTGTGTAGCCTGTCCACTCTAGGTACTGTCTCTGGTACCGTGACTGTTAATGGGCAAAGAAAGAGGCCATGAGGCCTGGGGGACACTCTGGGGGGCTTCAGTACAGTTCTGCTTATTTTGTCTCTGACCTACTCCACCGAGACCCCACCAGACCACGTCCATATGTTTGGAAAGAAACATTGTTCCTTGAGACAGGTGAGTAGGGAGAGATGTTCAATTATTTGACCTAACCTTGGGCATTGGGCTGATCACTCTTCCAAATCAGTGGCAAAGCTAGTGTAAACGAAGGGAGTTGTTGGGGGTGTAGTTAGAGACAAGGTTGCATCCTGAGTCCTGGCAGAGGCCAGCCAGTGTTACCAAGGGGCCCTGAGCCCTTGACCAAGCTATTTTCACAGGCCATTTAGGGACATGGAGGTTCTGCCCAGGCTCCTACCGCTCACCCACTCCTGCCCGTAGCTGTCCTCCAAGTCGTTCACGTCATCCTTTTCCCACTCCACCCGCAGGTTGATGAGGGTGCTGGGCAGGAAGCCCTCCTGTGCGTAGACAGTGAAATACACAAGGATCACCCCCAGGGCTTGCAAGAGGCCTGGAAGAATGAGAGATCCCGCTCAGTCCAGGACAGCTCTGAGGGCTGCCTTGGCCATCTCCTCCATCCCTCCCAAGTCCACCCAGAGGAAGTTACACTTCTGACTGTGGGACTCCAGTGAACAGCCTGGTGTGACAGGGAGGCATGCCCTCGCCGTACCAATGTACAGGTAAGAGAACACAGCCAGTGGCATGTTCACCAGCCTGTCCCTCTTCTTGTGATGTCGCTCTCAGCCTCCTAGTAGGGCAGGGCGACGGAGGGCATCTAGGGGGGCGAGGCTGGTGAAGCCCAACGTGGACACTCTGCTCTGCCCACATCAGGAGAGACGGCAGTGCCTATAATCCCAGCACTTTGGGAGGCTGAGGCAGGAGGACTGCTTGAGCCCTGGAGTTTGAGACCAACCAGGAACTAGGGCAACTAGGAAGACCTCACTTCTACAAAATTTTAAAAACTTAGTCCTAGCTGGGCTCGGTGGCTCAGCATGTAATCCCGTGCCTTTGGGAGGCTGAGGTGAGTGGATTGCCTGAGCCCACGGGTTCGAGACCCGCCTGGGCAGTGAGACCTCATCTCTACAATAAATCAAATCAGCCGGGCGTGGTAGTGTATGCCTGTAATTCCGGCTACTCGGAAGGCTGAGGCGGAAGGATCGCCGGAGCCCAGCAGGTCGAGGCTGCGGTGGCCGGGAGCGGCCACTGCACTCCAGTCTGGGCGACAGAGTGAGACTCCAACTCAAAAAAAAAAAAAAAACTTAGTCAAGCGTATTGGCATGACCCTGTAGTCCCAGCTTCTTGGGAGGCTAAAGGTGGTAGGATCACCTGAGCCAGGAGTCTGAGGCTGTAGTGAGTTATGATTATCCACTGCACTCTAGCCTGGGTGACAAAATGAGACCATGTAACTCAAAAAAAAACCCAACACCAGGTGCTGGTGGTTCTGAGCAATGGTGGTTGTGAACACTGCCTTTCTCCAGGGAGAAGGCCTATTACTTCTTCCTAACTTTGACTTCTGGTGCTTACTGATCTATTTTGTGTCTTTTTAATTTTGTCATTTAGAATTCTATGTAACTTAATTAGAAATTTTTTAATGTCTTTTATTCTTTTCTTTTTTTTTTTTTTGAGTTGGAGTCTCACTCTGTCACCCAGGCTGGAGTGCAGTGGCCGCTCCCGGCCACCACAGCCTCTACCTGCTGGGCTCCGGCCATCCTTCGGCCTCAGCCTTCCAAGTAGCTGGAACTACAGGCGCGCGCTACTGCACCAGGCTAACAATGGCCTATTTTTTATGTTTTGGAAAAGATTCATGTCTCGAAAAACTATCCATGGCGTGAAGTGGTTTTAAGTTTCTACATGTGACGATGTCCCCAGTCCCTTGCATGGAAGTGTGGCCCACCTGGAAGCTGGTTAGAGCTATAGGCCCCATGGGAGTTTGAGAAGCACTGACTTTGTCCACCCCCTGGCCTTTGGAGGAACGACCCAGGCCTTCGCTCCCCTGAGGTGGCCACCAGTCCATGTTCCCTCAGTGCCACTTACAAGGTCCATGCCCAGTGCAATGAATAGGATGGTGACGGTGCCAATGGGCAGGGGTAGCCCCACGATAATGTAGATGAGGAAGCGACATATCTTGGCGATGTTCTTGGTCAGTGTGTATGTGATGGTCTTCTTGAGGTTATCGAAGATAAGGAGGCCTAGGAAGAGATGCTCCTCCCTGCCAAGCTTGCCTCTAGGCCCCGGCGGCCGGCCCTTGCGAAGACCACCCAGCACCTCACTCACCTTCCTCCATGCCTGTGAGGGATGGAGGCGAAGTTGTCATCCAGCAAGATCACGTCGGCAGCATTTTTGGCTGCATTGGAACCCGCGATGCCCATGGCGATCCCAATGTCTGCCTTCCTGAGCGCCGGAGAGTCGTTCACTCCATCCCCTGTCACTGCAACAACCGCAGCCTGTGGGGACTGGGGAGAAAGTGGGGACACAGGGTGTGCACAAGTGATCTGGCCTCCCGTTGAGTTGAGGCCGTGAGGACACCTGTAGCAGAAGTGCAGGACCCAGGGGAAGGTGAATTCAGGAATAAGACACAAGAACAGGGAGCCCCAACAAGCCGTGTTCACATGGGAAAAACCTCACGTGTTCAAGTTCACAGGGCATTTCACACCTTGTCTTCACATTCTGCATTTTATACCCTTGCAATTTTCAATCTCCTGACTCACACCCACCAGAGGCAAGCACTTCACTCCAGAACCCCTGGACTCTTGTGATAAACACAGAGGTGGGGTCAGCCCTGCTGAGGCATGTGGTCAGGGTCTGGAAGGAGGACAGGGTGAGCCCCCTGCGATGGTGGAGAGGTCATGCCATGAGGATGGGCCAGGAACCCTCTCTGGAGGGGCTTCAAAGGTGCCACAGCCTGGGCTGAGGTCCAGACCCCTGCTCTGCATTCCCTGAGGACAGCAAAGGTCCTGGTCAGTCCTCTGGGCACAGCCGTCCACACACCTGCTGCTGACAGCCCTCTGTGATGATCAGCTTCCACTGAGGGGGACGTCCAGGTTCATGTCCTTCAGCTGCATGCCGGTCACCACGGCTGCCTTGGCGTCCCTGGAAGGGCAAGGAGAAACCGGGCAAGAACTGATTCCAGGTCTTAGGTGGAAACTGTTCCTGGATGTGGGCTGATGGCTCTTTGACTCCACCTGGAACCCAGCATCCCTGGCACTTAACGCTCTTGTGGTCTCCCTTTTAAGATCGCAAACTGGGGCTAAAAAAAACCAAAACATTTCCTGGTATCGTATGACACAGGAGTAAAAAGTCAGGTAGCCCTTTTCCTACTGCAGGGGTGAGAGAGGTGCTTCCTGGAGCAAAGCTTTCCTTCACTCGTAGAAGGAGGTGGCACAACTGCCCGTTTACATGTCTTGGATCCTGGAACTTCCTTGTAGGTAATAACTCTTTGCTCCTGTTGTTTACTTCAGATTTACTGAGTGTCCACCATGTGTGTGTGCTGCGCAATGGAAAGGTCTGCTGGGGTCTTAGAGCTACACTGTTTTCTGCTGACCACGAGAGTTCGGTTCCAGGGACTGTTGACTATGCAGCGCCGACTGCACCACCCCCAGCTGGGATCCTCAGGACTTTCCCTGTGCTCCCAGCAGGCCCAGGAGCCCTAGCAGGATTCGCAAGGCCAGTTGCATCTGTGCCACCAGCCGCGCCTCCCCTCGGGCTCTCCTTCCAGCCCCCCGGGCCCTCTCAGGTCTGAGGCCCTTGCGTCCCTACCATCCCAAGGTCTCCGTGGGCCCTGCTCCCTCTCAAGGTGTGGACAGATCTCCCCTCAGTCACCCTTGGCCAGCCCTCATGTCACCCTTCGAATGCCAGTTGTAAGGCTGTAGGTGCAAAACACCACATGCCTTTTTCTTTGCAATGTATAAGTTTGTGCTTTTTAGGTCTGTTTTTCCTCTTGGTGCCAAGTATTGGAATTTTAGCACTTGACTCAAACTGTAGGTCTTCCTAACTGCCGGTTGAAAATATAGAAGGTAGGAAGGAAAGGGTGTTTCCTTTCCCCTTACACCTGCCACAATACAAATTTTTATATGGCTACGAAACTAGAGCTGATAACAGAAAACATTCATGAAAGCATCCACTGCACTTAGTGTGAGGGCTCGTGTGAAAATGTCTAATCCACTCTTCCCTTCTGTGGCCATCACGGACATGGCAGTGGTCATCATGAAGGTCAATCCCATTGTGGCTTCTGACCAAAGCAAGAACCACAAGAGGCATTTCAATATGCATTCCGACATTTGTGGGAAGATGACGTCCTTCCCCCTTTCCAAAGCACTGAGATAGGACTACAATGTCCCGTCCAGACCCATCTGAGAGAAGTTGTTCAGGTTATGCAAAGACACTATGTAGGACAAACTGGAAAAGTGGTCCAGGACACAGGAAGGAACATGTCCTCTACACTGAATGGGCACAGTGGGAGAGGCTGATGGCACCAAGTCCCTGTGAACAATCACCCCAGCCGGTAGTTGTCACTAGGCTAAAACTGCACAGAGACCACAAAAGATCCTGAAATCAAAAGCCAAATCTCACCAAGTAGAGAAGAAAAAGGATAAATATAAAGAAGAAATTGTTGAGAAGATGCAGGAATCAAGTAACTGCATATACGACATTCGATAAAAACTGTTAAAAGAAAAAAAATGTATAATGTAAAATTTTAGAGACTAAACAAACAAACCCCAAGCCTATTTTCATAGCAGTTTATCATTTATATGAAAGAGCAACAGAGGACTCTTGGACTTCGGATACTGTTGCAGTCCCAGAGTCTGGGATGCTGGTTGGCCGTCTGATGTGGTGTTGCTGCCTGTAATACTACTACCTGACAGTTCCTTGTTTCTTAAAGGCCTAAGTGCTTGGGTCACTCAAAGGTGTTCATTGGTCTTTGCCTCTTCCTTCCACATGCATGAAAGCACAAACCAGCTGATGAGAGTTCTCTTCAACCTGATGTTTTGGAGTCTCTGCCTCACTGAAACCATGCTCAGCCTGGCCTCTCTCCTCTACCCCGGCCTCTCCTTCATTACACTGACCAGGTCACCACTGGGGTTTTTCTCCTATCTCCCTGGTTAGAGGAAAAGCTCCACGATGGTGTGGATAGCATTGTCCTGTTTGCTGCTGTAGTTCCAGGCCAAACACAGTGCCTGGTGTACAGTTGGTACTCAACAATGTTGAAAGAATAGATGAATGAGTGAGTAGATGAATGAATTAAAGGATAAATATGATTTAAAAGAATGAAGAGAAACAAGGACAAATGCTTTCCTTAGGAAGCTTCCATTCTATTTACTACCAAAAAAAAAGAAATAAATGCTTTCAGGAAGTCAACTGGGAGGGAAATACCCAAGATGCCCTCTTGTGGAGGGGCGGGGGGTGCATGAAACCAAAGTGTTCTTTACTGTTCCTCAACATACACCTGGATCACTGGCAAGTGATTTCATATACTCCCTTTGTTTCGTTTTTTCTTAGTCTAAACTAGACACATAGGTTTTCAGAGTTAGTTCACTGGCTTTTGAAATTTCAGACGAGGATTAGAAATGGTCCTTTTCATGGTGTTAATACAGTGCCTGGCACATGCTAGGTGCTCAATGAAATCTGGGGTGAGTACATGGGTATATGAATCACAGATCAAAGCAGCCTAGCCTAGCATTACCCCCAGAGGGTGTTTGGCATACAGGTGGTTTGTTCTAAGCAGTACAACTGTCTAGAGCCAGGGGGGCCCTGAGGGCCGCACCGGAGCTCCTGCCGGGCTGGATCTGTGCTTACCATTTGTTAACTTGCTCCACAGCAATGCTGAGATGATTTGCAATGTCTTCCACCGTCTCACTGTTGGCTGAGATGATGCCCACACTCTTGGCGATGGCTTTGGCCGTGATGGGATGATCACCAGTAACCATGATAACTTAGAACACAGACCAGCAAGAGGTCATGGATGATGAAGAACTTGGCTGGCCAAGGTCAGAATGGCCCATACTGCCCACTCTGGTGATCCTGGGGAGTACGACTGGTGATCACTCGGGTTTGCCTTGTGGAAAGCCCTGGATCAAAGGCCCAACTATCTTTTTGGAACACTGATCCCACTGGGACTACCCTTACTCCTAAGTTTCTTACACTTCCTCCTGTGACACGAGAGGAAGCCCTTTCCTTTGACATCATTTTATTTGCAAAAGGGCCTATGGATATCGACTTGGGGCAGTCTGGGACTGGAATTCATAGGTGACTGGAATTCCGAAGATGGGCTGCAGAGGTGAACCTTAGGATCAAGTAATAAAACCTTTTCTTTTCTATCGTGGTCTAGGGCAAGATCGGACCACGGCAAGGCAAGGTTATGCTGGTTACTGTTACAATTTATCCCACACAGACACATGCATTTCACTTTTACAAGGCAGTTACTGAAATCTCAGCGCAGTGCAAGTCGAGATATTAAAAAAGGGAACTGTGACATTTACTTGGCGAGATCTAAACACTGACCACCTCTTACAACAGCTGTTATTGAAAGAGATGCCACATGAGTCAGGAAAATAGTCCCCACACGGCGCCATTTGGTGACTGCATTTGGCACAGTGGATGGGGGGGTCGACAAGAGCCCCACAAAGCCCATCCTGGAGGTGGGAAAGTTCATGGCATCTGTGTCAAACACAGGTTTCCGGAAACTCGTCTGCTGGTAGGTAGAGATGACGGAAGCCTAGGATAGGGATACATTTGGGAGTCAGTGAACCCAGAGTAAGAAAAGACAAGACAAAAGCTGAGAACATGTTGAAAGGCTCTCAATCCTTTGCTATTTACCATCACATTAAAACACACTAGGATTGTTTAATTCTGTCAATTCCATACTGCATGGTTTTTTTTTTAAAGAAAGACATATTTCCTCCAAAAATAGTTTATGCGTGCTCACTGGTATCTCTACTATGTTCTAGAGATATAAAGACCAAGAGTGTACAGCCTTGACTTCTGAAGATGTCCTAGTTAGGGGAGCCCGACGGAGAGTTGAAAGGATACAGCATACAAGGCAGGGGAATATGGCAGAGCAGAGTGACACTTCAGCCACAACTGCCCTGTGGAGTGGGGTAGACCCATCCTTTTCTCAGAGGGCACCAGCCTCTCACAGCTCAGACAGAAGAGATGCCTGTGTCTGCTGGGACCACCGAGGGCATGTGACGAGAATTTATACCCAATTTCTTTCAGCACGGCCCATAGCAGAAACAGATGTCAGGTGAGGTTCCTGGAACGACTCTAGTTGGAAGGGGATTGATGCAGATTGAAAAGGGGATTAGCTGGGCTCGGTGGCTCAGCCTGTAATCCCGCGCCTTGGGAGGCTGAGGTGAGTGGATTGCCTGAGCCATGGGTTCGAGACCCGCCTGGGCAAATTGGCAAGACTTCATCTCTACAATAAATCAAAAATCAGCCGGGCGTGGTAGCGCATGCCTGTAGTTCCGGCTACTTGGAAGGCTGAGGCAGAAGGATCGCCGGAGCCCAGCAGGTCGAGGCTGAGGTGGCCGGGAGCGGCCACTGCACTCCAGCCTGGGCGACAGAGTGAGACTCCAACTCAAAAAAAAAAAAAAAAAAAAGAAAAGGGGATTACCTGGTGCTGCGAGTTATTTAAGGTGTGCTTAAAGGGTTATCATCTCATTTGTGCACTTTACTTGCACTCCTGACACAAATGGCTTTAGAATCCCACATTCTGCCGATTCCAACTCAATGGCCAGAGCTCTCATGGTATTTAATGAACCCTGCACCAGACTTGGAATCCTTTCTTAGTCTGTGGGTCTAGATAGGCGCTTTCATTCACCCTGACACCGGCAACAGAACATTGTCTCCATGATGCCATCACAGGTACCCATCAGGCTCCTCCTACCGTGGTTTCATTTCTAAGGCTCCTTTCCTTAACATCCAGTCTCAGTAATAGGCATCACATTTTTCCTAGTTGCTAAAGAGAAGGCTTATCTTTTTTATTTATTTATTTATTTTGAGTTGCAGTCTCACTCTGTCGCCCAGGCTGGAGTGCAGTGGCACACTCATGGCCACCCCAGTGTTGACTTGCTGGGCTCTGGCGATCCTTCCGCCTCAGCCTTCCAAGTAGCTGGAACTACAGATGCACACTGCCAAACCCAGCTAGTTTTTTATTTATTGTAGACAGGAGGTCTTACCAAGTTGCCCAGACTGGTTTGGAACCCGCAGGCTCAGACAATCTACTTGCCGGGCCTCCCAAAGTGCTGGGATGACAGGCTGAGCCACGGAGCCCAGTCAGCCTTATTTTTAAATGTTCTGGTCTCCTCTGTTAAGTCGCTAGTTTTACCACATCTGCCTCCCTGGCCCTGACCCTCCTCCACGCCCTCACATGCTGATCAATTCCCTGTCCCCTTCACTCAGCCTCGTCCCACTGAGACCCACGGTGTTCCCTCCCTGCAGTGCTGAGGACTGCCCTGGCTACCCTGGGACTCTGGGCAGTCCCCTCTTGCTGGGTAGCCCTCAATGCTCCCCAGAGGACAGAGCCTGACTCCTCGCTTACACAGCTGGATCTCTGTATGGCGACTTTCACCTGAGCCTGTTTTCATGACTGCGCTATTTCCTCTATTCTGAGACCTGCACCTAGCCAGGCACCCCACCATGCTCACACACCTGCCTTTCATGCCTCTGGGCTTAGACTGTATTGTTCCCTCTGCTTGGATACGCCCCCACCCCCTGCAAATGCCACCACTGAAGCCTAGTTTAATATGTAACTCCTTCCAGAATCCTCCCTGTGGCTGCTTCTGGGGATGTGGCCCCGCCTGCTGGAACCATCACCTCTTCAACCCCTCCTCTCATCCTGCCCTCCCCCACATGCTCACTGTGGACACTCTGTGGATCCCAGGGCCCCCAGCGCATGTCTCAACGCCCAACTCACCCAGCACACGCTCGCCCAGCCCGCCCAACTCCATGTAGGCTGTGTGGAAGGCCTGGACCGCACCGTTGTCCAGCGGTTGCTTCTGGCTGTGCACCATGATGGTGCTGCCCCATGCTAGGATGCGCTCAGGGATGCTCTTTATCACCAGGAGGAAGCGCTGGTCCCCAGGATCCCTTGTCTTGTGGATGGAGAGCTGTGAAGGGAGAATGGAATAGTGAGGTACAGAAAGGGGAAGCTGCCTTTCCTAAAACATGCTCCAAACGTGGGGAACGGAGAACACAACAGCCTGGCATGTCTCTCTTTTTCACGTCTGTGAAAAAGGTCACGTGCAGAATCCAGGCCCGGAAATCCACACAACAGGGGCACGGCTTACACACCAGCACTGGCTGCTTTAGAGAATCCAGACATGGATGCCAGCTGGGAAGACTTGTGCCTTGAAGACCTCCTGGAGTCCTGGCGAGGTGAGGCTGCAAGCATCCCCATCCCTCATAACCTCCCTCTGGACCACTGGCTCCTCGGACCCATGCCATTCTGAGCCTGTCTCCTTGAAGCTGCAGGAGTCCCTGAGCCTTGCAGCTCCCTGTCAATCCAGTTCTCTTGCCTGAATGTTAAGAAAAGTGGCAAGTGTGAGGAAGCAGACTCTCACAGGCAGCCAAGTCATGGGTGTCCCACTTTTTTTTGTTGTTTTTTTGAGTTGGAGTCTCACTCTGTTGCCCAGACTGGAGTGCAGTGGCCGCTCCCGGCCACCGCAGCCTCGACCCACTGAGCTCCGGCGATCCTTCCGCCTCAGCCTTCTGAGTAGCCGGAATTACAGGCGCGCCCTACCACACCCGGCTGATTTTTTTATTTATTGTAGAGATGAGGTCTCGCTGCCCAGGCGGGTCTCAAACCCGCGGGCTCAGGCAATCCACCCACCTCAGCCTCCCAAAGGCGCGGGATTACAGGCTGAGCCACCGAGTCCGGCTGGGTGTCCCACTTTTAACAGGATGCCCTCCACCTAGTAGTGCTGCTTCTAGAACCCTCCTAATAGAGTAATCAGGAAGAACTGTGAAAAGATACCTACACAAGAACAAAACAACTCTTACTCGGCCCTTATTATACCTCAGGAACTCCTCTAAGCTCTCAAGAGGAATTTCAGGAAGCTCGAGTGTATGGGAGAAAATAAATGACAGAGGAAAGAGCTACTATTTTGGATCTAACAATTGATGTCAAATCAGAAGTTCTTGGACTTCTAGATATCAAAAATGAGCACAAAAAATACTATAGAATAAATAGGGTTACCATCGTCTTCCTCCTCCCTTTTATTAATGGACAAATAAAGACACTAAGAAAACAAACCAAAACCTAACCACACGATCCTCCCATCTGTAATCACCAGCACTTTCTAAAAGATAAGGCTTTTCACATTTATTTATTTATTTATTTATTTATTTTTTGAGTTGGAGTCTCACTCTGTCGCCCAGACTGGAGTGCAGTGGCCGCTCCCGGCCACCGCAGCCTCGACCCGCTGGGCTCCGGTGATCCTTCCGCCTCAGTCTTCCGAGTAGTTGGAACTACAGGCGCGCGCTACCACGCCTGGCTGATTTTTTGATTTATTGTAGAGATGAGGTCTCGCTGCCCAGGCGGGTCTTGAACCCGCGGGCTCAGGCAATCCACTCACCTCAGCCTCCCAAAGGCGGCTTTTCACATTTAAAACATAGGAACAATAATAAACACGTTTATAGTGTGTACCACATGGGTACTGTTCTAAGTGCTGTCCACAGTAACTCAATCCCCAAAACAACCCTGAGACCATGGGTACTGTCATCATTGCGTTTGGAGAAAACTGAAGGACAAGGTTCAATGGCTTGCACAAGGTCACACATCAGTGGCTGAGCTGGACTTTGAGCCCAGGCTGGCAGACTCCAGGGCCCTTGCCCTGAATCACAGAGGCTAGGAAGGGTCATCTTTCAAATTAAATATACTCATCTCTCTATAAAACTTCGTAAGACACTATAATTTTCCATAGACGACTTCAAATATTTTCATGGACTTGTCTGACTGAGGAGTCGCTCTTCTGAGATCGGATGGACTTTCCCTTGTTTTTCCTCCAGCTGAAGGGTTCAGTAGAGACCGCACTCCAAGACCAGCACCCCAATCCCTGCTGGGGCTGAGTGCTGCTCATACGTGCGCACAGGACGGCTCCAGGGGTGTCTCGGGAGCATCAGCAACTTCATGGACACGTGCACAGGCCCCTCCCCTCCAGCCCCACCCTGTCAGCCGCTTCCTCCCCAGCCTGCACACGAGGCCTCGAGGTCTCATGGAACCTGCTTTGTCCCACTTCTCATGACAGGGAGTTCCTCGATCGTGGAAGACAGAGCTTCGACAGGGCTCTGAGTCTTGTTCCAGTTGGGAGATCCTCTAGCCTGGCCTTCACTGTGTGCTGATACTCTGCACCTCCGGCTCCTCACCCCTACCTGCCTCCTGGAGTCCTAGGAATGGGCGATTTAACACACGAGGGAGCTAGCTCAGAATGGCTGCTATGACTGCTACTGTTTTAGGACTGCTGCTCATCCCATGCTCACGGATAGCTTATTTAAGAGATCCAACTTCTTGGCTTTAGAATTTTACACCCTACACTTTTGTCAGTTGTCTATTTAGCCAGCTGCCCTTTTTTCTGGGTTCATTATCCACAAAGACAACTTATGTGGCACAAAGAGTGCTTCTCCAGCCCTAAATTTCATCCATATAATGATGGTAAATGACACTAAAAACCTACAAACACACACACACACACACACACACACACGCTCGCGCGCACGCGCGCGGCTATGGTTATCCTACTTCTAAAGTCCATGACACTGGCCCCAACTTTCAGCTTGAGATCCCATCAGTATCAGGACCTTGGACTGTATACTGCCACTTGGCATGAGAAGGATGGAGATGGTTGGTCATAAACCATCCCGTCCTGTTGGAGAAAGCAGGTAAGGACAGACAGCTACTTCCTGAGGACTGGTGGAAAGGGAATCCCTACCAACATGCAGGACAAAAGCAGACAGCAATGGGACTGGTCATCTGCAGGGCTGTTCACATGTCTCCACAAGGGCTAAGCTTGTTCACTAGACTTTCCTGCCTCTGTGTTGTGGTGAAAAATCATGGGCTTTGGAGTCAGACTTATGAAAGGTGGCTGTGCCCCAGGGGTGCTGTGTGACTCCGGTCGTGTCAACACCTTCTAAGGACCTGTTTCCTCATCTACAAGTTGGGATTAGTTAGTCCTACCTCACAGGCTTGTGGCAAAGGTTAATGAGACCATGCAGGCCAAGTGCTTGGATTATGAGGTGTGCGGTAAGTGTGAGTTCTCACTGGGCTACCCCACCTCTTCGAGATGTGGCTGTTGCTCCTCACATATGCAGAAGAGCCAATGGTGTGGTGCGTGTGTGTGTGAGTGAATTTGATGTGTGTGTGACTGAGTGAATGTGTGGTTGTGAGACCATGTGGTGAGTATGTGTGAGTGTGTATGTATGTGTGTGTTATGTGTGTGACTGAGTGAACGTGTGCGTGTGGCCGTATATGTGTGTGTGATATCTGTGACTGTGTGTATGAATGTGCATACATGTGTATGTGAATGTGCGTGTGATATGGTAGAGCATCCACAAGAGCAGCCAGGCCCCACAAGAGCCCTGCTGTTCTCTCCCCGCTACTTCAGAGAGGGAAGGATGCCACAAGGGTAATGTGCCTTAGGTGAACCAGACACCCACGTCCTGCATCCCCAAGGACTATTTATATATATATTTTTAATTTGGAGTCTCACTCTGTTGCCCACACTGGAGTGCAATGGCATGCTCACAGCCACTGCAGCCTCTACCTGCTGGGCTCAGGTGATCCTTCCGCCTCAGCCTTCCAAGAAGTTGGAACTACAGGCACGCGCCACCATACCCAGCTCATTTTTTTATATATTGTAGAGATGAGTCCTTACCAAGTCACCCAGGCTGGTCTTGAACCAGTGGCTCAGGCAATCCTCTCACCTTGGTCTCCCAAAGTGCTGGGATTATAGGTGTGAGCCACCGCGCCTGGTCAAAGACTGTTTTTAAAATAAGGCAAACCCAAAGGATATGTGCAGGTAGAAATAGCATCCTGGTGATAATAAAGGCTGCCAGTTGTGAGGAAAAACTCACCTGAAATTTGTTGGTAGAGTTACAAGGGATTTCAGTGACTTCGCAGTTTCTTTTTCTAATTTCCATCTTATCACCCAAAATGACCTCTGAGAATTTCAAAAGAGCAGTTTCTGAGGCATCTCCAACCATGACTTTCTGGAAATCAGAGGAGATAAATAGTTCAGCTGCATAGCTCGCATAACATAGGCTCTTATGTGATTGTCATTAAGGAACCAACACGTTCAGTACACGACCCAACATGTCTCCTAACCAAGCTAACCCTCTAGTTGGAGAGAAGACACCATCACATGATGCTTAGGGACAGATGCAAGACAACAGTAAGCGTATAAACCGATAGTGCCACCTACTGGTATCAGGGACTTTCAGAGATGCAGGAACGCCACCAGGACTGAGCATTTCATGGGAAAAAGCAGCTATGACTAGATCTTATGTTGTAACAAGACATCCCCAAAGGAGCAAAATAAACCCTTTCTGGAAGCCAGAAGCAAAACAGGGCATAAAGGGGAAGTTTCCCTTTGTGGGGTTTGAGTATAGCAACAGGGGGCCTAAAGGTAGGCTGGCCCAACTCAAGAAGCAGAAATTATACAGAAAAGGGAGGGGCAAAGTTAGGTAAAAAAAGCCCACTAAAGAAAATTTTTGGGGGATTTGAGAAACTCAGGGAGGGATACACGGGAAAGGGGGGGCCAATTAAAAAGCTTAGTACCTTTTTATACTAAAATTTAAAATTTTAAAAATGAATGAAAAAAAAAAATAAAGAGCTAACCGGCTCGGGGGCTCAGCCTGTAATCCCGCCCTTTTTAGCTGAGGTGATGGGTTGCCCGAGCCCCGGGTTCGAGACCCCTGGGCAGCGAGACCTCATCTCTACAATAAAGAAAAAAAAACGCCGGGCATGGTAGCGCTGCCTGTAATTCCAGCCACTTGGGAAAGGGTGAGGCGGGAAAGGGTCGCTGGAGCCCCGCAATCGAGGCTCCGGAGCGGGCCCCTGCACTCCAGTCTGGGGGACAAAGTGAGACTCCAACTCAAAAAAAAAAATAAATAAATAAAAAAAAAAAAATAGCTTAGTAAGCATTTACACACAAGGCATTGGTGATAATGAAAATGTAAAATTATGTCTATTTTGAAGCAAGAACAATAGAACTTAGTGACTCATTAGCTATAAAGAAGAGAGACAGCCGGGCACGGTGGCTCGGCCTATAATCCCAGCACTTTGGGAGGCCGAGGTGAGAGGATTGCTTGATCCTGGGGATTCACGACCAGTCTGGGCAATTTAGTGAAACTTCATCTCTACAAAAAAAAAAAAAAAAAACCCAGCCGGGCTCAGTGGCTCAGCCTGTAATCCCATGCCTTTGGGTGGCTGAGGTGAGTGAATTGCCTGAGCCCGTGGGTTCGAGACCCGCCTGGGCAACTTGGCAAGACCTCATCTCTACAATAAATCAAAAATTAGCTGGGCATGGTAGCGTGCGCCTATAGTCCATCTACTCGGAAGGCTGAGGCAGAAGGATTGCCGGAGTCCAGCAGGTCGAGGCTGCGGTGGCTGGGAGCGGCCACTGCACTCCAGCCTGGGCGACAGAGTGAGACTCCAACTCAAAAAAAAAAACCCAAAAACCCAAAAAACTGGGCGTGGTAGCATGCGATTGTTATTCCACCTACTTGAAGGCTGAGGCAGAAAGATCGCCCAAGCCCATAAGGTTGAGGCTATGGTGGTCGTGAGCATGCCACTGCACTCCAGCCTGAATGACAGAGTGACTCCAACTCAAAAAAAAAAAAAAAAAAGAGAGAGAGAGAGAGAGAGAGAGAGACAGTTGAAAATGACATCCAAGAGTTTTGCCGATGACAAGTAGGGAAGTTATGAAAAACAAATTGGGGACAAGATACTGATGTGATTCCAGGCTGGATACAGATGGAAGCTGACAAGTATAATTTGCTAAGAGGCTAACATGGCGAAACTTCCAAGTAAGCACATGGCCAGTTGGAGATAAGGGTTGGCGTCTGGGTGAGAAATTGGAACTAGCCATAAAGAGCTAAAAGGTAGCTGGGCTCAGTGGCTCAGCCTGTAATCCCGCGCCTTGGGAGGCTGAGGTGAGTGGATTGCCTGAGCCTGTGGGTTCAAGACCTGCTTGGGCAACTTCGTGAGACCTCATCTCTACAATAAATCAAAAATTAGCCGGGCGTGGTAGCGCACGCCTGTAGTTCCAGCTACTCGGAAGGCTGAGGAGGCAGGATCGCTGACGCCCAGCAGGTCGAGGCTGCGGTGGCCGGGAGCGGCCACTGCACTCCAGTTTGGGTGACAGTGAGACTCTGACTCAAAAAAACAAAAAAACAAAAAACAACAAACAAAAAAAGAGCTAAAAGGTACTGGTAGAGAAACGACTGGCCGCAAAGAGCAATGATGATGAGCTGTCAGGTTCAAGGTCAGGGAAGGAGACAGGTGGCAAACAGAAAGGCCCAGGGAACACAGACTCCATGACTCACTGAGACGGAGAAGAGAGAAAAAGGAAGAGGAAGGAGGGCAAGGAAGAGTGAGTTGTGTATTCCCACATTCCAGAACCTTCAGAGCTCCATCTGCTGCCACACTGTGGTCAAGAGGAAGATGTAAGCCAGGAGTGGTGACTCACATCTGTCATTCCAGCACACTGGGAAGTAGAGGCAAGAGGATTGCCTGAGTCCAGGGGTTTGAGACCAGTCTAGGCAACTTGGCGTGACCTCTTCTCGGCAATAAATAAAAAAATTAACCGGGTATGATGGTGGGCACATGTAGTTCCAGCTACCTGGAAGGCTGAGGCGGAAGGATCACCTGAGCCCAGCAGGCATGAGCCACTGTGCCCGGCCCCATCCAGTCATATTTTAAAGTTCCATGACTGTCATGTTTGTAATTAAGAAACTTGGATGACATCCACATGGCTGGCAAAGGAGTCAGAAAAGTAATTTTAAGATGCATCCACTTCCCGGAATGAGACAGAATTTTCAAAAGGACCTATGGCAATATTCTGCAATCTTTTAAGCAACCTTGTGGCTTCTCAAAGCTAGGAAGCCTAAAGAAAACTTTCTGTGTGTCTTGCGAATCCAACTTGGTCTTGCTAGCACCATACAACCTTTACTCACTGGGAGAGATTAAGCCAAGCACCTAGTCGGAACCAAGCAGGTGACCTCAAAAGACTGAGCGCACAGCGGCGATACCTTATGATGGGGATGCTCTCCTGCCCTGCTTGAACTCAGCCTGGTTGCACAAGATTATTACCTTGGATAAGTAGGCCTACGTCTCAGAGTTTTGGTCAAAGACTTGGTCTGGAAGACAGAAAGAACAGTGGCTGCTGTGGGAACTGGCCTGCCATCCAAGAGTTCCTTTCCAACAGTTTTCTGTGTTTGCAGACCTCAATGCTCAGCCTGCACCGAGTGCTCCAACTCACTGCACTGGTTCTCACTGGTGTCGGCCACGAAAATCTGATGGTCAAACTGAAAGGTACCTATAGAAACTTAGAAGAAACTTAGCTTATTCTTAGTCTTTTGGCCTCAGTGTAGCGATTAGCAAGCATTCAGACATTCCACTGAAGGACAAACAGCAGCCTATCCCATCCCTTAGGCAAATCTTCAGATACAGGATCAGGACAGCCCAAATAACCAACCCACTTCTTTGGTCAAGGAATTTGTGAACTGCAAATGTCTAACAAGTCTCTTACAGGAAATTCCCCTCAGGTTAACCTAATCAGCCCTCTGTGAACCACTGACACAGATAAGCCCCACCATGGCAGCAATCATGTGACTAACCCACCAACCTGGAGAGCTCTCCAAGCTGACCAATAATCGACTGACAAACTCCCTCCTCACGTGGCTTCTTCCTATTGTTACTCCAGTCCTTCTCCTTCTCGGCTTGTGCTCCTTTCTCCCTTGCGTTATAACATTTCTTCAATCTCAATTCCAAAAAATTTCAAATCAAACCATTAACCAGTTTCTCTTACAGAGTTACAACCTCCTACCCACCGAGGACCCAGGCCTCAACAACCCAAGCCCTACTGCCTCCTAAACCTTCTCGCCCCATTTTTCATTACAGAGATGGCTTTCAGGCCTTATTACCTCCAACTCAGGTTTTCAGCGTTCCTTGATCATCTTCTTCGTGACAAATGGCTCCTCCCTTTCCCGTGTCCACTCGACGACTGGCTGGACCAACTTGCATTCTTCTACCTCCAGGGCACCTTCCAAGACTTCCACCCCAGCGAAATTTTTTTTCTTTCGGCGCCTTCTTATGGGGCCTCATGTGGCTGGTTCTTTCACCCACCTCACCCAACAACGCCCTCCGCCAGCAGGAAGTAGCCACCGATCAACTCCGCCCCTTTATCCCTTAACCAAAGAGGTGGGAATGAAAGGCCCCAGCCAGCCACAAGGAACCCGCCCCCTCCAAAAACTAAGCCTAGGCGTGGCCCCCACCTAAAATGGCGCTCCCGCCTAAGAAGGCGCCCGGACAAACTAACATGGAGGCTCGGACAAGGCTTTCCGGGTTCTTCTTCCACAACAAAGCCCACCGTTCCTGCGCCCGTGAAAGCCCCTGCCAATCCCAAAAATACCTCACCTGCCTACCAATAGGTAACCGACAGGTCGCTTTAAATTTCTATAAAACCGGCCACACCCCTACCTCCATGCTGCAATCTGATTCTCAGGTTCTGTAGCCACCGCACTCATCCCCATTAAATCTCTTGGCCTTAAAGGGTGTTGAGTCTCACTGCGTGCCACCGTCTTTCACAAACCACAGGTGGGCCACAGTCATCCTGTTCTGGGTCAGCGTCCCGGTCTTGTCCGAGCAGATGATGGAGGTGCAGCCCAGGGTCTCCACAGCCTCCGGGTTCTTCACCAGGCAGTTCTTCTTGGCCATCCGCTTCACCGTCAGTGACAGGGTCACTGGGCAGGAGAGAGAGAAGGGTGCTTTGAGGCAGTTCTCCTTTTGAACTCAGGTTGGACAACACAAAAACAGTCATGGTTGCTGTGACTGATTTTAGAGGAGCTGGGCTAGTTCTAAGAGGTATGATTGCCAATGCCGCATAGGTGACCTGCTGGCCCAGAGGTCACTAAATGCCCACCCTGCCTCAAAATTTTTTAAAAAATTAAACAGGAGGCATTTTTATTGTCCTTTCATTCCTTGAGAAAAATGAGCCTGAATGACCCACGGGTGGCAAAGACAGGTGAGGAGCTGTGGCTGGTGCATGCATGTGATCAGAACGGGGAGTGGGCCACGTGCTTCCATCACCCACGCATGGGTGCATGAGACCTCGGCTGATGTACGCCAAAGAGGCAGGCTCACAGGACTCACTTGTTGCTTTGGGGTGTTTAATTTTAAGAGCTCCATATTTTAAAGATTCTCTCAATGCCCCAGATCTCTTCTGTTTGGCTTCATTCTCTTCAAACTACTGTTTCCTGGAGTGAGAAGAGAACTGGAATTCCAGGAATTCTCTTGTCTTTGGTTAGCAGCAAATGACACCAGCAGGCCAATGACCACGTAGATACAAGGAAAGTAACTCCCTCTCCCTTGGGGTCCCCACAGCAAAGACTGGCGAGGGGGTTCCTGTGAGGACCGAATGTGCTTGCCCTCACAAACAGAAAGCCACAGCTGAATCTGGGGCAGGGCAGGAAGGGGCTGGATTACTTTGCAGGAAAAACGGGAGGAATTTTTTCTTTTTCTTTTTTCTTTTGGTTGCGAGAGAATGGAAAGCAAAGTGAGGCAAACAACGTGCCTCAGTTCCCAAGTTGCCACAGAAATGTGGAGACAGCATCATCAGGCTTCTAGGAAATCTAGAATCCAGAGTGGTGGAGTCTGTAGTAACTGGCACTTAAGGGGCAAAGTAACATACATGAAGTACAGACAGATGTCCTGAAAATATAAGCACAATGTATGCGAATATGAAAAACAACACAATTCCTAGCTGGCACAGTAGCTCGATGCCTGTAATCCCAGTACTTTGGGAGGTGGAGGCGAGAGGACTGCCTGAGCCTGGGGGTTTGAGACCAGCCTGGGCAACTTGTTGAGACATCATCTCTCCAATAAATAAATAAATTACTCAGGCATGGTGGCATAGGCCTGTGGTTTCAGCTATCTGGAAGGCTGAGGTGGAAGGATTGTCTGAGACCAGTAGGTCAAGACTGCGGTGGTTGTGAGCATGCCACTGTACTCCAGCTGGGGCAACAAAGTGATACCTTGATTCAAAAAAAGAAAAAGGAAAAAAAAACCCAGATAGACAACATAATTCCTTTTGTCCCTCTATGAAACGGTCTATTCAGAAGGTTCCATGGCTCTCCCTGGCCCTGAACCACGGGAGATGTGTGGTTTGGATGTGGAACCTCCCCAGAGGTTTAGGTGCAGGTTACCCCACAGCACAGACTCACAGAGACAGCAGCCAGGAGGCCCTCGGGCACGTTGGCCACAATGATGGCAATGAGGACGATGATGGCGACCAGGACGTGGTACTTCATTGACACTGCAATGATGAAGAAAAGGATGCCGATAGAGACGGCCACTCCAGCGGCCACGATATGAACGAAGCGCTCGATCTCTATGGCAGTGGGTGTCTTCTCATTTCCCACTCCTGAGGCCAAGAAGGCAACGTGACCGTTGACAGGGTGGTCGCCTGTGTTGATGACCATGCCGGTGGCGGTGCCTAAGGAGAGACAGACATTTTACTCCAGGGGCCCCTGGCTGGAGGGGCATGCAGTCAGTATTTAGCCCCCTTGGTAGCTGGCATGATCACCGAGTTCATGACATGGCAAAGGCCAAGCCGCTGTCCTCTAGGCCCTGCAACTCCCTACTTCCTCTGGTGCAAGCTTTGTCACAAGGGTGGCAAAGAGACAAAGACACAGGCCCAGGGAGGAAGAGGGAGCATGGGTGGGCGAGCGGCCAGAGACCAGCAGCCTTATCTTTCAGACAGGTTGTAGAATAGAAGCAGATGTTCTTTGTTTCCAGGGGGTTTTCATGGGTGAACTCAGAGGAGCGGGACTGGGGCTCAGATTCCCCAGTGAGAGATGAGTTATCCACCTAGAAGAAATGTCGATAACAGTTCAAAATCAAGCCCCTTGTTCCCTGCATCTTTTTTTTTTTTTGTGAGCTGGAGTCTCACTCTGTCACCCAGACTGAAGTGCCGTGGCCGCTCCCAGCCACCACAGCCTCGACCCGCTGGGCTCCGGCGATCCTTCCGCCTCAGCCTTCCGAGTAGCTGGAACTACAGGCACGCGCTACCACGCCCGGCTAATTTTTGATTTATTGTAGAGATGAGGTCTCGCCAAGTTGCCCAGGCGGGTCTCGAGCCCTCAGGCTCAGGCAATCCACTCACCTCGGCCTCCCAAAGGCGTGGGATGACAGGCTGAGCCACCGAGCCCGGCTTCCCTGCATCTTGTATGAGGCTGGGAGAGATAGCAGAATGCCAGCTAGCCCCACGTGTGGTCCCAGGGTGAGTACCCCCAGTGCTTACCTGGCACCCCTGGCAAGACAGCCCCCAGATGTCCACAGGATCTGGTCTCCTCCTTTGATGTCTACAATGTCCCTCACTACCAGTTGCTCAGCAGCGAAGATCTTCTCAGAATCACAGATGACATGCGTTTGCTGCAAAAGAAGACAGACACGTCAGACCCTAGAAGGATGCCAGCCCTCCTCCCCATCTAGGTCAGCTGAACCCCAGGATGAAGGCATTGGGACCACGGCTATCAGAATGGCAAGGATGAAACTGAAGACTGCTTCACCAAGACCTGAAGATGCTAAGAATCATTTTTTCTCAAGCTCAGAAAAGTGTGTTGGGACATGAAAAGGCTTCAGTCAGGCAGATCTGGCAAAGTGAGAGCCTTGGGCATTGCAGAAAGAGACAACATAGGGTGAGTGCTTCTGGCGCTGGGCAGGAGGCACCTCTTCCACCAGACACTGTCTGGTCTGGGACAGTGTACTTTTCCCACCATGGACAAACAAAGAGGCTCCTGGCAGAGAGCAGGGACTGGGTCCGCTGCTGGGAGTGTTTTGTGGCAACCCACTTTGGGGCTAAGAAAAACAGGAGCAGAAGGTCACAGACATACTCTCAAGTGAGTCCCCAGCTGCTTTGGAACGGATACCCCCAGGACTTCCACAGGCTCCACTTAGAAGCACTGACTGAGAAGCAGAATCAGAATGTGCCATGCAGTGAGTGGCATCTCCTGAACTGGGCCTCATTCCATCATCTCTGTGAGGAGCCGGGGCTTGGAGAAGAGGTAACTTGCCCAGGGTTCCTCAGACAGCAGAGGGTGGGCGGGGGCTAGGGCAGGGACCCTGGGCTTCCCATCAGCTCAGCCTTCCTCAGCTGAGGCGCCCTCCCCTGGGAGTCGAGCAGAGGACAGAGGAGGGTGGCCGCGACTCACCTGAGGGATCATCTTACTGAAGCTGGACATGATGTTGGTGCTTTTTGCCTCTTGGTAATAAGCAAAGATCCCCGTCAGAATGACGACCAGGACAAGAACGGCGCCCAAGTACACCTGGGTGAGGAGGAGAGGGGTCAGGTGGAGGCACGGGTGCCAGCAAGGAGGCAGACCTGGGGACAGAGCCTCCGTGGAGGACAAGGTGCCGGCAGGGTGTCGTGGCGCGACTTGCAGGCCACACATTCACCCACGTGACGTGCACAGCTCGTGGAGTTTCTGAAAGATTATGCTGTCCCACCCACATCCAGCCTCAGAGATCTTCCATCTACCAGCGACCCGCGCCCTCTGCAGTCCCTTCCGGCTCGGCCCGACTCTGCTTCCCGCGTGCACGGATGGGTTGTCCGCACCCTTCCTGACAATCGAACCTACGACCCGTGGCCCTGGGCTTCTCTCTCTGAGCCTGCTGGGTTTGTGGACCTGGTGTCCGGGTCTCGGCACTCTCCAGGCTAAAGGGCAACACGGGCGCTGAGCAGGCACAGCACAGCCGAAATACTCCACATGGATGCAGATTTTTTCCTTTTGGGAACTCAAGGTGCGTTTCTTTTTTAAAAGTCATGTTCATGCTGCCTGTGACAGACACGCCCAAAGCCAGACACAGTTTCTGTTTTCCAGCTGGGGAAACACCTGACTCGCCTGCACCCACACAGTGACTTCCAGCCCGTGCTGTGCCCTCAAAGGCCTCACTGGATGCCTCTGTTCTCCCCTGTCCCGAGCTGAACTCCACCTTACATTGTCCAGGGACGAGCACATGTTGTTGGAGTATTGGATCCTATAGGCAATCCAGTACAGGAAGGTGCCCATCCACAGGAGGATGGAGAAGCCCCCCCACCATCTGCTTGAGGAACTTGATGATCTCTGATGTCTGCCTGGGAGGGCTGAGGGCATTGGGCCTGTCTCAGGCCAGCAGCTCGACAGCTCTGGTACTGGAGAGACCCTGAGAAGGCCAAGCCACACACACACACACACACACACACACAGAGGAGAGAGAGAGAGAGAGAGAGAGAGAAGATGTAAAAGAGATATATACAAATAAGATAGTTCCTCCCTCAGGGCTCAGGCTTCATTTTTTAGCTTGGACTTAGACATTAACATGCCCCAAGAAGCTCCCAGAAAAGAGGAGGCCTTGTTCCTCCAAGCCCCCTTTTTAGAAAGACTACGTAATGCTTAATCCCAATGGCAAGCGGCTCCAAACATTTACTCCGTGTTCTCCAAAACAACCCTCCGAGGAAGGCTGTGATATCCTCCTCATTACAAATGTGGATTTGGGCACAGAGGTCCCCTAGCCCACCCAAGGCACCCAGCTAGTCCAGGAGCACCAGAGTTGTGCCAGGAGACAGGCTACGGGACCTCCGCTGCCCTCTGCTAGGGAGGTTTAGTTTCTTGGGGTCTTATCAGCAATGGGAGTAGTTTGGCTGAGGAGAATTTGAAATGAAGCAGCTAGTCACCAGGGTTAAGACAATGCAGTCACTCTCCAGAAAACAGGGTGTGTTCCAGAACCTTGTGGAGCCTGCGTGTGGGCTGATTTTCATCCTTAAGCCTCATCCTTTTCTCAATATCTACCCTAAGTTCTCGTTCATCCTAACGGTTATAAATCCCAGGCCCTGGGGAGCAGCCACTTCCCAGCTCCTCCCCGGGGAGCCCATTGTCCCCAGCTCACACAGTACCCCCCGCCTTTGAAATCCTGCACTTTCATAGAGTTTCCTGCCCCACAAACGGTCTTCCATGGAGAAACTCTCTCCATGCCTCCTCTCCCTAGTTAAGTTGTGAGCTACTTGAAGGCTAGGACTCTCTCAGTTATTGTTGTGCCCTCTTGGCCTGGTGGCTTTTCTGCAGGAGTGACTTGTGTGTTGATTGACTGTATTCAGGCTAACTAACTTGACACTGTCACCCTCCTCTGGCCATGCCTTTCCCAGAGCTTCATGACTGTGGAATGTCCCAAAGGGTGTTCTAGAAACACCCCTAGTAGCATTGTTCAAAGTAAATTCAACACCGCTTCCACCTACTACCCTCTCCACTCTTGCTTCCACCTCTCACCCAGCTCACCTTAGACCCAATCTACGGCTCCTGATTCTTTTTTTTTTTTTGAGTTGGAGTCTCACTCTGCCGTCCAGACTGGAATGCTGTGGCCACTCCCGGTCACCGCAGCCTCGACCTGCTGGGCTCCGGCGATCCTTCCGCCTCAGCCTTCCGAGTAGCTGGAATTACAGGCATGCGCTACCATGCCCGGCTGATTTTTTGATTTATTGTAGAGATGAGGTCTCGCTGCCCAGGCGGGTCTCGAACCCGCAGGCTCAGGCAATCCACTTACCTCAGCCTCCCGAAGGCGCGGGGTTACAGCCTGAGCCACCGTG
Organism: Cephalopachus bancanus; assembly: GCA_027257055.1. Classification (NCBI taxonomy): domain Eukaryota; kingdom Metazoa; phylum Chordata; class Mammalia; order Primates; family Tarsiidae; genus Cephalopachus; species Cephalopachus bancanus. Next base: position 185,024 of record JAPVLO010001130.1, on the reverse strand, counting down.
CCTGGCCGGCTCCTGAGTCTACAGCTTGGCTAAGGAGGAGGGGTTCTACCAGAAACTCCACCCCTGGCAGATATGTCTCTAAACATCCCTTGAGTCTGTCCCCTTCCTTCCCACCTCACAGGGCTGCCAAGTTAAATCTGAGGGGCCCTCTTGAGCTCTGGCCTGAACCCTGTGGAAGGCTGGGGTTGGTGCTGGTCTCTCTGCCAGAACCCGCTATACTCCCCACCACGCCTCGCTGACCATCCCAGCAGGACAAAGGAGCTGTCACAATGCCTCCCTGCACACCTGCCTCCCCACCCAGCTCCTTGAGCCAGGGTCACCAGTTCCTCTCTGTCCCTCTCACTCACAGGCCAGGGTGACCCCATGGCGTACGTCTCTTGACAGGAACATCATTCAGATGCCAACGATGCAGTCTCCAAGGTGCTGCTGTGGGCCCCTTCCCTACAGGCACCCTGATTCCTCCATGCCAGCACACAGCCTTCCCCCCGCGATCGGGAACCTCCCTTTCCGACCCCCAGACTCATCATGATGATGTCTGTGCCATATTTGCTCTCCAGCTGCCTAATGCTGAGCATGTGGTCATCCTGTAGTCCATGAGAGGAAGAAGAGTGATCAGAGAATTCCTAAAGACTCACACCCCAGGCTCTGCCCTGCAGTAAGAGCTGGGAGCCTTTGCCCTGAGTATGGGACAGGATGGAGAAATGTGGGGGAGAGAGGACCCTGATGGGGGCTGTACAGTATGGCAGGTAGGAACTTTGTCCCCATGCCCTGCTGAGTTATTGCCACCCGGCAGGAGGCTGCCCTTGTCATTCACCACCCAGGGGCTATCTCCAGTTTTTCTGAACAGAGCGGCACTCCTCACATCAATCTGACCTCCACATGTGCTCACACACGTGCTCCCAGGTACTAGGGGCCGGGTGCTTTACTGGGACCTAAAATCCAGGACTGGCTGAGGGTAAGGAGTAAAGCGCCAGATCGAATTCCCAAGCCGGCAGAATTCCTCATCAGAGCGAAGTTACAGGTGGAGGGAAGCATGTCTCCCCTCACCGGAGTCATGCATTTGGGCTCCCAGCCTTCATCCAGACCTGCCAGAGGAGCCCACACCAGCAGGGCCACACTGTTAACGTCACCACAGAACCACTAGATAAAAGCAGGGATTCTCACCCGTGGCCAACTGATATAATTCTTTGCCGTGGGGCTCCCTCACTCTAGGTGCCACTCACTAACACCCTCCTGAGTTGTGATAACCAAAAATGTTTCCATCTTCCCCAGGGGGGCGGAATCCTCCCTCCTCTCCCTCTCCTCTTCCCTTCAAGGAAGATTAGTAGATATGTCTTCAATCTTAAAAGCTAGCGATGCATAGAAAGTAATTGCCTAATGCTGTGCTTTCTTTTTCCAGCTTTATCTCATTTAACGCTCTTAACTCTAAGAGGAAAGCATCGTTTTTTATTTCTATTATTCAAAATAGAAAACTCGCCGGGCTCGGTGGCTCAGCCTATAATTCCAGTGCTTTGGGAGGCCGAAGTGAGTGGATTGCCTGAGTCGCGGGTTCAAGACCCGCCTGGGCAACTTGGCCAGACCTCATCTCTACAATAAATCAAAAAATTAGCGGGCGCGGTAGCGCATGCCTGTAGTTCCAGCTACTTGGAAGGCTGAGGCGGAAGGCTCGCTGGAGCGCAGCAGGCAAGGCTGCAGTGGCCGGGAGCAGCCCCTGCACTCCAGTCTGGGCGACAGAGTGAGACTCCAACTCAAAAAAAAAAAAAGAAAACTGGACTTCAGTCACACTGGAATTTGAATTCAGGTGAGTCCAATTTGGGGGCTGTGGTTTTAAAAGTTTTGTGTTGGCCGGGTACAGTGGTTAATGCCTATAAACCAAGCACTTTGGGAGGCCGAGATGAGAGGATTGCCTGAGCCTGTGGGTTTAAGACCAGTCTGGGCAACTTGATGAGAACTCATCTCTACAATAAATCAAAAAATTAACTGGGCATGGTAGTGCACACCTGTAGTTCCAGCTAATTGGGAGAGGTTGAGGTGGAAGGATTGCCTAAGCCCAGCAGGTCAAGGCTGGGGTGGCCGTGAGTGTGCCACTGCACTCTAGCTTGGGCAACAGAGTAAGAGTTCAACTAAAAAAAAAAAAGTTACGTGTTTTGTTTTTTATGTAGAGATGGGGTCTCACCCTTTTGCCCAGGCAGGTCTTCCCCACTACTACATTTTTAACAAGTTCTCCAGGAAAGATAAACAGCTCTGATTTATTTACAGGTTTGCTGATTTCTCACTGGAAGGAAAGTTCAACCTGCTAACACCATGTCAGTCAGAATTCCCAAATATTTAACAATCGGCTCTTCAGCTCACAAGGGCTTGCTGTGGCTGCCACAGACTCAACAACCCAGAGATTTAGCACTTGCGGAGAGGAAGCCCAGAGAAGAAGTTCCCTTTTGGTGTTCCCGAGATAAAATCTGCCATGTTTCAGATTCAAAGCAGCTCTTGACTAGAGCAGCCAGCTTCAATATAAAACACCTGACGCCGGGCACAGTGGCTCACGCCTATAATTCCAGTACATTGGAAGGCCGAAGTGAGAGGATTGCCTGAGCCCACAGGTTTGAGACCAGCCTGAGCAACCTCATCTCTACAATAAATCAAGAAATTAGCTGGGCGAGTGGCACATGTCTGTAATTCCAGCAACTTGGAAGGCTGAGACGGAAGGATCGTCTGAGCCCAGCAGGTCGAGGCTGCGGTGGCTGAGAGCGTGCCACTGCCCTCCAGCCTAGGCAACAGAATGAGACTCTGACTCAAATAAGTAAATACAATAATTTAAAAATAATAAAACACCTGAATTACAACATCCCCATGTCATCCCTCCCCCCCGCCCTGACAGGCCCCAGCAAGTGATGTATTTCCCCTTTTAGATAAATATGGAGCTTCACGAAGTTAGGTCACGTGTTCCCAATTACACTCAGTCAGTGAAGAAGCAGGACTTCCACTGAGACTCACGTCCTCAGAATCCAAGTCCCACATTCTTACAACTGAGACTGTTCTCTGTCCCGCCCCCCCACCCCCAACTTGGGGAATTTTGTTTCCCCAAAAAGAAAGCCCACACCCATTAGCAATCTCTACCTGTCCCTGCCAACCAGTGATCGACTCTCCATCTCTAAGGATCTGCCTACCCTGGACTGGCCACACAGCCTGCAGCCTTTTGTGACTGGCGTCTTTCACCTTGCACAAAGTTTCCACGGTTCATCCCCGATGCAGCTCGTGTCTGTACTTTGTTCCTTGACACTTTTTTTTTTTTTGAGTTGGAGTCTCACTCTGTCTCCCAGACTGGAGTGCAGTGGCGGCTCCCGGCCACCGCAGCCTCGACCCGCTGGGCTCTGGCGATCCTTGGCTTCAGCCTTCCGAATAGCCGGAATTACAGGCGCGCGCTACCACGCCCGGCTGATTTTTTGATTTATTGTAGAGATGAGGTCTTGCTGCCCAGGCGGGTCTCGAACCGGCGGGCTCAGGCAATCCACTCACCTCAGCCTCCCAAAGGCGCGGGGTTACAGGCTGAGCCACCGAGCCCGGCTTCCTCGACACTTTTCTATGGGGTTTCATACCTGAAGCCTAGCGTGGTCTAGTGGCCATGGTTTTCCTCCTCAGAAATTCCAGCTCAGATAGTTTTACTTATCAACGAAGCCTGGCAAGGGGTTAATCCTGCCTCACAGAAAGCAGCAGGTGGGACTGGGGTCAGGACTCTTCCTTGAGTCCCACCAGCACTGCCTCAAACCAGATCCAGGAATCCTCAAAGGCCTGGCCTCTCAGCAGATGCTATCACACCGGCTTTTCAAGACAAGGAAAGGAATCTCAAGGGACTTCATCTTGGAGACCTGTTTTCTTTTTCTGGGGCCACCAGCAGGACGCTTGCCTCTTGCGGCTCCTTGACCCCATGACTTGTTACAGGGAATATGTATTTCCTGCAGAGACCAGCCTGGCCAGGGGCTGCTCCCCGGGGAGGGGTAGAAAGAGGACAGACATGAGGGAAAGGGGCAATGTCCAGACACTCATCCCACACTCCACCCTACATGGACCTCATTCCATTTTCTAATCTCTGAACATTGGCTTTCGCCAAGTTCCCTGAGGTGGACACACCAGCTAAACATTGCATCCATATCCTGGATATGCAATAAACTGCTTGGGATTCAAAAAGCAAAGTATCTCTAGTGATTATGACACCTGTGATACTTTGTGTTTGTTTTTTGAGTTGGAGTCTCACTCTGTCACCCACGCTGGACTGCAGTGGTATGCTCATAGCCACAGCATCCTCGACCTGCTGGGCTCAGGTGGTGATTACTTTTTGCCAGAAGAGCTTAGTGACCCAAACAACTTGGAAAAGAGGTCTTCAGCAATTTGGGAAACAGCACTAATTTCAGTATTCAGTATTAAGGGCTATAGACATGTTAGGCCCGTTGTCAGGAGTGTACACACAGCATTCAATCTGAAGCAAGGCACAGGTGTCCTCCGTGCAGCAGTGAACATATCTGGATGACACGGGGGACTCTGAGCAGACTCAGCATGCTGACTTCTTGTGCATTGGGGTGTGGGGCTCAGCCAACTGGAGGAACATATTCCCAAAGCCAAGGCTAAGGGTGATAAAAATAAATGAGAGGAACAGGCAGAGGTAAATCTCTATTATTAGGCAAAACACATACAACGTTCCTGTTTTGTGATAATGTGGTGACACTCTGGGGAGGCCTCCCAGGCCGAAATACCATGCCTGCTGAGGCCAGGGATCCCTCTTGTCTATGACGTCAAGGGATATTGGGGGTGCTCTGAATTGCCATATAGAAATGATAATAGTCCCCCTTTTGATTGTCTGAGACCCTAGGTTATTACACTTAGTATTTGGGCCAGGCACGGTGGCTCACTCCTATAATCCCAGCACTTTGGGAGGCCAAGGTGAGAGGATTGCCTGAGCCCATGGGTTCGAGACCAGCCTGGGCAACTTGGCAAGATGTTATCTCTACAATAAATCGAAAAGTTAGCTGGGCATGGTGGTGCATGCCTGTAGTTCCAGTTACTTGGAAGGCTAAAGTGGAAAGATCACCTGAGCCCAGCAGGTCGAGACTCCAGTGGCTGTGAACCTGCCACTGCACTCCAGGCTGGGCGAAGAGTGAGACTCCAACTCAAGCAAACAAACAAACAAAAACAGTAGTCCATTTTCCCATAGCCAAAGGATAAATATCTACATTATAGTCTATCCTCTTTCCCCAGGGAGCCAGCAGAGAGCACCAGCGGGGTCCAGATTGAACTTCCCAGGGTCAGTGGAAAGCATTCTCTTGTGGTACTGTGTCCTGTAGGGCAGCAACAGTTTATTCTCACCACCCCAGCTTGGTCACAAGGATGATTCTTGTGTCTAGATGTGCATCCTCAGGGGCGTTGCCCACGGTTGTGTCAGCATATCCAGGAGTGCTGGACGGACAGCATGTGTTCTCTCATTGGCCAGGTGTGGTGGCTCAAGCCTGTAATATCAGCACTCTGGGAGGCAGAGGTGAGTGGATTATCTGAAAACCAGTGTTCGAGACCAGCGTGAGCAACATCTCTACAATAAATTGCAAAAAAAACTAGCTGGGCATGGCGGCCCATGCCTGTAGTCCCAGCTACCTGGAAGGCTGAGGCAGGATGGCCTGAACCTAGCAGGTAGAGGCTGTGGTGGCTGTGAGCATGTCCCTGCACTCCAGCCTGGGTGACAGAGTAAGACTCCGCTCAAAAAAGTGCAGATTGCTTCATGCAGTGGGATCATCCACCCTTGCAATGCTTGCTGATCTATCTATCTTTAAAGTATGCTTTAGCGTGCCATTGTATTTTTGCATTAGACCGGTGCCCATGGGGTTGTAAAGTAGGTGAAATTACCAGTCAATATGCAGCCACTCGGCCTATCGTTGCACTTGATGTCCAGTAAAGTGGGTTCCCTGGTTGCTTTAAATGACCTCAGGGGTGCCGAATGGTGCCAGGAGGGAGCTGTGACGTCCTCTGTGCTTACTTGCTGGGAAAACCTGCAGGAATCCTGAGGTAGTATCAGCATAAGTGATGCTGGTAAGAGGTGATGCCATGTTGGCATTCTGCAGAGCTGTGAACAAATGAGTTGTGACAATATAGTGGGAGAAAAGCTGCCGTCTTCAAAAAAAGGTGGCAAATTGGGAAGATCCTGTCCATATGAATTGCCATTGATGCGTACACTTGCAGGTTAAGGGCTCATGGGTGTGTTGAGTACATTGTGGCTTGGTGGTTGAGTATTGGGTACATTCTTGGTCTGGCTGGGTGTGTGGGAATTGGACGTTACTCAATATGTGCAGCTTCAGGCTTGGTTTTTGTTGCCTTGAGTTGTGCAGTAAAGGTGGGGATTCCTTGAGTTGTTTCCGGTGAGTCTCTGACGTGGTTTGTGTGTTGATGAGAGGGATGGGTAGGTGGGATTAAGTGGGGCAGGTGTAGTGCGTGCATGTGAGTCAGTGATGGGACAATGTTGCAGGATAATTTGAGTTAGTGTAAATGTGATGTCTGAGAGGAAACCAAGTCCCTTCCAACATGGAAAAAGAGCCCATATATTCCATTAGCCAGCAGGTTAAGGGCTCATGGCCCCGTTTGACATGTCTACCTTCCGCTGGCAGTCTCCGTGGGTGCCTCTCAGCACATATGGAGCAATCATTGCAAGCAGTCACTATGTTGGAGTATTTAATGGGAGGCCCCAAGCTTGTGTAACTTCCCATAGTGTTTTCTGTCCTGTATGTTTCGTCATACAATGTAGCACGTCTTTCTCCGTGGAGGCTTCTTCTAGTGACCTTATGCAGGCTAGGGTGTCTGCCTTATCATTCCTGGGTAGAATGCCAAAAGACATGGAAGATGGTGATTTTCTTTCTTTAATTTTTTTGTTTTATTTGTTTTTTTTAGAGACTAGGTCTCGCCAAGTTGCTCATGGGCTCAGGCAGTCCTCTCGCTTCTGCTTCCCAAAGTGCTGGGGGGGTTTTGGTTGTTGTTTTTTCTTTTCTTTTCTTTTTTTTTTTTTTTTTTTGAGTAGGAGTCTCACTCTGTTGCCCAAGCTAGAGTGCAGTGGCACGCTCACAGCCACCACAGCCTTGACCTTCTGCATTCAGATGATCCCTTCACCTCAGCCTTCCAAATAACTGGAACTATAGGCACGCGCTACCATACCCTGTTTTTTTTTTTTTTAATTTATTGTATAGATGAGGTCTCATCAATAAGTTGCCCAGGCTGGTCTCAAACCTCTGAACACAGGCAATCCTCTCACCTCGGCCTCCCAAAGTGCTGGGATTACAAGCTTGAGCTGCCACACCTGGCCTTTTTTTTTTTTTTTTTTTTTGATTTGGAATCTCACTCTGCTGCCCAGGCTGGAGTACAGTGGCACACTCACAGCCACTTGCTGTGCTCAGGTGATCCTCCCACCTCAGTCTTTCAAGCAGCTGGAGCTATAGGCACGTACCACCATGTGCTAAATAATTTTTTTTTTTGGGTGGTTGGAGTCTCACTCTGTCACCCAGGCTGGAGTGCAGTGGCATGCTCATGGCCACCATAGCCTCGACCTGGTGGATTCAGGTGATCCTTCTGCTTCAGCCTTCCAAGTTGCTGGAACTACAGGAACGTAACACCACGCCTGACTAATTTTTGGATTTGCTGTAGAGATTAGGTCTCACCAAGTTGCCCAGGTTGGTCTCAAATCCGTGGGCTCAGGCAATCCTCTCACCTCAGCCTCCCAAAGTGCTAGGATTACAGACATAAACCCTGCGCCCAGCCCCTGGCTAGTTTCTTTCTTTTTTTTTTTTTGAGTTGGAGTCTCACTCTGTCACCCAGACTGGGCTCCAGCGATCCTTCCCCCTCAGCCTCCCGAGTAGCCGGAATTACAGGCGCGCGCTACCATGCCCGGCTAATTTTTTGATTTATTGTAGAGCTGAGGTCTCGCCTCCCCAGGCGGGTCTCGAACCCGTGGGTTCAGGCAATTCACTCACCTCAGCCTCCCAAAGATGCGGGATTACAGGCTGAGCCACTGAGCCCGGCTCCTGGCTAGTTTCTAATCACAAGCCTTGCAGCACATCAATTTGTAACATGTACTCCGTGGTGGGAGACATGTATACAGCATAGGGTCTAGGGTACAGGCAGCCAATGTGCTGGGATAGCATACCATCTGAACCTTGATTGATTTACCATCAGATCCATCTGTGACAGCTAGAGGCCCTTCAGATTCCCTTGGGTTGCCATATATTAGGGTGCATTTAGCTCCAGTAGCCATCAAATCTATTATCCTTTGCATGTTTTCTGGGGGCCAGGATATAGCGAGTTCAGTGTGTGGCCCCCGGTCTATGGAGGACGCTCATACGTCCTTTGTGTCTTGGCCACCTCCTGGGCCTGGGACCAGCTCCAGGACAGAAGGCTGTCATCCTCTGGGGAATCACTGGGCTCGACCACAGCGGGGGAGCAACCATTCCCTGGGCCCATCATTCATTACATCTTGTAGTCTCAAGGGGAGGACCTCCTTGTTACTAGTGGTCCACTTGAGTGTCTGGACCTTAGCCCTCTTTTCTGAGACAGGTTGGAAATGCTTTTCTTTAGGAAGTTGCTTCCATTATCCCATCAGCATCAGGTTGGGCTTCTTATCTAGTTTGGATCCACCCCTGCCTTAATCAAATCTCTTTTTTTTTTTGAGTCAGAATGTCACTCTGCCACTCAGGCTGGAGTGCAGTGGCATGCTCACAGCCACCACAGCCTCAGTCTGCTGGGCTCAAGGCAATCCTTCTGCCTTAGCCTTCCAAGTAGCTAGAATCATAGGCGTATGCCGCCATGCCCAGCTCATTCTTAAAAAATTTATTGTAGAGACAAGGTCTTGTCAAGTTGCCCAGGCTGGTCTCAAACTTCTGGGCTCAGGCAATTCTCTAGTCTCAGCCTCCCAAAGTGCTGGGACTGCAGGCATGAGCCACCCCACCCGGCCTTCAGATCGATTCATATTTGCTTGCAGGTCAGCTTTATGGGACCCTTTGCCCCTATTTCCCCCTTTGGGTTCTCTTTCACCTTTCACACTCCCCATTTCTGTCTAATTCAATCAGTTTCTCCCAGTGAAATGACATAACATGGAGTCCATTCCGTGAAAGGTGAATAATAAATTTTACTTTCTTCTACTTTCCTCTCTGTTGCAATCTTGCATTATTCCTGCAGCACCGACCCACCTTGCCTCAGTTTACCCTTTCACCTCTATTTTATTTATATGTATTTATTTAGAATTAGAGTCTCACTCTTGTTGCCCAAGCTGGAGCGCACACTCATTGAAGGATTTCGACTCCACATCTGGCTGGGACCAAGATATTTATTAAAGGGGCTGTTACAGAGAAAAAGCAAGAGAGAGAGTTGCAGGGAAAGGGCTGTATTTATTAGCCTAACAGGGGCCAGAAGGGGCTGTGCTAGGTTTCTATTGGAGGAGCAGCATGGGAGCAGGTGGGCAGACGCCATGTTATAGTCCTATTGGACGTATAACAAAGCTAACTACGTCATGGGAAATGATCGGAGGCTTGCAGGTTTGAACTTCGCGTTCGAGGGGAATCGTGCATGAAGAAGCTGGAAACTAGGGCCTCTGTTGTCTAGTGTGGCTTTACTGCATTCGGTGCCATTTTTGGGAGCTGCCCCTCTGGCTGTTTCCTGCACCCTTCACTCATGGCCACTGCAGCCTCGACCTCCTGGACTTAGGCGATCCTTGCGCCTCAGCCTTCCAAGTAGCTGGAACTACAGATGCATGCCACCACGCCTGGCTTGTTTTTGTGACTTATTGTAGAGATGAGGTTTCACCAAGTTGCCCAGGCTGGTCTCGAACACCCAGGTTTAGGCAGTCCTCTCGCCTCGGCCTCCCAAAGTGCTGGGATTACAGGCTGAGCCACTGCACCCAGTCTTCATCCCTATTTTAAACATTAGTGCTAGATTACACCACTGCTTATTATGTGAGGTTTGCTACCTTTTTCTGTGGAAAAAGGAGGTTTGGGTCATCTTATTGTGCCCTACTAGCTCCCCCTGCAGAACAAGTGAAGCTTCAAGTGCTGGGTGCTCTCTGTGTGGTGCCATGGGGCAGGGGAACCAACCGTTCCTGCTTGATTCTCCACACCTCACAAATTCCTTTCCTTAAAACCCTGTGCCGACCGATGGGACTTCCTAAACTGTTGCATAATCTATTGATTATGAAGGGTCTTAGCAAATCTATCTACTCTCAACTGAAAAGGGATGGAAATAGATAATTTCCCCTGGAAGGAGTCTATGTTAAAAAGCTTATGTATTTGTCGGGTACAGTGGCTTAAGCCTGTAAGCTCAGCACTTTGGGAGGCCGAGGTGAGAGGATTGCCTGAGCCCACAGGTTGGAGACCAGTCTGGGCAATTTGGTGAGACCTTATCTCTACAGTAAATACAAAATAAGTCAGGTATGGTAGCACGCATCTGTAGTTCCAGCTACTTGGAAGACTGAGGTGGAAAGATCGCCTGAGCCCAGCAGGTTCAGGCTGCGGTGGCCGTGAGCGTGATACTGTTCTCTAGCCTGGGCGAGAGAGTGAGACTCCAACTCAAAAAAAAAAAAAAAAAGCTTATATATCAGACCATCTTAAACCAGCACTGTTGGAATTCTCTAATTAAACTTCATTGGTTCATGGCCTCAAGTCACAGGTGAAGGCACTCAGGGCACTTAGGGAAAGTCCTATGTAGGCAGACTCAGGGAAGCCAATGACACTCAGCTCAGAAGACTGTCAGGATCCCAGGGATGCCTGGTGTCACCATTTATAGCTTTATTTTTTTGTTTCATAATTTTCTCTTGAAAAACGTAGCTCATAAGGTTTTAAAGGCAAAGTTCCGAGTTTTTTTTTTTTTTTTAGGAACATGAACAAAATGTGTAATACTCAATCTATACCCTCAGACTCCCCATTGGGCCAAGTCTTAAAGAACTGGAAAAATGTCAAATTAGACAGTTTTAAAATTTTGGGGGGGTTGAAGTCTCACTCTGTCACCTGGACTGGAGTGCAGTGGCATGCTCCTGGCCACCGCCTCGATCTGCTGGGCTCAGGTGATCCTTCCACCTCAGCCTTCCAAGTAGCTGGAACTACAGGTACGTGCCACCATGCCCAGGTAATTTTTTGATTTATTGTAGAGATGAGGTCTTGTCAAGTTGCCCAGGCTGGTCTCGAACTTGTTAGTTCAGGCAATCCTCTCATCTTGATCTCCTTAAGTGCTGGAATTATAGGTGTGAGCCACTGCGCCCGACCAACCAATCCCTTTCTTATAGTATTATGATAATTGTTCAAGGTTCGCTTATGAGTGAGAACATGTGGTACTCAGATTTTTGTTTCTGTAAAGGGGTTACATGACTCCACCTACTTTGGTAGAGATGCCCTAAAATGCTTAGTAAGACAATCTTTCACAGGATAAGGAATACACAGAAGAGTAAGGGAAGTCACTCATTCATGTTCCCTTTGACCCTGAGTGAGCTAGGGGGTCATTTAAGGAAACCTAACTTACTCCCACTGGTACAAAGGAGGGGCTTCTACCCAGGGGAAGACTGGCAAATAGATTTTACACAGAGGACACCATCCCAAGGCTATTGATACTTGTTCCTATTCGTTGACACATTCACTGGTTGGATTGAGGCTTATCCTTTATGACTGAGAAGTAGTAAAGGCCTTGTTAAAATAAATCATCCCTTGTTTTGAACTTCTAAACATCTCCAGGGTGATAACGGACCATCTTTTGTAGCTAAAATTACTCCGACAGTATGAGCAGCTTCAGGAATCAAATGTCATTTACATTCCTCGTGGAGACCCCAGTTGTCAGGAAAAGTAGAAAAGACTAATCACATTCTAAAGAAAACACTTAGCAGATTATGCTAGGAAACAGCAGAATTGTGGGTTAAGCTGTTACCTGTAGCTCTGCTCAGGACTCGAATCTCACCTAAAACTCATTTCACTTAAGTCCTTTTGAAATGTTGTGTGGTGGTCTCTGAATTATTACAAGACACAGAAACCTTGGAAATGACCCAGCATGTTATTAACTTGGGACAAGAACAAAAAGCCATTCAAGAATATGCTGATCCAATTCTCCCAGCTCCAGACACAACTCCTTTCACACCACTAGTCAGCATGGAGATTTATTTTACTTACAACCCTGAAAGAAGGCTCTCTGCAGGGTCAGCTCCACCTGAAGTGGAAGGGCCTGTCAGCTTCCTCTTAGCACACCACCTCTGGAAAACTTCAGGGCATCAGTAGGCAGGCACACTTATCTGTCGTTAAACTTGTGCTTCCCAAGTCTCCATAGGCCAAGGAAACTGCAGCAGTCAACTGACCTCTTGCTCCCAGGAACTGTCGGAAAACCTGAAACTCCTTCAGTGGGAACCAGCCCCAAATGGTGAAGGACACCAAAAGTGTATACTCAGGAATATGCACTCTTTTCTGTTTTACGGCCTTCTTGTATGGTTTGCCCTTATTCTTTGAAAACAGGGAACGAGAACAAAATACTGTGCCCGATTTTTCCTGGGCCTTTGCCCCAAATGAACAGCTGGAGGACTGCTGGCCATTCCATGAACCTCCCAGAAAACTGGAAAAGTGGTTTTCTGTGCTATCCAGTCTCCTGTAAATTTTACTGTTGTTCATGGGAGGCCTGATCAGATAGAAACATTAATTTTTTTTAAGGTTTATTTACCCACTCAGCCTTGCCTTTGTTATAATCTCACCACTACTTATAATGAAACTGTAGCTGGGTGCGATGGCTCACGCCTATAATCCCAGCACTTTGGAGGGCTGAGGTGAGAGGGTTGCCTGAGCCCATGGGTTCAAGATTAGCCAGGGCAACTCAGCGAGACCTCATCTCTACAATAAATCAGAAAATTAGTTGGGCATGGTGGCACATGCCTGTAGTTCCAGCTACTTGGAAGGCTGAGGTAGAAGGATCACCTGAGCCCAGCAGGTCGAGGTTGCAGTGGCTGGAGTGCTCAGCAAGAGTTCAAGGGTTCCTGTTCTTTCCTGAGCACATTACTGAGAGCTCCCTTATCCCCTATGTATTCCCAGTAAATAGCTTCAGGGGATCCTTGACTTCCCTAGACTACATCCAATCAAGTGAAAGATGCAAATCCCCATTTACTTTTTTTTTTTGAGTTGGAGTCTCATCTGTCTCCCAGACTGGAGTGTAGTGGCTGCTCCCGGCCACCCCAGCCTCGACCTGCTGGGCTCAGGCGATCCTTCCGCCTCAGCCTTCCGAGTAGCCGGAATTACAGGCATGCACTACCACACTCAGCTAATTTTTTAAAAATTTCATTGTAGAGATGAGGTCTCGCCTGCCCAGGTGGGTCTCAAACCCACGGGCTCAGGCAATCCACTCACCTCAGCCTCCCAAAGGCGCGGGATTACAGGCTGAGCCACGGAGCCTGGCACTTTTTTTTTTTAAGTCAGAGTCTTACTCTGTCACCCAGGCTGGAGTGCAATGGCATGCTCATGGCTACCACAGCCTCGACCTGCTGTGATCAGGTGATCCCTCCACCTTAGTCTTCCAAGTAGCTGGAACTACAGGCACGTGGCATCATGCCCAGCTAATTTTTTAAAAAAATTTATTTTAGAGACGGGGTCTCACCATGTTGCCCAGGCTGGTCTAAAACCAGTGGGCTCAGGCAATCCTCTTGCCTTGGCCTCCCAAAGTGCTGGGATTACAAGCTTGAGTCACTGTGCCTGGCTATTCCCTTTTTCTGAGTGTTATAAATTTGAATAATATAGTATCAATGCAGTCGGAAGCTTTATGATTTGTGTGATTTTTGTATCAATGTAATCATAAGTTTTGTGATTTGTATAACTTTTGTGTAATGCATGATGTCTCAGGCCTTGTAAACTCCTTGATTAACACTTCTGCCCTACTGGTAAAAAGCTATAACCACCGCCAGGCTCGGTGGTTCAGCCTGTAATCCTAGCACTTTGGAAGGCCGAGGCGAGTGGATTGCTTGAGCCCACAGGTTGGAGACAAGCCCGGACAACCTAGTGAGACCTGTCTCTACAACTAAAAAAAAAGAAAAACCAAAAAACCAAAACCAAAAAAAACTATGAGATATCTCTGATACCTGGCACCAGGAAGTCTGGACTGAAAAATGTCACTATTGATAAATGCTGCTGAAACTCAATGCATAGGTACTAACAACCCAGGACTTATAAAAGTGAACTGTAAAAGCCTGGAGGGTGAGCGGAACCATTTTAGAAAGACCTTGAGTCAGGCTCTACTCCCTGGATTCAAACTCAGAAATAAACTTCTTTCTACCAGTTTCCTGCCCCTTTGATTTATCGATATCAAGGGGAGCAACCGAGTGTCACTCAGATCAAAACCGGAACACCAAGGAGTAGCCCTGGCCGGGAACCGTCAGTTGCCTGTGTTTTCGGCTGCCGTCCACTGAGAGTCTTGAGTCGGAAGAGGAAAAGGAGTGGGGGAGAAACTCCTATACGGGTCACTACGTGTGTTGTGGTAGGCTTGGAATGACCAGAGTTGCAGGGTTGAAAGTATTCACTAAGACCCATTTTAAGTTAAGAAGGATAGATCTCAGCCGGGCGTGGAGGTTCAAGACTATAATCCCAGCACTTTGGGAAGCCAAGGCGACAGGACTGCTTGAGCCTGTGGGATTAAGACCAGCTGGGCAACATGGAGACCTCATCTCTACAATAAATAAAAAAATTAGCTGGACATGGTGGCACACGCCTGTAGTTCCGGCTACTTGGAAGGTTGAGGCTGGAGGATCGCCTGAGTCCAGCAGGTTGAGGCTGTGGAGGCCGTGGGCGTGCCACTACACTCCAGCCTGGGTGACAGAGTGAGACTCCAATTCAAATCAAACAAACAAAAAACAAACACACACAAAAAACAAAACAAACCCAACAACAACAAAAAAGAGATAGATCTATTAAAAGAAAGATACATTGTGAAGAGCACAGCGGGCAGAGGTCGCAGAGTGTTTGCAGTCTGCTGTCTGCAAAGAGATAGAGGCTGGATGGAAGTATTTATAAGACTATATTGGGGTCCAGTGTGGGCCATGGGGTTGTCTTTGGGGGAGGTCAGCAAAAGGAAATTTCCAGAGGTGTGTGAAGCAGCTGATTAATTGTAGCATTTTGTTTCTTTAAGATAGGGTAAAATGTAAACTAACAGCAACTGTTTTACAGCTGGCCAGTAACTTTTACAACTCTTATCAGTAAGTTTCTTTGTAAGTTTATAAAATCTCATCCTGAAGTTTTCTTCCTCAACTCACCCAATTGATGCTGGCCTAATCGGTCCTCGTATTACTCCACAGTCACCCCCCTTGAGACTAAGAATGTGATAAAACATTTCGAAGCTCACCAGTCCCTCGGTTCTAGAGTCCAGCTTCTTGACCTTCCTCGTTCCCTGCCCTCCAGGTCAGCCAAGGTGAGTCGTGTGGGAGGATGAGGAGGCCCAGGCTGCTGTGCAGAGGCCTGGGTTCAGAGGGGCCCCGTTCTCTGTGGGCCGTGGGCAGGGGACAGCCTCTCCAAGGCTCACTTTCCTTGGCTACAAAATGGGAATATCGGCCCCTTATGTCTGTGGCGACTGTGAAGGATAAACGAAAGCATGCCATGCAGCTGCTGTTCGGTTTCTGAGAAGTCTGAGTCCAGGCACAGGACAGAACGCCCCCAGCACACACAGCCCGCACATTCCTGCATGCAGTTCAGATGCCTGCTCGGCACACACCTGTGGCCGGAATGAAGCCAGGAAGGGGGAATGAGACCCAAGTATGCTAGAGCAGGAAACAGTGACCAGGCCTGGAGGATGTGACTCCGTGTCACCACAGGGGGAAAGCCCGAGTGTGCATGTTCTGGTGGTCATGGCTTTGCTGCGTGTGGGTCGGAGACGAGGACACTGCCTCCATCCTTATCTTTCCACAGTGTGCAGCCCTGCACAAAGGACTTGCCAGTGACGCTGAATTCCTGACTCAAGGATACCCAGTGGTGGGGGGAGAGTCTGGAGGAAAGTTGAGTCACTGCTTGGGCAGATAATGGGACAGGTTGTGGCTGTTTCTGGTGAAAGGCAGGGCATGGAGTGCCTGAAAGAACAGCCTTGACTCTCTTCCTACTTTGCATAAGAATCTTGAACCTGGGCTGGCATGGTGGCTCATGCTTATAAAACCAGCACTTTGGGAGGCTGAGGTAAGAGACCTCAACTTGGCGAGACCTCATCACTACAAAAAAATTGAAAAATAGCCGGGCATGTGGAGCGTGGCTATAGTTCCAGCTACTGGAAAGGACTGCCTGAGCCCAGCAGGTGAGACTGCGTGGCTGTTAGCATGCCTCTGCACTCTAGCCTGGGCGACAGAGACTCCAACTCTAAAAAAAAAAAAAAAAAAAAGAATCTTGAACCTGGTATTTCCATTTCAATGGAGGGGAAAACACAGCATTACAAGGGATAAAGCATGGGTCATTTGCATAAAGCCAGAACAAAGTCACCTGGACATTGATGGGAGCTGTATAAACAGTTGCAAGGAAGCCAGGTATGGTGGCCCCGTCTGTAATCTCAGCACTTTGGGAACCAGAGGGGGGAGAAATTGCCTGAGCCCAGAGGTTTGAGACCAGCCTGGGCAACTTGGCAAGACCTCCTTGTTATAATAAATAAAAAACTTAGCAGGGTGTGGTGGCACCTGTGGTTCCAGCAACTTGGAAGGTTGAGGTAGGAGGATCACTTGAGCCCGGCATATTGAGACTGTGGTGGCTGTAAGCGTGCCACTGCACTCTAGCCTGGGCGACAGTGTGATACTCTGACTCAAAAAAAAAGTTGCAAGGTCCACTGGCTGCTGGGCTTTTCCCAGTTTTGCTGCGTCTTTGTTCACTTAGCACCTGTTCAGCTTTACCTCCTCTCTTGCCTTCCCACTCACCCCCAGCTTCTACACACCAGGGGTGCTAACACACCCATTTTACAGATGGTAAGCCAAGGTCAAAGAAACTAAGGGGGTTGACCAAGGAGGGTGGGGTATGGCCTGCAGAGATGGCTCTGTCCATGGTACCATGTGGCTTCTGGGTCACCAGGTCCTGTAGATCCTGCTCGAGGGACCTGTATGTGGAGGAATATGAGATCCGATTAGACCAGCATCAGTTGGGTAAATTATACTAAGGAAAGGAACCTCAAGATGAAGATCTACAAAGAAGCTTACTGATAACAGCAAGGAACTGGAAAAGTTTACCGAACAGCTATAAAAAGTGTGTGGTAAAAAAAAAAAAGTAGTTAACCATTTCTTGCTAGTTAACTATTGCTGTTAATTATCCCTATCTTTTTTTTGAGTTGGAGTCTCACTCTGTCGCCCAGACTGGAGTGCAGTGGCCGCTCTCGGCCACTGCAGCCTCGACCTGCTAGGCTCCGGCAATCCTTCCGCCTCAGCCTTCCGAGTAGCCGGAATTATAGGCATATGCTACCACGCCCGGCTGATTTTTTTTTAATTTATGGTAGAGATGAGGTCTCGCCAAGTTGCCCAGGCAGGTCTCGAACCCGCGGGCTCAGGCAATCCACTCACTTCAGCCTTCCAAAGGCACGGTATTACAGGCTGAGCCACGGAGCCTGGCTGCAGAGAGTGTTTGCTATCTGCTGTCTGCTTTCTGCTGTTGCAAAGAGGCAGGGGCTATATGGGCGTTTTTATGGAGACTGTGTCAGGGTCCAGTGTGGGCCTAGGGAATTGTCTTTGGGAGAGGTCTGCAAAAGAAATTTCCAGAGTTGTGTGAAGGGCTGATTGATTGTGGTGTTTTGTGGTGTTTTACAGGCATGTGCCACCATGCTTACTAATTTTTGATTTATGGTAGAGATGAGGTCTCGCCAAGTTGCCCAGTTTGGTCTCAAACCCGTGGGCTCAGGCAATCCTCTCACCTCGGCCTCCCAAAGTGCTGGGATTACAGGCACGAGCCACCGTGCCTGGACTATAAATCTACTTTCTTAATTCATAACTGTCTTAGTGAATACTTTCATCTCCTTGACTCTGGCTATACCAAGCCTGCTTCCAAACATGGCACCAGCATTGGGCTGTCCTCTACCTCTCACCAACAAGCTGGAAGCTCAGGAAATCACCAACTACCTCAGGCCTGGCTTCCTCTATAAGATAAGGGTTTCATCAGGTAGGCTCCAAAGTGTCTCCCAGCTCAGCTTCCAGGAGTCTCCTGAGTCTGAGGGGAACAGAGGTATCTCCTGTGTCTTGTCACCTTGCACATACTTAAAAGTCTCAGGAAAATAGCTGGGTGTGGTGGCTCATGCCTGTAATTACAGCACTTTGGAAGGCAAAGGCAAGAGGATTGCCTGAGTCCTGGGATCTGAGACCAGCCTGGGCGTCTTGGTGAGACCTCATCTCTACAAGAAATCAAAAAATTAGCCAAGTATGGTGGCACATGTCTGTAGTTCCAGCTACTTGGAAGACGGAAGGATCGCCTGGGCCCAGCAGGTCGAGGCTACGGTGGCCAGGAGCATGCCACTACCCTCCAGCTTGGGTGACAGAGTGAGACTCCAACTCAAAACCAACCAACCAACCAACCAACCAACCAACCAACCAACCAACCAACCAACAAAATGAACTAGAGCGAAGAGGGCTGGGTGGAAATATGGTATTAAAAAGAATTACCTTAGGTGACTTTCTCTCAAGAGGGCTGGAGATGGTTTTTTGACTGTTCACTAATCTTGACAATATTGAGGATCTCAAGGCTATAAAACCTTGACTCTTTTTGAGAAAAGTGGTAAAAAGATCTTTTCTGCTTCTTTCTATGACTTCCCAGGAATCTTTTTGCTGTGTGTGGGTGTTCTGCTTAACAATCACTTTTTTTTTTTGAGTTGGAGTCTCACTCTGTCGCCCAGACTGGAGTGCAGTGGCCGCTCCTGGCCACCGCAGCCTCGACCTGCTGGGCTCCGGCGATCCTCTGCCTCAGCCTTCCAAGTAGCTGGAAATACAGGCGTGCACTACCACGCCCGGCTCATTTTATTTATTATTTATTATTTATCATGCCTTTTTGTTTTTATTTTTTATTTATCATGCTCATTTTATTTATTTATTTATTTTTTATTTATCATGCCTTTAATTTAGCTACGGGGATGAGTGAGGCACTATGGAGTATAAACTCGGAGCAAGTTGTGGTGCATTTTTGGGTGAATGCACCAGCTCCCTCCCTGACTCCACGTACCAGACAGATTAAATGCCCACTTTTCCCTGCCCTCTGTCTCTTGTGTCTGATTGATCCCGAAAGAGAGAGCAACTGGTTTGTCAGACTGGAGCATTAGGTTTTGCAGGAACGGGTTGAAGTGCCGTCCTCCAGAGAGTCCCTCAGCCTCTGCTTCAGGACAGTGTGGACATGGAAGCCTCCAGAGTCCCCACCACCATCCTGGGGAATCCGGGAGTGGGTGGGTTTGGCCTCTTCAAGTTCTTGTAATATTCTTAAAGACTCTTTAACAAGACTTACATTGGTGAAATCACACAGGGCAAGGGTTTGAATTGCCTGTTATACTTTAAAGCATCTTATAGGCCAGGGAAAAGTCTTCTTACTTCTGGACCTGGCTTTCTTCTAGAGAAAATGAGTCATCTGTGGAGTTCTGACCCCGAATTCAGCATTAAAAGTGATTGTTAGCCAGGCTCAGTGGCTCAGCCTGTAATCCCGCGCCTTAGGGAGGCCGAGGTGAGTGGATTGCCTGAGCCTGCGGGTTCGAGACCCTCCTGGGCAAGTTGGCGAGACCTCATCCCTACCATAAATCAAAAATTAGCTGGACGTGGTGGTACATGCCTGTAGTTCCAGTTACTTGGAAGGCTGAGGGGGAAGGATCACCTGAGCTCAGCAGGTCGAGGCTGTGGTGCCTGTGAGCATGCCACTGCACTCCAGCCCAGGTGACAGAGACTGTGACTCAAAAAAAAAAAAGAAAAAACCAAGGCCTACGGAAAGTTTTGGCATGACCCAAGATCTCCTAATCATGTTGACATTTTAGAGTAACTTTTGAGATTTACAACCATGTGGGATTTACAACCATATCGTTCCTTAAGGGGAGGGGGATGAAAAGTCACAACTGTCAAAGAAGCTACTTAGGTACATTTAGGTAAACCTAAATTAAACACGAGAAATGAAAGAAACCCCGGTTCCCTGAGCCTTGGCCTTAACACTACGAATGAGTTCAACTCCCAGGCCAAAATTGTTGGGTTACATTCACATCAGTTCAACAGACCTGTCAAAACTTTGCATCGTGGAAAGCACAGCTAGTTCCTGTTTTTGATAGTTCCTGTGAGTGGCTACACACAGTGGAGGTTGTTTTCTCCCGGGAAGTCCAGGGGAGGCAGGTGAAGGGGCAGGGGTCAGGAATCAGGCCCAGGGAGGCTCTGCCACCCGGCGCTGCCCTGCGTGTCAGCACCCAGCCTGCGGAGGATGAGGGGGAGGAAGTAGAGGGTGCCCTGGGGTGGTCATGGTGCCCACTCTCGGCGGTGCCCCCGCACTCACGTGGCGCCGTCTCGTCGCAAGGGACAGGACACGGGGACAGGGGGTCCCCGGCAGGGCAGGCCTCTCCCGCAGCAGCTCTGCACCCCGGAGAAAGAGGGCTCTTGGGTGGCTGTGCCCAGCTGTCTGTGCCACAGCCCACTCAGCGCCTGGCCTGGCTCCGGGAGATGACCGTGCAGCGAGGCGCTCACTTCCCTGGACGAAATCCCGCTCCGCCCTTCCCTACCGGCGGGAGCCCAAAGGAGGCCGGCTCGGGCTTGGCGCCGCGCTCGGCAAGCGCAGTCTCCCAGGTCGCTGCCCGCCCAGCGCCTCCGCGGAGCCACCCTCGGGGCCTTTCGCCGCGCACCCCGTGCGACGCGGCCCCACCGCCCGGCCGGGCGCGGCTGCGGTGTCCCCCGCGCCCCCGGGCCTCCGTCCGCCCGTCGAGAGGCGTGTGCGGGGCCCCCCCCGCCCGCGCCGCCCGTCCCGAGGCCGCCCAGCCCCCACGCGCCGAGCTCCGGCCGCCCGTCGGCCCTGGGAGACGCCTGTCTCGGTGTCCCCCTAGGGTCACCCGCTCCCGACAGGGCACCGGCTTGACCCTGGCGGCGGCTCCGCCCTGCGCCGCGCTCGGCCCGGGTCGCCCCCGCGTGCCGGGAGCTTCGCTTCCCGAGCCTGAACCTGTCGGCGTCCGCCCTTGGCCCGGAGCCCGGCGCAGGCCCGCTCGCCACCTGGCGGCCGGACTCGGTACTGCGGGGAGCCGGCTCGGAACTGGGGGCCCGCCGGGCTCAACGCTGCGGCGGAGCCGGGCTGGGACTTCGGGGGAGCCGGGCTTGGCACTGGGGGGCGGCCGGCACCGACAACACAGCCGAAGCCACGGGACCCTCCTCCCGGGTCTGCTCTGATGCAGGGTTCTCCTCAGCCAGGGCCTGGGTCTCTCCCTCCTTCGCACCCGAGCGCCTGGCAAGGGTGCAGGCTCGTTGGCTGCTTCTCTGCAATCAAGTTCACTCGCGGTCACAGCGGGGGTCAGTGCTCATGCTGGCCAGAATTTCTCTGACTGAGAGTGCACATGTCAGCTCTGTTAACCCTTGTAGTGCACCTGTCACCACGGTTGACCTCCCAGGGCAAGGTGTCACCGCCCCCTTTAGCTGCTGAGAGGCCAGGGATTGGAATGTCAGTCTTCAGCCTTCAGACGCAACTGTTTTCTGTGATTGCATTCATGTCACTGATTTTCTGTGAAAATCACTGATGTTTCAATCCTGGAACCCTTGCGAATGGGGTCAAAGGGCCTGGGGAAGAATGTGTCTTTCTAGTCAGGCTCAGTGGCTCAACCTGCAATCCTAGCACTTTGGGAGACTGAGGGAGTGGACTGCCTGAGCCTACGGGTTCGAGACCAGACTGGGAAACTTGGCGAGACCTCATCTCTACCATAAATAAAAACGCTGGAGGCAGTGGCTCACACCTATAATTCCAGCACTTTGGGAAACCAAGGTGAGAGGATTGCCTGAGCTCACAAGTTCGAGACCAGTCTGGGCAACTTGCCGAGACTTCGTTGCTGCAATAAATAAAAAAATTAGCCGGGTGTGGTGGGACATGCCTGTAATTCCTACTTGGAAGGCTGAGGCAGAAGGATTCCCTGAGCCCAGCAGGTTGAGGCTGCAGTGACTGTGAGCAGGCCACTTCACTCCAGCCTGGGTGACAGAGTGAGAGTCCAACTCTAAGTAAATCAATAAATGAAAATAAAAACATCAGCCAGGTATGGTAGAGTGTGCCTGTATTTCCGGCTACTTGGAAGACTGAGGCGAAAGGTTTGCCGGAGCCTAGTAGGTCGACGCTGGGGTGGCCGTGAGCATGCCACTGCACTCCAGCCTGGGCGATGGAGTGAGACTCCAACTCAAACCCCCCCCTAAAAAAAACAAAACCAAAAGTGAAAGCATCTTTCTAGACCCAGGTTTTAAGAGCCAAAATCTGTAATTGACTTCCTTGAAGCCACCAACCTTCTGGAGTGTCCTCTCTCGTCCCCACCCCACTGTATAAGTCAAGTCACACCTGTAGAGGAGCACCAGGAGAACGATTTCTCCTCTGGAGTCATAGCTCTTGATGGGTCTCGCTAGAAGGTGTTTTTTTTTAAACTCCATTTGTGCGCCACGCACTCGACTCCAGCTTCTTCCAGGCAGTGTGCTCTCATGTGGTCAGCTCGAATCTAGTGGAAACCTGGCAGTCTGACTCCCATGGCCCTACCTTGGCTGAGGGGGTGAGTGAGTCTGGGTGGGCGGCAGCAGCAGGATGTGCCCACAGTCCCCCGCATCCTGGCAGCTTCACTCCTCTCCAATGTGCGGTGGACGCCAAAAGGCCCCCTGGTCCTGTCTCCCTCTGATTCCCGGGAGGGCACGGCACAGAGATGACCAATATTTGCATAGCGCTCTACAGTTTACATAGGGCTTCTCAAACACAGCTACGCAGTCAGCCTCTGCAATAACCTGGAGAGGTGAAGGTGTCATCACACCCGTTCTGCGTGGGAGGGGTTGGAAGTTCAGGTGTGGAACAACTTAATAAAGGTCTCATTCTGGGAAGTAGCTAAACTCATTCTCAGCCTTGGATGTAGGTCCCGGCTTTCTCACTAAGCCAACGTGCACCCCACAAATCCCCCGCCCTGAGGGGGCTGCCTGCCGCTGGAGGTGCGGAGAAGTCCGCCTCCTCCTTTCCTAAGAGCTCCCTCTCTTTTACATATTTATCAAGCACCTATCAAGTTTGTTAAAGGACAAGATGACAACAAATTTAAAGATCTTAATTGGATTTTATTTGTGATTCTAGAATTTGGCACACTTTATTCCATGAAACAGAAGAAAAAAATTTAAAGAGGCCGGTCATTGCCTTACTAGATTCTGGTGTGGGCACGTGCTCTTTGGGCTATGGCTGTTGCCATGTTTTCTGGCTTTGGCCTCCTTCCTTACCTTGGGAAGGTGAATATCCTCTTTCTCGCTCTCTAATTTACTTATTATTATTATTTTTTGAATTGGAGTCTCACTCTGTTGCCCAGGTTGGAGTGTAGTGGCACGCTCATGGCCATTGCAGCCTCGACCTTCTGGGCTCAGGTGATTTTTCTGCCTCAGTTTTCCAAGTAACTGGAACTACAGGCACACACCACTGTGCCTGGCTAATTTTTTGCTTTATTGTAGAGATGAGATCTTGCCAAGTTGCCTGGGCTGGTCTTGAACCTGTGTGCTCAGGTAATCCTCACCTTGGCCTCCCAAAGTGCTGAGATTATAGGCGTGAGCCACCATGCCCAGCCTCTAATTTACTTTTTAAATAAACTATACTTTCCTATTCAAAAAAAAAAGAGCACAACTGATGCTTGTTCATTTCAGGAGGAAAGAACAAAGATACTAATAGACAGTACAATGTTTGTTTTATGAAGTCAGAGTGATCTCTCAGAAGCGCAGATCCGAGCATGCTGTTTCCCTTCCTACCAAACACAAGTCCTTTCCCATCTCTGGAGATCCCCCTGAGCCCGTCCTGGCCTGGGCAGCCTGCAGGCCTCCCCTGACTCCAGCACTCTCTCCCCCCAGGTCCTGTGACATGCCTGCCTCTAGGCCTGGGAACATGCTTTCTCCCCAGGACTTGACCCTGCCACTCCCTGGCCGAGCCCACAGGCCCCCACCCGTGGGTCCCCTCCATCCCCTTCAGCTGCTAGAGCTCAGCTGGAAGGCCTCTTCTGAGGTCCGCAGCCCAGCCTCCCCACTCCCCCCGCCCCCATGATGTCAGGCCCTCTCACTCTTTCTTCCACAGCTTTGCCTTCCACAGCTTTGCCCTCACTGGTGTGGTTTGATGAATGATTGTCTCTCACTCCTGAAGATGGTTCCCAGGGCAGAGACCTCATGGGATCTATTGGCCTCAGTAGTGGGTGGCAAATTAGCCTCAGGTGGGAGCATGTGGGTGGCCCAGCTCTCCTTCAGCACTTTCTCTTTTCATCTTTTTTTTTTTTTTTGAGTTGGAGTCTCACTCTTTCACCCAGACTGGAGTGCAGTGGCCGCTCCTGGCCACTGCAGCCTGGACCTGCTGGGCTCCGGCGATCCTTCCGCCTCAGCCTTCCAAGTAGCTGGAACTACAGGTGCGCGCTACCACGCCCAGCTAATTTTTTTTTGATTTATTGTAGAGATGAGTTCTTGCCAAGTTGCCCAGGCGGGTCTCGAACCTGTGGCCTCAGGCAACCCACTCACTTCAGCCTCCCAGAGCACTGGGATTACAGGCTGAGCCACCAAGCCCGGTTTTATCTTTTTTTTTGAGTTGGAGTCTCACTCTGTGGCCTAGGCTGGAGTGCAGGGATACACTCATGGTCACCGCAGCTTTGAGCTGTTGGGCTTAGGCAATGCTTCCGCCTCAGCCTTCTAAGTAGCTGGAACCACAGGTACACACCACCATGCCTGGCTACTTTTTAAGTTTATTGTAGAGAGGAGGTTCTGCCAAGTTGCCCGGGCTGGTCTCAAACCCCTGAGCTCAGGCAATCCTCCTGCCTCTGCGTCCCAAAGTGTTGGGAACCATTGCTCCCGGCCCTTGGTTTCATTTTTCAGCATATAAATGTGTTCATGTATCTCTTGTCCTCACCGACAAGCCATATGGTCCTCTGTGTGTATAACCACTACACACCCACCAGGACCATCACACTGGCCCTGCCCACCTGGACTTGGAAATCCCCTGGTAAAGCTCATGGGCTCTGGGCTCTTCCATGCACCCACAGCCTTGAGGCAGTCACATCCAGACTTATACCTGCCTCCTACCTCTGCCCAGGTCCCATGACCAGCTTCCATGCTGGGGTGTCCTAAGGCCGGTAACCAGCTGGTCTGACTCCAGGACTGGTGCTGGAAGCTGCTTTTCCTGATACCTAGTGAAGTATTACAGATGTTTATCATATCACAGCAATGTGGCTCTCTCCCACCCTACCCGGAGAGGATGTGGCCATGAGGGTGACACTGCACTCCAGCCTGGGCGACAGAGAGTCCAACTAAAAAAAAAAATGCTCTTAATCCCTTAATTCCATTTTGAGGAATCTACTATAAAATAATCAGAGATGTGAAATAAGATTTAAGGACAAGATACATCCTTTAAAGAAAGGTGACTAGGAAGAACTAGATGACCTATCCCACAGTGGGGCTATATTAAAATCATTCTCAATATGGAAAACTGCACATTCATTAACATCATGTCTTCAGTGTTTAGTCAAAAGGCAGAATTGAAGCCGGGCTCGGTGGCTCAGCCTGTAATCCCTCGCTTGGGGAGGCTGAGGTGAGTGGATTGCCTGAGCCCGCGGGTTCGAGACCCGCCTGGGCAACTTGGCAAGACCTCATCTCTACAATAAATCAAAAATTAGCCGGGTGTGGTAGTGTGCGCCTGTAGTTCCAGCTACTTGGAAGGCTGAGGTGGAAGGATCGCCGGAGCCCAGGAGGTCGAGGCTGTGGTGGCCGGGAGCAGCCACTGCAGTCCAGTCTGGGTGACAGAGTGAGACTCCGACTCAAAAAAAAAAAAAAAAAAAAGGCAGAATTGAAAACTTTATTTCAATTTTGCCTCAAGGTAAATATACACATAGACAAACCCCAAGGAAATAACTACTCTTTTGTTTAGGTATATGACAAGGGAGTGAGATTCGGACTGATTTTTTCTTTTTATTCTTGTTTATTCCAAATTTTAAAAAATGAGTTATAATTTTATGATCAGAATAAAATGCACTGTTTTAGAAAACAAAGAGTCTATGAATCCAGCCTCATCTTTATATCTGAGATACTCGTCAACATCAGTTCGGTTTAAATTAACTTTGCCATTTTTTAAAAAAAGTATCTAGCCTTTAGTGGGTCAATCAAGTAGTCCCTCCAAAACACCCTAGATATGAATATTATTGCCTTTTGCTGTCTACAACTTAATGAAGCAACTTGATATGCTAGTCTCATTTCTGGGATTGCTTATTTTTTTTAACAAATTTTTAAATGTCCACTTTTTGCAAGAGTAGATAAGTACAAATGTGAGTTATTTTATACAAAACTTCTACTGTGAAGAGATTTCTGTTTCAAGTTGAACTCCTTTCAACCTTAATCTAACCCCAGTTGAACCTCACAGCTGTGAACTACACTGATGACCTTGTCCTGCTGGCTCTGGCAGGACCAGGAGCCTCCGGCCTCCAGTCAGGAGCACTTGGCACTGGCAAGAGTAAGGTCAGGTTATTCTCAGTCTAGAAAGCAGCCGCTGCCTTGTTGGGACTGGAATGAGAAGGCCATTACCATGCCACCAGACTACCCTGGGAAATGTTTCTAGCTCACTGAACTACTGATGGGAGATTCGTCTCGTGATAATGGTGGCTGAGCAGAGATTAAAAGCCTTGAAGACAGCAACAGTGTTTTAGCTTAAATAGCTGTAGACAACACATGCTGGACTTTAGAACCTGTGTACATAAAGCTATAATGACTGCCTGCTCCCTCCTCCTGCACCCAGAGGTGCCCTGAGAGCTTGTGGCTCCAGGACTCCCCTTTCCTGTCCCGGAAAGACTAACCCAGAGCATCAGCAGTCGAGGCCTTTGAGCGAATCACTGATGGACGAGGGTGATCGGGCAGGCTGCAGGGTGCAGGAAGTACAACCAGACATGGTTCCAGGTTCTTTTCTTTCCTTTTTTTTGGTGTGAGCAAAGTAGAGTTTATTAAGGTGAAAGACACACTTAAAGGGAAAGGGGCATGGGGGATGAAAAGGCATACACACCCCAAGGTGGGGAGTCTCAGAGTGAAGACTGCACCCTCAGGGCTTGGGCTGGGCTTTCATCTCCTCTGCCTCAGGGAGGGCTGGGAGGGACCGAGGCTCTGAGGCCCCGGATTTGTGTTCACTTGAGCATCTGGGCTGCCTGATGAGCTCCTGCTCCATTTACAATTGTCAGGTGATCAATTCCCAGGTTCCGCCAAGTGAGTCCTGGGGGAGCGGTGGATGAAAAGGCTGAGAACTCCACTTTCCCTAGGGTGTCCCCACAGGTGTCTGACCTGGAAACACGAGTGTAACAAGGCCCAGGCAGGAGCACCAGATCAGTGAGGGAATTCAAAAGGAAAATCCTACATCTGAAGACCTTCCACAGACAGGCAAAACCAGAAGAAAAAAGAAGTAAAGAGGAAAAAAGAAAATATGTTTTATTTATTTTTTTTGACCTGTGCTTTGCATTCTAGAAAAAGTTGCCTCAACTAGGACACAAGACTTTTATTTTATTTTTGTTTTTTATTTTTTTCTGAGTTGGAGTCTCACTCTGTCGCCCAGGCTGGAGTGCAAGGCACACTCTCGGTCACTGCAGCCTTGGCCCACTGGGTTCAGGCAATCCTTCCAGCTCAGCCTTCCGAGTGGCTGGAACAACAGGCGTGTGCCACCATACCCAGCTACTATTTTTTGGCTTATTGTAGTGACGAGGTCCTGCCAAGTTGCCCAGCTGCTCTTGAACCCCTGGGCTTAGGTAATCTTCTTGCCTCTGCCTCCCAAAGTGCTGGGATTACAGGTGTGAACCACCGCAACTGGCATTTTCTTTTATTTTCTGAGTTGGAGTCTCACTCTGTCACCCAGACTGGAGGGCAGTCTCAGGCTCATGACCACTGCAACTTCCATCTGCCAGACTTAGGCAATTCTTCCACCTCAATCTTCCAAGTCGCTGGAGCTACAGGTGCATGCTACATTACCCAGATCACTTTATGACTTTTTGGACTGATGAAGTCTCTGGTCTTGAACCCCTGGGTTCAGGCAATTCTCTCACCTCCGCTTTCCAAAGTGCTGGAAATACAGGTGTGAGCCACTACTGTCATAGTCAGGTGCCCAGGGACTTTGAGAAAAATGTCTCAGAGTCACCACCAGGGTCCTAGTGCTGCTGTGATGTAAATCTGCTGCCAACTTCCAACTGTGTTAGCCTTTTTGAGCAAGGTGATGGTGAAAATTATGTTCTTTTTTTTTCTGAGTTGGAGTTTCACTCTGTCACCCAGTCTGGAGTGCAGTGGCACACTCACGGCCACTGCACTGCAGTCACGACCTGCTGGGCTCAGGCGATCCTTACACCTCAGCCTTCCAAGTAGCTGGAACCATAGGCACATGACACTCTGCCTGGCTAATTTTTAAAAATTTATTGTAGACATGAGGTCTCACCAAATTGCCCAGACTGGTCTCAAATCCTTGGACTCAGGCAATCTTCTCGCCTTGGTCTCCCAAAGTGGTGAGATTACAGGCCTCAGCCACTGCGCCCAGCTGAAAATTATGTTTTTAGAGGGTTCACAGTAGCTTCAGGGAGGTCACTGGGCCTTGACTATGGTGTACAAAGGGGTTCTGAGCAATCCTATCTGGCGTATGGCAGACTCCAGCAATCCCCTGCGTTACCCAACACTATTTAAAATCAGGGAGCTTAACACATACAAACACGTTCTTTCCTATACCACTACCTTCAAATTCACATATTGTAAAATAAGGAGATGGAGCCAGAGGTGACAATCATATATAAATATAAATAGTCAAATCTCAGCTTTAAGCAGAAAACCTCGCTGAGTCTCCTGCCTACAGTTTTCCTCAGGGTAGTTTTCCCTCGTGTGGATTTTGATGCACTGCACAGGGCTCCCCTGGAGAGCAGAGAGCATCCCCCGGGGGGGATGGAAGACATGGGAAGTGGGTGGTCTTAATAATACATGTTCTTGTCCCACCAGCCTGTAGAGGAAGAAAAACGCACATCAGAAACGGAGAGTGTGCTGAAGAGGTAAAAAGCCTCAGGAGTCATGCACTTGCTACTCACTTCCAGGGTAGAGCCTGATGAAGAGCTTCCGCATCTCGTCATACACCCAAATCAGGATGGCATGCGGCACAGCCACAAACCAGTACTGAGGCCTGGAGGCAGAAGGACAGAGGGTGAGCCCCGGCTTGTCCACAGGGACAGCTCACCCGGCACACAGGCAGGGAGTTCCTGCTCATTCTCCTGCTTTACTGGAGAGAGCCACAAATTATGGGGCCTCACAACATAAAACTGGGAACCTTCAGATTTAACCTGGAGAATGGCTGCCAGAAGCAACCTCTGCCTTTTTAAGCGCTTCCTGGCTAGGGGGAGGTAGGCTGGTGGGGTCTGGAAAACCCTTCTCCTGGGACGCTGGCAGGTAAAGCCTTGTGCTCACACAGCATGGAATCGGTGTAACCTCATTAAAAAATTTTAAATTAAACATATTTATTTGGAAACAGGGTCTCTATTGTGCAGGCTGGAGTGCAGTGGCATGATCACAACTCACTGCAGCCTTGACCTCCTGGGCTCAGGTGATCCTTCTGTCTCAGCCTCCCCCATAGTGCACCAAGCCTGGCTAATTTTCTAAAATATTTTGTAGATGTGGGGTCTTGTGATGTTGCCCAGGCTGGTCTTGCCTCCTGGGTTCAAGTGATCATCCTGCCTCTGCCTTCCAAATTGCTGGGATTGCGGGATGAGCCACCACGCCCAACAGCGTGATCTCTTTTGAAAGACTTGGGGGAGAAGCCCTGGAAATCCTCATGTTTGCTGAGGCTGTGACAGCTTAGGACACGGGCTGGTATGTCCTCAGTGCTGGTGAAGGGGAACTCGCCTGAGTGTGGTGAAGCTCAGGGCAGTGACACTTCCGAGGCCATAGGAGAGGATCAGTGCGATGATGATCTGTGAGGCGATCCCCACCCAGATGACTTTATTTCTGCAAGACACACAGAAGCAGACTCTGAATTCCCATGGCCTTGTCCGTGAACCCAGCAGACTGTGCCATTGACAAAGCCGATGTCTCATGAGCTACAGGTGTGGCCAGAGCTGGTCTTGTGATCGTCCCATCAGGAGTGTGCTCAGGACTGTCCCAGGAAACCAGTCACGACCATACCTGAAGAGACCCTGCTGGAAGATGGAATTCCTGCGGGTTTTCCTGATGATCAGGTCGGCTATTTGCTGGACCATGATGCCAACAAAGAAAGCTGTGTAGCCTGTCCACTCTAGGTGCTGCCTCTGGTACCGTGTCTATTAATGGGCAGAGAAGGAAGAGCCCATGAGGTCCGGAGGAAACCACAGGGGGCTTCAGTGCAGTTCTGCTTATCTTCTCTCTGCCCCACCCCTCCAAGACCCCACAAGGCCAAGTCCACGTTTGGGAAGGAACTGTTCTTTGAGCCAGGTGAGTAGGGAGAGATGTTCATTTATGTGTCCCAACCATGGACATTGGGTTGGTCACTCTTCCAAGCCAGTGGCAAAGTTAATGTAACAGAAGGGAGCTCTTGGGGTGTAGTTAGAGAGGAGGCTGCTTCCCGAGTCCTGGCAGAGGCCAGCCCGTGTCACCAAGGAGCTCTGAGCCCTTGACCAAGCAGCTTTCACAGGCCATTCAGGGACACGGAGGTTCTGCCAGGCAGCGGCCGGGGGGAGCGCCAGGGCTCCGACCACTCACCCACTCCTGCCCGTAGCTGTCCTCCAAGTCGTTCACGTCATCCTTTTCCCACTCCACCCGCAGGTTGATGAGGGTGCTGGGCAGGAAGCCCTCCTGTGCGTAGACAGTGAAATACACAAGGAACGCCCCCAGGGCTTGCATGAGGCCTGGAAGAATGAGAGGTCCCCTCAGGTCAGGCCAGGTCCCAGGGCTGCCTCAGCCACCTTCTCAGTCCCTACCAAACCCACCCAGAGGAAGCCACACTTCTGACTGTGGGACTCCAGTGAATGCCCTGGGGTGACAGGGAGACATGCCCTTGCCTACCGATGTGTAGATAAGAGTACACGGCCAGCGGCATGTTCACCAGCCTGTCCTTCTTCTTGTGGCGAGGCTTCCTGTTCATGATGTCACTCTCAGCCTTCTCATAGGCCAGGGCGATGGAGGGGATCTAGGGGGGAGAGACTGGTGAAGCCCGACCCGGACACTCTGTTCTGCCCATGGCAGGAGAGGGGGCAGTGGCACAGTGAGGGTGAGCTGGGGGGGGTGAGCTGGCAGGGGGCGTGGAACCGTCCATCCAGGCTGCAGGCAATGGCGACTATGGCTGTGTAGAATTTAAGAGCAGGGGCTTTAAAAATCAACCTTGCTATTGTGAAAAGGAATGACAGTAGCAGGAAACTGGGAGGGCATGGAGGTGGAGTGGCAGTAGTGGGAAACTGCTTGGGGAAAGGGGGGCACTCCTCATCAACAAGGGTACCTGTACAATGAATATTTGTATACCTAACCCTGAATTGTACCCCATAATTTTAAAATAAAAAATAAAAAAAAAAATCAACCTTGCTGCTGGGCATGGTGGCACACGCCTGTAATCCCCACACTTTGGAAGGCCGAGGCGTGAGGATCGCTGTGTGGGGCCGTTCTCCTGCTGTGAACTCAGCCTGCACCACTGCCTTCCATGTGCCCCACGTAAACCCCAGCCTTGAAAATTACTGTCATGGGCTTCTTTAAACAGACACATACGAGAAAAGGGGAAGGTTTGGGTGATATTACTGTCAGTCAAGCCTGTATAAAGTCTTAATCACCTCTGCTTCTTACTGTGTTGAGGTGGGGCTTTGGAGAAGATTCCCTTACTCAACCAGGGGTGATTGTGGGGACATCACGTTCGCGGCTGGGCCCCCAGCATCACAGAGACCACCAGGTTGAAGGTTCGGTTTCCCTAGGGGAGGCACTGACCCATGGCCTAATTTTTTTTTGGAAGGCAAACTTCATGTCTTGAAAGATTATCTATGAAGTGAAGGAGTTTTAGTTCCTGTTTTTGTTTTTTTTGAGTTGGAGCCTCACTCTGTCGCCCAGACTGGAGTGCAGTGGCCACTCCCGGCCACCGCAGCCTCAACCTGCTGGGCTCCGGCGATCCTTCCGCCTCAGCCTTCCGAGTAGCCGGAATTACAAGCATGAGCTACCTCGCCCAACTAATTTTTGATTTATTGTAGATGAGGTCTCGCCAAGTTGCCCAGGCGGGTCTTGAACCCGTGTGCTCAGGTAATCCACTCACCTCAGCCTCCCAAAGTGCGGGATTACAGGCTGAGCCACCAAGCCCGGCAGGAGTTTTAGTTTCTATACGTGATGATGTCTCCAGTCCCTTGAGTGGGAGTGTGGTCCACTTCGTTAGAAACCAGAGCTGGCTAGGTGTGATGGCTCAAGCCTGTAATCCAGAACTTTGGGAGGCCAAGGCAAGAGGATTGCCTGAGCTCAGGGTTTCGAGACCAGCCTGGGAAACTTGGCAAGACCTCGTCTCTACAGTGACTCAAAAAAACAAGCTGGGCATTGTAGCGCGTGCCTGTAGTTCCACCTACTTGAGCTACTTGGAAAGTTGAGGTGGAAGGATCGCCTGAGCCGAGCAGGTTGAGGCTGCGGTGGCTGGGAGTGGCCACTGTACTCCAGCCTGGGTGACAGAGTGAGATTCCAACTCAAAAAAAAAAAAACAAAAGAAAAAGAAAGAAACCAGAGCTACAGGTCCCATCACATGGGAGTTTGAGAAGCACTGACTTTGTCCACCCCCTGGCCTTTAGAGGAACGACCCAGGCCTTCGCTCCCCTGAGGTGGTCACCAGCCCATGTTCCCTCAGTGCCACTTACAATGTCCGTGCCCAGGTCGATGAACAGGATGGTGATGGTGCCAATGGGCAGGGGTAGCCCCACGATGATGTAGATGAGGAAGGGACACAGTTCGGCGATGTTCTTGGTCAGGGTGTACGCGATGGTCTTCTTGAGGTTGTCGAAGATCAGGCGGCCTAGGGAGAGATGCTCCTCCCTGTCGGGCTTGCCTCTGGGCCCCGGCGGCCGGCCCTTGCGAAGACCACCCAGCACCTCACTCACCTTCCTCCACACCTGTGACGATGGAGGCGAAGTTGTCATCCAGCAAGACCATGTCGGCAGCATTTTTGGCTGCATCGGAGCCCGCGATGCCCATGGCGATCCCAATGTCTGCCTTCTTGAGTGCCGGAGAGTCGTTCACTCCATCCCCTGTCACTGCAACAACCGCATCCTGTGGGGACCAGGAGAGAGCAGGATGAGCGGGCCCAGGGTCACAGGGTGTTCACCAGTGACCTGGCCTCCTGTTGAGTGGAGGCCATAAGGACAACTGTGGCAGAAGTGCAGGGCCTGGGGAAGGTGAAGACAGGGATTAGACACAAGAACAGGAAGCCCCAACAAGCCGTGTCCACACAGGAAGAATCCCACAGGTGTGCAAGTCCATGGGGGCATTTCACACCTCGTGTCTTTACATTCTGCATTTTATACCCTTGCAGTTTTCAGTCTCCTGATTCACACCCACCAGAGGCAAGCACTTCCCTCCAGAGCCCCTGGCGTCTGGTGATAAATGCAGGGTCACCCTGTTAGGGTTTGCAGCCAGAGTCTCAAAGGAGCACAGGGTGAGCCCCCTGAGATGGAGAGGTCAGGTCGCACGGATGGGCCTGGAACCCTCTCTGGAGGGGCTTCAAAGGTGCCACAGCCTGGTCTGAGGTCCAGACCCCTGCTCTGCATTCCCCGAGGACAGCAAAGGTCCTGTTCAGTCCTCTGGGCACTACTGTCCACTCACCTGCCTCTGACAGCCCTCCACGATGATCAGTTTCTGCTGGGGGGACGTCCGGGCAAAGACGATTTCCGAGTAGGTGGCTAAGATCTCATCCAGCTGGTCCGGGCTCATGTCCTTCAGCTCCATGCCAGTCACCACTGCGGCCTTGGCATCCCTGGAAGGGCCAGGAGAAACCGGGCAAGACCCGAGGCCAGATCTTAGGTGGAAACTGTTTCTTCAGGATGTGGGCTGATGCCTCTTTGACTCGACCTGGAACCCAGCCTCCCTGGCACCTAATGCTCCAGGGAGGTAATGGTGGCCAGTGTGGTCTACCTTTCAAGACCGCAAACGGGCTAAAATAAGGCCATTTCCTGGTATCATATGACACAGGAATAAAAAGTCATGTAGCCCTTTTCCTACTGCAGGGATGGGAGAGGTGCTTCCTGGAGCAAAGCTTTCCTTCACTCGTAGAAGGAGGTGGCACAACTGCCCGTTTACATGTCTTGGATCCTGGAACTTCCTTGTAGGTAATAACTCTTTGCTCCTGTTGTTTACTTCAGATTTACTGAGTGTCCACCATGTGTGTGTGCTGCGCAATGGAAAGGTCTGCTGGGGTCTTAGAGCTACACTGTTTTCTGCTGACCACGAGAGTTCGGTTCCAGGGACTGTTGACTATGCAGCGCCGACTGCACCACCCCCAGCTGGGATCCTCAGGACTTTCCCTGTGCTCCCAGCAGGCCCAGGAGCCCTAGCAGGATTCGCAAGGCCAGTTGCATCTGTGCCACCAGCCGCGCCTCCCCTCGGGCTCTCCTTCCAGCCCCCCGGGCCCTCTCAGGTCTGAGGCCCTTGCGTCCCTACCATCCCAAGGCCTCTGTGGGCCCTGCTCCCTCTCAAGGTGTGGACAGATCTTCCTCAGCCACCCTTGGCCAGCCTTCGAATCCCAGCTGTAAGGCTGTAGGTGCAAAACACCACATGCCTTTTTCTTGGCAATTTATTTTATTTTTTTGAGTTGGAGTCTCGCTCTGTCACTCAGATGGGAGTGCAGTGGCTGCTCCCGGCCACCGCAGCCTCAACCTGCTGGGCTCCGGCGATCCTTCCGCCTCAGCCTTCTGAGTAGCCGGAATTACAGGTGTGCGCTACCACGCCCGGCTAAGTTTTTGATTTATTGTAGAGATGAGGTCTCGTCTGCCCAGGCGGGTCTCGAACCCGTGGGCTCAGGCAATCCACTCACCTCAGCCTCCCAAAGGCACGGGATTATAGGCTGAGCCACCAAGCCCGGCCTTCTTTGGAATTTACAAGTTTGTGCTTTTTAGGTCTGTTTTTGCTCTTGGTGCCAAGTATTGGAAGTTCAGCACTTGACTCAAACTGTAGGTTTTCTTAACTGTTGGTTAAAAATATAGAAGTAAGTTAGGAAGGAAAGGGTGCTTCCTTTCTCCTTACTTACAGATTTTCTATGGTAAAAAATCTAAAGCTGATGAGCAACTAAATTAAAACATTCACAAAAGCATCCACTGAACTTAGTGTGGGGGCTTGTGTGAAGATATCGACTCCGCTCTTCCCTTCTGTCACCATTGTGGACGTGGTAGTGGTCGTCATGAGGGCCAATCCCATTGTGGCTTCTGACCACAGCAAGAGCTGCGAGAGGCATTTCAATATAGCTTCCCCCATTTGCGGGAAGACGACGTCCTCCCCTCTTTCCAAAGCCCTGAGACAGAGCTGCAATGTCCCCTCCAGGCCCATCTGAGAGGAGAAGTCCAGGTTGGGCGAGGACACTATGTAGGTCAAATTGGCAAAGCGGTCCAGGTCACAGGAAGGACCGTGTCGTCTACACCGAACGGGCGCAGCGGGAGAGGCTGATGGCACCAAGTCCCCAGCAAGTGATTGTCACTAGCCTAAAACTGCACAGAGACCACAGAAGATCCTGGAATCAAAAGCCGAATCTCACCAAGTAGAGAAGAAAGAGGGCAAATGTAAAGAAGAAACAGTTGAGAAGATGGAGGATTCAAGTAATCACATATGCAACATCTGATAAAAATTGCTAAAAGGAAAAAAATGTATAATGTAAAATTTTAAAAACGAAACAAACAAGCCCCAAACCTGTTTTTCTTTTCTTTTCTTTTTTGTGCCAGAAAGTGAGAAAGCAGGATGTATTGAGAGGACAGAGGAGCTCCCACAGAGGGAGGGGACCTGAAGGGGTTGCCCACAAACCTGATTTTCCTAGAGGTTTGTTGTTTATACCACAGAGCATCAGAGGACTCTTGGGCTGTGGACACTGTTGCTGTCCCAAGCCTGGGATACTGGTTTGTTGTCTGATGTGGTGGTGTTTCCTGTAGTAATTTACTGCCTGACAGCTCCTTATTCCTAGAAGGCCTAAGTGCTTGGGTCGCTAGAAGGTGTTCATTGGTCTTTGTCTCTTCATCCCATATGGAAGAAAGCACAAACCAGCTGATGAGATTTCTCTTCAACCTGAGGTTTTGGAGTCTCTGCTTCACTGAAACCATGTGCAGCCCAGCCTCTCCCTTCCACGTCCAGCTCCCTCGTCCCTAGGCCTCTCCATTATACTGACCAGGTCACCACTGGGATTTTTCTGTCTCCCTGGCTAGTTGGAAAGCTCCACAATGGTGTGGATGGCATTGTCCCGTTGGCTGCTGTAGTTCCAGGCCTAGCACAGAGCCTGGTATACGATTGGTGCTCAACAATTGTTGGAAGAATAGATGAATGAGTGAGTAGATGAATGGATTAAAGGAGACACTGGTTTAAACGAATGAAGAGAAACAAGGACAGATGTTTTCTTTAGGAAGCTTAGATTCTATTTACTACCAAACAAAAAAGAAGCATGTGCTTCCATGAAGTCAGCTGAAGAGAAAAATACCCAAGATCCTCACTTGTCAGGTGGGGGAGGGTGCATGAAACCAAAATGTCCTTGCTATTCCTAATCTCCACCTGGATCAATGACAAGTGATTTTATATACTCTCCTTGTTTCCGTTTTTCTCACTCTAAATTAGGCACCTAGGTTTTCAGATCCAGTTCGATGGCTTTTGACATTTCAGATGAGGATGTAGAAACGGTCCCTTTCATGGTGTTAATACAGTGCATACTAGGTGCTCAGTGAAATCTGGAGTGAATACATGGGATGTGAATCATAGATCAAAGCAGCCTAGCATTACCCCCAGAGAGTGTTTGGCATACAGGTGGCTTGTTCTAGGCAGCACAGCTATCTAGAGCCAGCGGGGCCCTGAGAGTTGCACTGGAGCTCCTGCCGGACTGGGCCTGTGCTTACCATTTGTTAACTTGCTCCACGGCAATGTTGAGACGATTTGCAATGTCTTCTACCGTCTCGCTGTTGGCTGAGATGATGCCCACGCTCTTGGCGATGGCTTTGGCCGTGATGGGATGATCACCAGTAACCATGATAACCTAGAGCACAGACCACCAAGAGGTCATGGATGATGAAGAACTAGGCCGGCCAAGGTGGAGACGGTCCGTCCTGCCCAATCCTCTGGAACCTGTTGAGTACGGCTAGTGATCACTGGCCTTTGCCCTGTGGGCAGCTCTGGATCAAAGGCACAACTGTCTTTGAGGGACACTAACCCCACTGGGACTACCCTTACTCCTAAGCTTCTTAGGCTTCCTCCTGTGATAGGAGAGGAAGGCCTTCCCCTTTGACATTTTATTTATGAAAGGGCCCGTGGATGTCTACTTGGGGCAGCCCCATGTTGCTTCACCAGTCTGGAACTGGAATTAATAGATGACTGAAATTCTGAAGACGGGCTACAGAGGTGAACCTAAGGATCAAGTATTAAAGTCTTTTGACCAGACGCGGTGGCTTATGCCTATAATTCCAGCACTTTGGGAGGTTGAGGTGAGAGGATTTCCTGAGCCCATGGGTTTGAGACCAGCCTGGCAACTTGGTGAGACCCCATCTCTACAATAAATAAAAAAGTTAGCCAGGCGTGGTGGTGTGCGCCTGTAGTTCCAGCTACTTGGACGGATGAGGCAAAAGGATAACCTGAGCCCAGCAGGTTGAGGCTGCGGTGGCCGGGAGCGTGCCACTGCCCTCCAGGCCGGGTGACAGAGTTAGAATCTTACTAAAATAAATCAATAAAATTAAAAAAACCCCGAATAAAGCCTTTTATTTTCTATCATGGTCTAGGGCAAGATCGGGCCACACCAAGGCACTGGGAGATTATGCTGGTTACTGTGGTAATCTATCCCACACAGACACATGCATTTCACTTTTACACGGCAGTTACTGAAATCTCAGTGCAGTGAAAGTCGAGATTTTAAAAAAGGGAATTGTGACATTTACTTGGAGAGATCTAAATACCGACCACCTCTTATAACAGACATTATTAGAAAGAGATGCCACATGAAAGGAGAATGCCCTGAGTCAAGAAAATAACTCCCACCTTGATCCCTGCACTGCGGCATTTGGTGACTGCATCTGGCACGGTGGACCGAGGAGGGTCGATCATTGACAAGAGCCCCACAAAACACAGGTTGGAGGTGGGAAAGTTCATGGCATCTGTGTCAAACACATAGGTTTCCGGAAACTCGTCTGCTGGCAGGTAGACATGACAGAAGCCTGGAATAGGGATACATCTGGCAGTCAATGAACCCAGGGTAAGAAAAGACAAGACAAAAGCCAAGAACATGTTGAAAGGCTCTCAATCCTTTGCTATGTTACCAGAATATTAGAAAACACCAGGATTGTTTAATTCCATCAATTCCAAACTGCATGGTTTTTTTAAAAAGAAAGACATATTTCCTTCAAAAATAGTTTACTGTGTGCTCACTGGTATCTCCATTATGTTCTAGAGATATAAAGATCAGGCATGAACAGCCCTGACTTCCGAAGATGTCACAGTTAGGGGAGCCCGACTGCGAGTTGAAGGGATACAGCATATAAGGCAGGTGAGTATGGCAGAGCAGAGTGACACTTCAGCCACAATTGCCTCATGGAGGCCACGTGTGAGCTGAACCTTTCAGAGGCACTGGTGTTTTCCAGGGAAAGAACAGAGGGGTGGGGTGGGAGAGCTATTTCTGGCAGAGAAAACACTCATCCTGTTGGGCAAAGCGGGGAAGGACCTTGGGGCATGACTGAAGCTGTGCGATGTTCAGTCTTTAATCAAAGGGTCAGAGAAAAGTCATTAGGACTGGGGTCGACCCATCCTTTTCAGAGGGCACCACCAGTCTCTCACAGAAGGAATGCCTGTGTCTCCTGGGCTGCAGAGAGTGTGTGATGAGATTTTACACCTAATATCTTTTGGCATGGCCCACTGCATTGCAGAGTCAGCACAGCAGACTCAGGAGAGGTGAGGTGAGGTTCCTGGAGTGACTCTAGTTGGACGGGGATCAATCTGAGTTGAAAAGGGAACTACCTGGTGCTGTAGGTTATTTAAGGTGTGCTTAAAGTGTTATCATCTCATTTGTGCACTTTACCTGCTCTCCTGAATCAAATGGCCTTAGAAACCCACATTCCGCAGATTCCGTCTCAATGGCCAGAGCTTTCATGGTGTTTAATGAGCCCTGCACCAGGCATGGAAATCTTCCTCAGTCTGTGGGTCTGGACAGGCACATTTGCCACCCTGACCCCGGCAGCGGGACACTGTCCCTGTGATGCCACTGCAGGGGCCCATCAGACTCCTCCCACTGTGGCTGCATTTCTAAGGTTCCTTTCCTTAACCCCCAGTCTTGGTAACGGGCATCATATTTTTCATCTGGGCAGCCTCTTCTTGCTGGGCAGCCTCAATGCTCCCCAGAGGACAGAGCCTGACTCCTGACCTGCATGTCCGGGCCTCTGCATGGTGACCTCCACCTGGGCCTGTTTCCGTGACTGCGCTATCTCCTCCGTTCTGAGCCCTCCGCCTGGCCACACAACTACCTTACATGACTCTGGGCCTAGACTGCATTGTTCCCTCTGCCCTGGTTACTCCCCTACCCCTTTCAGATGCCACCATTGCCACCGTTGAAACCCAGTTTAATATGTAACTCCTTCCAGAATCCGCCTTGTGACTGCTTCTGGGGACATGGCCCAGCCCGCTGGAACCATCACCTCTTCGTCCCACCTCCTGCTCATCTTGTCCTCCCTTGCATGCTCCCTGTGGCCACTCTGTGGGTCCCAGGGCCCCTGGCGCATGCCTTGATGCCCAACTCACCCAGCACACGCTCGCCCAGCCCACCCAGCTCCATGT
Source organism: Cephalopachus bancanus (assembly GCA_027257055.1). NCBI lineage: Eukaryota > Metazoa > Chordata > Mammalia > Primates > Tarsiidae > Cephalopachus > Cephalopachus bancanus. The sequence goes on along the minus strand of JAPVLO010001130.1, from coordinate 144,916 downwards.
AGGCTGTGTGGAAGGCCTGGGCCGCGCTCTCGTCCAGCGGCTGCTCCTGGCCATGCACCATGATGGTGCTGCACCGCTCCAGGATGCGCTCGGGGGCGCCCTTCATCACCAGGAGGAAGCGCTGGTCCCCAGGGTCCTCTGTCTCGTGGATGGAGAGCTGGGCAGGGAGGACAGAGCAGTGAGGTGCGGGAAGGGGAAGCTGCCTTTCCTAACACGTGCCCGAACGTGGGGTGTGAGGAACACGACAGCCCAGAATGGCTGTCCTTATCACGTCTGTGGCTAGGTTACGTGCAGAGTCCAGGCCTGGAATTCCACACAACGGGGGCACGGCTTAGACCCCAGTACTGGCTACTCTAGGGAATCCCGACGTGGACGCCAGATGGAAAGTTTTATGCCTTGAACAAGACCTCCTGGAGTCCTGGCGAGGTGGGGCTGCAAGCATCCCCATCCACCATCACCTCCTTCTGGACCAGCAGCCCCTGATACCCAGGCCATTCTGAGCCCATCTCCTTGAAGCTGCAGGAGTCCCCAAGCCCTGTAGCTCCCTGTCAATCCAGTTCTCTTGTCTGAACGTTAAAGAACGTGGTGAGTGTGAGGAAGCAGACACTCATAGGCAGCAAAGTCACGGGTGCCCCACTTTTAACTGGAATGCCCTCCGCCTAGTAGCGCTGCTCCTAGATCCCTCCTAATAGAGTAATAAGGAAGAATTGTGAAAAAATGTCTAGAGAAGAATAAAATGGCTCTTAGCCTTATTAGACATCAGGAACTCCTCTAAGCTCTCAGGAGGAATTTCAGGAAGCTCGAGTGTGTGGGAGAAAATAAGCGACAGAGGAAAGGGCTACTACTGTTTTGGATCCAACAGTTGATGTCAAATCAGCAGTTCTGGGACTTCTGGATATCAAAGATGAGCACAGAAAACACTAGAGGATAAATAGGGTTGTGGCCTAGTCCCCCTCCCCCTCTTCCTCCTCCTCCTCCTCCTCCTTCTTGTTAATGGACAAGTAAAGACACTTAAGAAAACAAACCAAGCCACCAAAACCTAACCACACCATCCTCCCATATGTTATCACCACCACTTTCCACATTTAAAATGTAGGAACAATAATAAACACGTTTATGGTGTGTACCACATAGGTACTGTTCTAAGTGCTGTCCACAGTAACTCAATCCCCAAAACAACCCCAAGACTGTGGGTACTGTTGTCATTGCATTTTACTAAGGAGGAAACTGAAGCACAAGGTTCAGTGGCTTGCACAAGGTCACAAAACATCAGTGGCTGAGCTGGGATTTGAGGACAGACTGGCAGACTCCAGGGCCCCCGCCCTGAATCACAGAGGCTAGAAAGGGTCATCTTCAAATTAAATATACTCATCTCTCTATAAAACTTCGTAAGACACTGTAATTTTCCATAGACGACTTTAAATATTTTCATGGACTTGTCTGAGGAGTCGCTCTTCTGAGATCGGATGGACTTTCCCTTGTTTTTCCTCCAGCTGAAGGGTTCAGTAGAGACCGCGCTCCAAGGTCAGCACCCCAATCCCTGCCGGGGCTGAGTGCCGCTCATACGTGCGTACAGGACGGCCCCAGGGGTGTCTCGGGAGCATCAGCAACTTCATGGACACGTGCACAGGCCCCTCCTCTCCAGCCCCACCCTGTCAGCCGCTTCCTCCCCAGCCCGCACACGAGGCCTCGAGGTCTCATGGAACCTGCTTTGTCCCACTTCTCATGACAGGGAGTTCCTCGATCGTGGAAGACAGAGCTTCGACAGGGCTCTGAGTCTTGTTCCAGTTGGGAGATCCTCTAGCCTGGCCTTCACTGTGTGCTGATACTCTGCACCTCTGGCTCCTCACCCCTACCTGCCTCCTGGAGTCCTGGGAATGGGCGATTTAACACACGAGGGAGCTAGCTCAGAATGGCTGCTATGACTGCTACTGTTTTAGGACTGCTGCTCATCCCATGCTCACGGATAGCTTATTTAAGAGATCCAACTTCTTGGCTTTAGAATTTTACACCCTACACTTTTGTCAGTTGTCTATTTAGCCAGCTGCCCTTTTTTCTGGGTTCATTATCCACAAAGACAACATATGCGGCACAAAGAGTGCTTCTCCAAGGCTGGGCGTGGTGGCTCAAGCCTGTAATCCCAGCACCTTGGGAGGCTGAGGCGAGATAATTGCCTGAGCCCAGGGGTGCAAGGCCAGCCTGGGCAACTTGGCGAGACCTCATCTTTAAAGTAAATTGAAAAATTAGCCGGGTGTGGTGGTGGATAGGTATACTTCCAGCCACTTGGAAGGCTGAGGCTGGACTCCAACTCAACAACAACAAAAAAGGGTGCTTCTCCAGCCCTAAATTCCATCCACATAAAGATGGCGAATGATACCAGAAACCTACAACGCACACACACACACACACACACACACACACACACACACACACACACACACACACACACACCGGCTGTGGTTACCTACTTTTTTTTTGAGTCAGAGTATTACTCTGTTGCTCAGGCTGGAATGCACTGGCCCGCTCATGGCCACCACAGCCTTGACCTACTAGGCACAGGCGATCCTTCCCCCTCAGTCTTCCAGGAAGCTGAAACTACAGATGCGAGCCACCATGCCAAGCTAATTTTTAGAATTTTCTTATCGTAGAGATGAGGTCTTGCCAAGTTGCCCAGGCTGGTCTTGAACCAATGGGCTCAGGCAATCCTCTCACCTTGGCCTCCCAAGGTGCTGGGATTACAGGCTTGAGCCACTGTGCCCAGCCCTGTCAACATTTTCTAAGGACCTGTTTCCTCATCTGCAAGTTGGGGTTAGTTAGTTCTACCTCATAGGAGTGTGGTGAAGGTTAATGAGATCATGCAGGTTAAGTGCTTGTATTATGTGGTGTGCAGCAAGTGGGAGTTCTCACCAGGGTATCCCACCTCTCACAGAGCCTTTGAGATGTGGCTGTTGCTCCTCACATGTGCAGAAGATCCAGTAGGGTAGCACGTGTATGCGTGAGTTTGAGTGTGCATTCAGTGTGAGTGTGCATGTATGAGAGTGCATGTGAGTGTGTGTGCATGTGTGAGTGTGCATGTGTATGAAGTGTGCAACTGTGAGTAAATGTGTCTATGACTATGTGTGTGTGCATGTGATGTGTGTGAGTATGACTGTGTGATGTGCAGTTTGTGTGTGATGTGTATGTTACTGTGTAAGCGAATGTGCGTGTTTTTGAGACCATGTGGCACGCGTGAGTGAATGTATATGTATGTGTGAGTGAATGTATATGCATGTGGTGCGTGTGTGACTGAATGTGTGTGCGACGGTATGTGTATGTGATGTGTGCGACTATACGAGTGTGCGTGTGAGGTGGTGAAGCAGTCCCGAGATCAGCCAGGCCCCACCAGAGCCCGGCCATTCTCACCCCCCTGCTTCAGCGAGGGAAGGAGGCTGCCAGGGCAGCGTGGCCTGGATGGACCAGACACCATGTCCTGCATCCCCGAGGACTGCTTTTAAGTAAGTGTTCACCAAAGGATATGTGCAGGTAGAAACATCCTTCTGGTGATAACAAAGGCTGCCAGTTGTGAGGAAAAACTCACCTGAAATTTGTTGGTAGAGTTAAAAGGGATTTCAGCGACTTTGCGGTTTCTTTTTCTAATTTGCATCACGTCACCCAAAATGACCTCGGAGAATTTCAAAAGAGCAGTTTCTGAAGCATCTCCAACCACGACTTTCTGGAAATCAGAGGAGATCAACAAACAGTTCAGCGGCGCAACTCGCATAACATGGACTCTTATGTGATTGCCATTAAGGAACCAGCATGCTCGGTACACGACCCAGCATGTCTCCTGACTGAGCTCACCCTCTGGTTGGAGAGAAGACACCATCACATGATGCTTAGGGACAGACGCAAGACAACAGTAAGCGTGTAAACCAATGGTGCCACCTACTGGCATCAGGGACTTTCAGAGATGTGGGAGCACCACCAGGACTGAGCATTTCATGCGAAAAAGCAGCTATGACTAGATTTTGTAGACAGGAGGGTTAAGGTGCCCAGAGGAGCAGAAAAAACTTTCTAGAAGTCAGAGCATGGCATGAAGGGGAAGGCGCCTTTGTGAGCGTTCGAGGTACAAGCAGACACGGAGGGCCCTGAAGGGCAGGCCCAGACTTAAGAAGAAAATAAAGAGCTGGGCTTGGTGGCTCAGCCTGTAACCCTGCGCTTTGGGAGGCAGAGGTGAGTGGATTGCCTGAGCCCGGGGGTTCAAGACCTGCCTGGGCAACTTGGCGAGACCTCATCTCTACAATAAATCAAAAATTAGCCGGGCATGGTAGCGCACGCCTGTAGTTCCAGCTACTTTGAAGGCTGAGGCGGAAGGATCGCCGGAGCCCAGCAGGTTGAGGCTGCGGTGGCCGGAAGCGGCCACTGCACTCCAGTCTGGGCGTCAGAGTGAGACTCCAACTAAAAAAAAAAAAAAAGAAAGAAAATAAAGAAGTACAGAAAGGTAAGGGGCAAAGTTAGATGAAGATAAAAGCACTACATAAGGAAAATTATAGGAGCATTTGAGAAAGACTCAGGGAGGGATAAACTGGAATTGGGGAGGCCAATTAAAGAGCTTAGTGCAGCTATTTAGACACAAGGCATGGCGGTAATAGAAACGTAAAAATATGTCTTTTGAAGCAAGAACAATAGAACCTAGTAACTCATTAGCTACCAGGAAGAGAGACAGTTGAAGATGACTTCCAAGAGTCTTGGCCCAATGACAAGTAGGATGGTTATGAAAAATAGAAAATCGGGACAAGATTTGATGTGACCCGGGCTTGGATATAGGTAGAAGGTGACAAGTATAATTTGCTGAGAGGCTAATATGGCAAAACTTCCAAGTAAGCACACAGCCAGTTGGAGACGTGGGTTGGAGTCTGGGTGAGAAATTGGAACTGGACATACAGAGTCGAGAGATAACGGCAGAGAAGTGACTGGCCACAAAGAGCGTTGACGAGCTATCAGTGCTCAAGGTCAGGGAAGGAGACAGGTGGCAAACAGAAAGGCCCAGGGAACACAGACTCAGTGACTCACTGAGATGCAGAAGAGAGAAAAAGGAGGAGGAAGGAGGGCAGGAAGAGTGAGTTGCGTATTCCCACATTCCAGGGCCCTCAGAGCTCCATCGGCCGCCACCTTCTGGTCAAGAGGAAGTGCTGGGATCCGCTCCTTCCTTTCCATCCAGTCATATTTTAAAGTTCTGTTATGTCATTCATGTAATAAAGAAACTTGGATGACATCCACATGGCTGGCAAAGGAGTCAGGAAAGTAGCTTTAAGGAGCATTTGCTGCCTGGAATGAGACAGAATTTTCAAAAGGACCTACAGCAATATTCTGCAGTCTTAAGCAACTTTGTGGCTTCTCAAAGCTAGGGAGCGTGAAGAAAACCCTTTGTGTGTCTTGTGAGTCCAACCTGGTCTTGCTAGCACCATGTAAACTTTACTCAGTGGGTGAGATTAAGCCAAGCACCCAGCCGGAACTGAGCAGGTGACTTCAAAAGACTGAGTGCGCAGAAGCATTACCTTCATGATAGGGACGCTCTCCTGTCCTGGCTTGAACTCGGCCCGGTTGCACAAGGTTATTACCTTGGATAAGGAAGCCCACGTTCCAGAGCTTTGGTCAAAGACTTGGTCTGGAAGACAGAAGGAACAGCGGCTGCTGTGGGGACTGGCCCGCCATCCAAGAGTTCCTTTCCAGCAGTTCTCTGTGTTTGCAGACCTCAATGCTCAGCCCGCACCGAGTGCTCCAACTCACTTGACTGGTTCTCACTGGTGTCAGCCATGAAGATATGATGGTCAAACCACAGGTGGGCCACAGTCATCCTGTTCTGGGTCAGCGTCCCGGTCTTGTCCGAGCAGATGATGGAGGTGGAGCCCAGGGTCTCCACAGCCTCCAGGTTCTTCACCAGGCAGTTCTTCTTTGCCATCCGTTTTGCCGTCAGTGATAGGGTCACCTGGCAGGAGAGAGAGAAGGGCGCTTTGGGGCAGTTCTCCCTTTGAACTCAGGTTGGGCAACACAGAAATAGCCAAGATTGCTGTGACTGAATTTTAGGAGAGAGCTGGACTAGTTCCAGGAGAGAGGTGTGGGTGCCGGATAGCTGACCTGGTGGCTCAGAAGCCACTAAACGCCCTCTCTACCTCCAACTTTTTAAAGAAGTTAACATGAGGCACTTTTCTCATCCCTTCGTTCCTTGAAGAAAATGAGCCCGAGTGACCCACGGGCGGAAAAGGCAGGTGCGGAGCTGTGACTGGTGCTCGCGCGTGATGAGGAAAGGGGATGGGCCGCGTGCTCCTGTCATGCACGCATGGGTGCATGAGAGATCTCGGCTGGCGTATGCCAAAGAGGCAGGCTCACAGAACTCACTTGCTGCTTTGGGGAAATCAAGGAAATGAGTGAACATGTGTTTAAATTTAAGAGCTCCATATTTTAAAGATTCTGTCAGAGCTCCAGATCTCATAGTGTTCTGTTTGGCTCTATTTCCTTCTGTCTTCTGGAGTGAGAAGAGACCTGGAATGCCAGAAATTCTCTTTTCTTTAGTCAGGACACCACTAGGCTGATGACCTCACAGCTACATGAATGGAGATGTGACCGTCCTCCCTTTCCCTGGGGGTCCCCACAGCAAAGTCTGCAGAGGGGCTTCCTGTGAAGACCGAATGTGATGGGCCCTCATACGTGGAAAGCCACAGCGGAATCTGGAGTTGGGCAGGAAGCGGCTGGATTCCTTTTCCGGAAAAATGGGATTTTTGGTGTTGTTGTTGCTTGAGAGTGAAAAGCAAAGTGAGGCAAATAACGTGCCTCAATTCCCAAGCTGTAGAAATTGCCACAGAAATGTGGGGACAGCATCAGCCTTCCAGGAAATCTAGACTCCAGAATGGGGGAGTCTGTCTTCACTGGCACTTAAGGGGACAAAGAAACATACATGAAGTGCAGACAGATGTCCTGAAAGCAGAAGCACAATGCATGCAAACATGAAGGGAAAAACCCCACAATTCCTTTTGTTCTGCTATAAAAAAGTATTCAGAAGGTTCTGTGGCTGTCCCTGGTGTGTGAGCACTTTGCCCTGAAACTGGGGAGATGAGTGGTTTGGATGCAAAACCTCCCAGGGGTTGGGGTGCGGGATACCCCACGGCACAGACTCACAGTGACAGTAGCCAGGAGGCCCTCGGGCACGTTGGCCACAATGATGCCAATGAGGAAGATGATGGAGTCCAGGACATGGTACTTCATGGAGACCGCAATGATGAAGAAAAGGACGCCGATGGAGATGGCCACTCCGGCCACGATGTGAACAAAGTGCTCGATCTCTATGGCAATGGGTGTCTTCTCATTTCCCACGCCGGAGGCCAAGGAGGCAATGTGGCCGATGACAGTGCGGTCACCTGTGTTGATGACCATGCCGGTGGCAGTGCCTAAGGGCAAGCAGACATTTGACTCCAGGGGCCCTTAGCTAGGAGGTGTGTGCGGCCAGCTTGCAGTCCCATTTGTGGCTGGTGTGATTATTGAGTTCATGACATGGCAAAGGCCAAGCACCTGTCTTCTGGACCTTGCAACTCCCTGCTTCCTCTGGCACAAGCTAGTCACAAGGGTAGCAAAGAGACAGACGCAGGCCCCGGAGGAAGGGGGGCACGATGGGCGAGCGACCTGAGACCAGCAGCCTTACCTTCTAGACAGGTTGTAGAATAGAAGCAGATGTTCTTTGTTTCCAAGGGGTTTTCATGGGTGAACTCAGAGGAGCGGGACTGGGGCTCAGATTCCCCCGTGAGAGAAGAGTTATCCACCTAGAAGAAATGTTGAAAACAGTTCAAAGTCAGGTCTCTTGTTCTCTGCATCTTGTATGTGGCCGGGAGAGATAAGAGAATGCCAGCCAACCCCAGGCTTGGTCCTCAGGGTGGGTGGCCCCAGTGCTTACCCGACACCCCTGGCAAGACAGCACCCGGAGGTCTGCAGGGATCTGGTCTCCTCCTTTGATCTCCACGATGTCCCCCACCACCAGCTGCTCTGCAGGGAGGATCTTCTTCTCAGAATCACGGATGACAAGAGCTTGCTGCAGAAGAAGACCACGGCAGACACATCAGACCACGGAAGAATGCCGACCTTCCTCCACTCCTGGATGAAGGCATTTTGGGACTGTGGCCAGCATGGCAAGATGAAACTGAAGACTGCTTCATTCAGGCCTGAAGAGGCTAGATTTATTTTTCTTGAGCTCATAGAGAAGTTCTTGGGATAGGAAAAGCTTGCAGTCAGGTAGATCTGAGAAAGTGAGAGCCTTGGGCCTTGCAGAAAGAGAATGCAGGGGAAGCATTCCCAGCGCTGGGCAGAAGGTATTCTTTCCACCAGACACTGGCAGCCTCTGGGCTGGGACAGTGTGCGTTTCCTGCCATGGACACTTAACGGGAGGCTCCTGATGGAGAGCATAAGCGGGGTCGCTTGCTGGGAGCGTTTTGTGGCAAATTGCTTCGGGACTAAGGAACAGTAGCAGGATGGTCATAGACACACTCAGGTGTGTCCCCAGCTGTCAGGAAACAAATACCCCCAGGACTTTCACAGGCTTCACCTGGAAGCACTGATCTGCTTCCTAGCAGGATCAGAATGTGCCATGCAGTGACTGGTATCTCCTGGACTGGGCCTCATTCCATCATCTCTGTGAGGAGCCGGGGTTTGGAGAAGAGGTAACTTGCCCAGGGTTCCTCAGACAGCAGAGGGTGGGCGGGGGCTAGGGCAGGGACCCTGGGCTTCCCATCAGCTCAGCCTTCCTCAGCTGAGGCGCCTCCCCTGGGAGTCGAGCAGAGGACAGAGGAGGGTGGCCGCGACTCACCTGAGGGATCATCTTACTGAAGCTGGACATGATGTTGGTGCTTTTTGCCTCTTGGTAATAAGCAAAGATCCCCGTCAGAATGACGACCAGGACAAGAACGGCGCCCAAGTACACCTGGGTGAGGAGGAGAGGGGTCAGGTGGAGGCACGGGTGCCAGCAAGGAGGCAGACCTGGGGACAGAGCCTCCGTGGAGGACAAGGTGCCGGCAGGGTGTCGTGGCGCGACTTGCAGGCCACACATTCACCCACGTGACGTGCACAGCTCGTGGAGTTTCTGAAAGATTATGCTGTCCCCACCCACATCCAGCCTCAGAGATCTTCCATCTACCAGCGACCCCGCGCCCTCTGCAGTCCCTTCCGGCTCCGGCCCGACTCTGCTTCCCGCGTGCACGGATGGGCCTGTTCCGCACCCTTCCTGACAATCGAACCTACGACCCGTGGCCCTGGGCTTCTCTCTCTGAGCCCTGCTGGGTTTGTGGACCTGGTGTCCGGGTCTCGGCACTCTCCAGGCTAAAGGGCAACACGGGCGCTGAGCAGGCACAGCCCCGAAATACTCCACATGGATGCAGATTTTTTCCTTTTGGGAACTCAAGGTGCGTTTCTTTTTTAAAAGTCATGTTCATGCTGCCTGTGACAGACACGCCCAAAAGCCAGACACAGTTTCTGTTTTCCAGCTGGGGAAACACCTGACTCGCCTGCACCCACACAGTGACTTCCAGCCCGTGCTGTGCCCTCAAAGGCCTCACTGGATGCCTCTGTTCTCCCCTGTCCCGAGCTGAGCTCCACCAGGAAGGGACAGCCCAACGCCTTACGCTGTCCAGGGACGAGGACGTATTGTTGGAGTACTGGATCCCATAGGCGATCCAACACAGGAAAGCGCCGATCCACAGGAGGATGGAGAAGCCCCCCACCATCTGCTTGAGGAACTTGATGATCTCTGGTGTCTGCTTGGGAGGGCTGAGGGCATTGGGCCCATCTCGGGCCAGCAGCTCGGCAGCTCTGGTGCTGGAGAGACCCTGAGAAGGCCAAGCCACCCCCCCCCACACACAGAGAAAACGAGAGAGAAAGAAAGAGGAATAAGACGGTTTTCCTCCCAAGAAGTTCCTTCGAAAAGGGGACGAGGCCTTCTTCCTCCTCCAATCCCCTTTTCAGAAAGACTATGTAATGCTTAATCCCAACCGGCAAGTGGCTCCAAACATTTACTCGTTTGTTTTCCAAAATGACCCTCTGAGGAAGGCTCCGATATCCTCCTCACTACGGACATGGATTTGGGCACAGAGTTCCCCTAATCCGTTCAAGGCACCTGGCTAGTCCAGGGGGCACCAGAGCTCTGCTGGGAGATGGGCTACTGGGCCTCTGCTGTCCTCTTCTAGGGAAGTTTAGTTTCTTAGGGTCTTATTCAGCCATGGGAGTAGCTTGGCTGAGGAGAATTTGAAAGGAAGCAATTAGTTGCCAGGGTTAGGACAATGCAGTCACTCTCCAGAAAACAGGGTCTGTTCTGAAACCCTGTGGAACCAGTGTGTGGGCTGATTTTCATCCTTTAATCTGGTGCTTTTCTCAATATTCGTCCTAAGTTCCCATTTATCCTAATGGTTATAAATCCCATGCCCCCTCCCAGGCCCTGGTGAGCAGCCCCTTCTCAGCCTGTCCCGAGGAAGCCAACCATGCCCAGCACACACAGCATCCCTGCCTTTGAAGTCCTGCACTTTCGTAGGGTTTTCTTCCCCGCAAACGGTCTTCCACGGAGAAGGGCTCTGCATGCCTCCTCTCCCTAACGATGCTGGGAGCCTCTCGAAGGCCAGGACTCTCTCAGCCATTTTGTGCCCTCTCGACCTGGTGGCTTTGCTACAGCAGTGACTTGTGTGCTGAGTGACTGCATTCAGGCTCTCCAACTCGACACCATCACCCTCCGCCGGCCATGCCTTTCCTAGAGCCCCATGACTGTGTTGGAGAGACCCCTAGCAGCACTGTTCAAGGCAAATCAACATGGCCTCCGACTTCTGCCTTCTCCACTCTCACCTCCATTTCCCGCCTGGTACCCCCTGACCCACTTTCCGACTCCTGCTTCTCCAGCTTGTCCAAGGAGAGGAGGGGTTTCGTCGGAAATCCTCTAAGTCCTGGTAAATAAGTCTCTGAACGTCCCTCGAGTCTGTCCCTTTCCTTCCCACCTCACAGGGCTGCCTATTTCAGATTCTCATGTCACAGTCCTGGGTTATTGTTCTTCTGGACCCTTCCATCTCCCACCTAAAAACAATCTTCTACTAGAACTGTCTTTGAGAACCAGTCTTTTTAGATCGCTTCTCTGAGTAGAATCTGTGTCCCTTACACAACTAAGATGACCCTGTTCCTTAGTTTAGTGCAAAAGCACGTGGCAGCTTCACCAGATGACCCTGCAGCCTTACTCCCACTGTACCGGCCCCTCCTCCTCACACACGAGCTCCTGGCAAGCCCTGATCCTCTCTAAGCCTAGCCTGTGATCTCTGGCCCCTGAAAACGCTGCTAGCTTAAATTGGAGTCATTCTCCTAAGCTCTGGTCCAAACCCTGCGGCAGGTAGGGGTCCATGGGTGGTCCCTCTGCTGCAACCCTCCATTCTTTCACCACTCCTCGCTGACCATCCCAGCAGAACAGAGAGGGTGTTATGATACCTCTCTGAATACCTGCCTCCCCCCCTGCTTCTTAAGGCCGGGATCCCCTGTCCCCCTTCCACCCTCTCACCAGCAGTCCAGGGTGACCCCATGGCATACGACGTTTGACAGGAACATCATCCAGATGCCGACAACGTAGTCTCCAACGTGCTGTTATGGGCCTCCTCCCTATAGGAACCCTGACTCCTCCATGCCCCGGCACACAGCCTTCCCTCTGCAGCTGGGAGCCTCCCTTCCTGACCCCCAGACTCACCATGATGATGTCGGTGCCATATTTCCTCTCCAGCTCCCTGATGCTGAGCTTGTGGTCATCCTGCAGTCCATGGAAGGAAGGGTGATTAGAGAAGTCCCAAAGACTCACACCCCAAGCTCTGCCTTGCTGTGAGAGCTGGGAGCAGGTACCCTGAGCATGGGACAGGGACGTGTGGGGAGAAAGGATGTCTGTGAGGGGCTGAACAGTGCAGGAGGCACTGCCAAAGGAGCTTTGCCACCGTGTCCTGTTGAGTCACTGCCCACCTGGCAGGAAGCTGCCCTTGTCATTGGCCACCTAGGGGCTGTCTCCAGTGTTTCTGAATGAGCAGCACCCCTCACGTCAGTCTGCCCTCCACATGGGCGTCCTGCACATGTCCTCCCAGGACTAGGGGGCTGGGTGCTTCACTGGGCCTGAAATCCAGGACTGGCTGAGGGTGAGGAGCAAAGAGTCAGATCCACCTCCTAAGGTGGCAGAACTCACGGGGGGGGGTCTCTGGCCGAGGGAACTGCACTTCCCCTCACCCGTCACGCACTTGAGCTCCCTGGCAAGGGGAGGCCTGAAGCCTCCAAACCCGCCAGACGAGCCCACGCCAGCAGGGCCACTGTCAACGTCACCACAGAATCACTAGACCAAAGCAGGGTTTCTCAACTGGGGCCAACAAACATGCTGGGTGCATAATTCTTTGCTGTGAGGCTCCCTCTCTCTGGGTGCCACCCACAGCCACCTCCTAAGCTGCGATAACCAAAAATGTTTCCATTTTCCCCGGGGGGTGGAATCCTCTCTCCTCTTCGAGAACCACTGGATGATGGAACTAGAAGCCTCTTCCTGTAGCAGAAAACCCAGGGTAAATCTTCCTTACCCCCCCCAACCTAACCCTCAGGATTCCTTAGACCCTGACTGAAATAAAGATTTATACTGTGCCTGGTGCCCAGGACATCTTTTTTCTTAAATATGCAAAAAAGAAAGTTCTATGATGCATTGAGAGATTAGCCCTTCTGATAAAAGAAAACTCATTATTGTCATTATGATTTCGCTCCCAGTTCTGTTCTCAGCAGAGACTGACTGCTCTGCGCAGTCCTCCGATCTCCCAACATCTGTAGAATGTGGTCTTGCGGGAATCTGGAGGATGACTGCAGGACTCAGTGCAGTTGCAGCAGTGCTCTAAGTTCTGGCAGATGTAAGTAATGAATGACTCAAGCCACCGTGTGCATGGACGGACCAGACAGTTAGGACCAGAGGACCTCTCCAGTCCCTTAGGCCTGGGCTTGGGGATGAGCACGTGGGGAAGGGTGACCCTCTGCTGGCCACCACTGGAATAGCAAGGGCTGCACCCGGCTAACTGTACTTGGGTGCAGCCATTTGTTCAAAAGTCAGGCAAGTTTTCACTGCCTTAATCACGGCTCTCTCATATGTTCAGAGGCTGGGATCCAAAAAGCATTCTGGTATTTAAGTTACTGGATTCTTGAAAGAAGGTGGGAAAAAGATGCTCCTTTTCCAGCAGGAAATCAGGGGTCACTTGACTAATACTATGTGATGGTCTTCGTGTATCACACATCTTCACAAAGTGCTTGAGAAGGAGATTCTCCTCAGAACCAACCAGCGTATGAGAGAATGAGTAGACAGAGATGGCAAAAATAAGTAGCAATTTCAAGGAAGAATAATAGTGATGTCTTAATCTTTTTTTTGAGTTGGAATCTCACTCTTGTTGCCTACTAGTTTTTGTGATTTATTGTAGATACGAGGTCTCACCAAGTTGCCCAGGCTGGTTTCGAACCCATGGGCTCAGGCAATCCTCTCGCCACGGCCTCCCAAAGTGCTGGGATTACTGGCCGAGCCACCATGCCTGGCCTGTCTTAATCTTAAATACCAGCGATGCACAGAAAATCTTAACAACTGGCCGGGCATGGTGGCGTGTGTCTGTAGTTCCAGCTACTTGGAAGGCTGAGGTGGAAGGATTGCCTAAGTCCAGCAGGTGGAGGCTGCGGTGGCTATGAACGTGCCACTGCACTCCAGCCTGGGTGACAAGATTGTGACTTCAACTCAAAAAAAAAAGAAAGAAAAGAAAAGAATATCTATTGCCTGGTGCTGTGCTGTCTTTTTCCTGCTTTATCTCATTTAACTCTCTTAACGACCCTCTGAGGTAGGCACCATTAAAAACAGCCTGATTTTTCTACATAGAAAACTGAACTTCAGTCACACTGGGATTTAAATTCAGGTCAGTCCGATTTCGGGGCTGTGATTATACATATATAAGTTTTGTTCTTTTTTTTTTTTTGAGTTGGAGTCTCACTCAGTCGCCCACTCCCGGCCACCGCAGCCTCGACCTGCTGGCCTCCGGCGATCCTTCTGCCTCAGCCTTCCAAGTACCTGGAACTACAGGCGCGTGCTACCATGCCCGGCTAATTTTTTGATTTATTGTAGAGATGAGGTCTCACCAAGTTGCCCAGGCAGGTCTCGAACCCGCGGGCTCAGGCAATCCACTCACCTCAGCCTCCCAAAGGCGCGGGATTACAGGCTGAGCCACTGAGCCCGGCTCATATATAATTTTTTGGTGTAATGATGGAGTTTCACTGTGTTGCCCAGGCTGGTCTTGAACTCCTAGCCTCAAGTGATCCTCCTGCTTTGGCCTCTGAAAGTGCTGAGATTACAGATTTGAGGCATCACAGCCACCAGGGCTGTGTTCTTAAATGTCAATCAGAATAGATATAGACAAATGCCAAGAGCTCTCCAGGAAAGACACATAAACAGCTCCAATGTACAAGTTTGCTGATTTCTCACCAGAAGGAAAGTTTAACCTGCTAACACCATGTCAGTCAGCATTCTCGAAAAGTTGACAGTCAGCTCTCCAGCTTACAGGGGCTGGCTGTGGCTGCCACAGACTCAACAACCACAGAGCTTTAGCACCTGCAGTGGACTGCGGACAGGCTAGCAAATCTCAAGCCTGGAGAAGTTCCCCTTTGGTGTTTCCAAGATGAAACCTGCCATGTTTCAGATCCAAGGCTGCTCTTTACTACAGCAGCCAGCTTCAGTATATAACACCTAAATTACAAAATCCTCTCGTCATCCCCTCCCTCACCAGCCCCGGCAAGTGATTTATTTCTCAATTTACATAAAGATGGGGCTTTGGGAAGCCAGGTGGGACTTCCTCTGAGCCTCATGTCCTCAGAATCCAAGTCCCACATTCTTACAACTGAAACTGTCCCCCCCCCACTCCTGCCCAATTTTGGGGCATTTTATTTTCCTAAAGAGGAAGTCCACACCCATTCGCGATCCCTGTCCCTGGCAACCAGTGATTGACACCCAAGGATCTGCTTACTCCGGACTGGCCACACAGCCTGCGGCCTTTTGTGACTGGCGTCTTTCACTCTGCACAAAGTTTCCACGGTTTATCCCCGATGCAGCTCGTGTCTGTACTTTGTTCCTCGACACTTTTCTATGGGGTTTCGTACCTGAAGCCTAGCGTGGTCTGGTGGCCAAGGTTTTCCTCCTCAGAAATTCCAGCTCAGATAGTTTTACTTATCAACGAAGCCTGGCAAGGGGTTAATCCTGCCTCACAGAAGCAGCAGGTGGGACTGGGGTCAGGACTCTTCCTTGAGTCCCACCAGCACTGCCTCAAACCAGATCCAGGAATCCTCAAAGGCCTGGCCTCTCAGCAGATGCTATCACACCGGCTTTTCAAGACAAGGAAAGGAATCTCAAGGGACTTCATCTTGGAGACCTGTTCTCTTTCTTGAGGGGGTTCTGGGGCAGCTCCTGGGACAACCAGCAGGACGCTTGGCTTAGGGCTACTGACCAGATCCAGCTCGTTCTTAAACTCCTCCTCCTGGGGGCTCCTCTTGCCCGGGCACCTGCTCTTCAGACCCCTGTGCTTCTCGCCATCCCCCGCGTCTGTGGGCTCGAGGCCTCTGGTTCCGTTGAGCTCCACGGAGTAGATTTCCAGTGTTTTCTGTAAGAAGCGGCGGTGGAGTCTTTGACCAAAGGGTTTTCTGCAGCCGAGCACGTCCCTGCGTGGGGGGGCTTCCCCTCCCCCTTCTGCCGGGAAGGACTGGGGGCGGGCGTCCCCTCTCCTCCCGGGAGCGAGGCCGCTGGGCGCGGGCCGGGCCGGCTGGAGGTTCCCTCCCTGACTCCCGCCCGACGTCCCGGAGGGGCGGACCGCCCTCGGGCGGAGCAGGGGCTTCCGGAGGCTTTTCGAACCCGGCGCGTCCCCGCGGCCCCGCCTTCCCCAGAGCCCGTGCGCCCCCTCCCCGCCAGCCCCGCGCTCCCCGCGCTCCCCGCGCTCCGCGCATCTGGGCCCGGCGTCCTCGGACATCTGGACCGACTTCTTCGCCGCCGGGCCTGGACGGCGCGGAGCAACCGCGGTCCCGCTCCCCGACGGGCGTCCCTTCCCGCGCGGCTCTCGCGCCTTGCGCCCGTGCGCGCCTCCCGGGCTGGTCTCGCGTCTCGCGTCCTGGGCACGGGCAGGCTCGGGAGGGGGGCGGCGGGGTTCACGCACCTTGCCCATGCTGCGGCGGGGTCGCCCGGGAGGGCGCGGCCTGGGGGCGGGGGTCGCGGCGGCGGTGGAGACCCCGGCGGCGGCGGAGGGTCCGCGGTGTCGGTGTCCACCTGCGGACTCCCGGCCGCGTGCACCTCGGTGGCCGAGCTCCAGCCGCTGCCCTGGGAAGGCGGCGCCGTCTTAAATGAGCCCGCCCCGCCCACGGGCCCACAGACGCAGGCAGGGACGCCCTGGGGGCGGGAAAACTCGGGGGCGCAGGCCCGTGGGGAGGGGTGAGCGAAGTCTGGGGTTGGGGATCCCCCTTCCCCGGGGGCGGGGCGCGGGGCGCGGGGCGCGGGGTCTGCGGGGCTCGGGGTCTGCGAGGTGGGGCCACCGGGCCACCAACGCGCGCATGCCTGAGGCGCGCAGCCCCCAACTTCGCCTCCGTGTCGTCCTCGTGCAGTCCCCGTACGGCCCCCAACTCCGCGACCCCCTACAGTCGCGGTGCTGCCCCCAATCCCGCCCGCCCCCACAGTCCCCGTGCCGCCTCCACCTCCACCCCCCGCAGTCCCCGTACGGCCCCCAGCCCCTCCCCCTACAATCCCCGGGCCGTCCCCAACTCCTCCTCTGCAGACCCCGCGCGGACCCCAGTCCCTCCCCCTACAGTCCCTGTGCGGGACCCCAACTCCACGCGCCTCAGTCCCCGTGCTGTCCCCAACCCCGCCCCCCACAGTTTTCGCGCTGCCCCAACTCCGCCACCCGCAGTCCTCGTGCTGCCCCAACCCCGCCCCCTATGGTCCTTGTGCCGCCTCCAACCCCGTCCTCCTAGAGCCCCCAACTGTGCTCCCGTACAGTCTCCGTGCAGCCCCTCCAACCCCGCCCCCTAAGACCCAGTGCTGCCCAACCCCGCCTCCTCGGGTCTCCCCACCCCGGCCTGGCCGCCCTGGACCCGCCGCCCCGCAGGCTCCCGGCGGCCCCAGCCGGTCCCAGCATTCTCGAAAACCCGCGCGCTTTTCTTTGAGCCGCAGCGCTCTCATCATGCCGGAATCTGCAAGTCCAGGGATGCAGGCCGGCGACGCAGTTTCGCCTTTGGGGCCGGTGTCCGGCGGGACCAGGCCCATGTGTTCAGGAGGGTGGATCTGGGCGAGTGGAGACCGGTCGCGAGCCAGTTGGGAGTAACTGAAGGGGGCGCAGAGGAGTGGCTGGATTGCCTTGTAAGAATCTGGAATTCTGAAGCCATTTTGGAGAGAGAGAGGGCGGGCGAGTGCAGCCCCGGACCTAGGCTGGCTGGAGATGCGTCTCCACAGTGCGCCCGCTTCTTTTCCGCCTCCTCTTCCCCGTCCTCCTTTCCAGAAGGGCAGGATTTGGGGCCTGGGGTCCTCTCTCTGTGGAGCAGGGACCTCACCAGGGAGTCACTCAACGAAATGATAAGGGCTCCGAAGACTCCCAGTGACATCAGAGTGAAGACACACATCACGGATTCTTCAGCGTTGGAGGAACGTTAAATTTGAGTCCAAACCCAAGCAACCGTGGACTTGTGGTGTATCCCCTTCCAAGGAAAGATATGCAGGCAGTAAGGACACACAGTGTTTAAAGCCAGCGTCCACTGTCTGCTGGATCCAGCTAAGGACTTTGAGGGCCCAGAGGCTGCTGCCCACCTCCTGCTATCCCAGCCCCACTTGGATGTGGACTTGAGAAGCAGGATGCCCAGGGACACCTCTCTGAGCTCAGGCCCAGTTTAAGTTTCAAGGTCACGGGGTTTCCAGTGACAGGAGGGGGTGGATAGGAAGGAGAGGGGGAGGGGATAATGGAGATGTGGTGACAGTTTAAAAGCTGATAGATTTTTGTCTGTCATCGGGGGGCAGGTAAAGAGTAAATATAATTTTTTAAAAATTAGTGAATTAGCCGGGCTTGGTGGCTCAGCCTGTAATCCTGCGCCTTTGGGAGGCTGAGGTGAGTGGATTGCCTGAGCCCGCGGGTTCGAGACCCGCCTGGGCAGCGAGACCTCATCTCTACAATAAATCAAAAAATCAGCCGGGCGTGGTAGCGCGCACCTGTAATTCCGGCTACTCGGAAGGCTGAGGCGGAAGGATCGCCGGAGCCCAGCGGGTCGAGGCTGCGGTGGCCGGGAGCAGCCGCTGCACTCCAGTCTGGGCTACAGAGTGAGACTCCAACTCAAAAAAAAAAAAAAAATTAGTGAATTATACTCCTCCCTCATTGGAGAAGATTGCTGCTTGTTCCTGTTGGTGCCAAGGGTGGAAAAGCGTTCATTACTGCCAAACCAGATGGAAGAGTTTTCTTTTTCTTTTTTTTTTTCTTTTTGAGTTGGAGTCTCACTCTGTCACCCAGACTGGAGTGCAGTGGCCTCTCCCGGCCACCGCAGCCTCGACCTGCTGGGCTCCGGTGATCCTTCCGCTTCAGCCTTCCAAGTAGCTGGAACTACAGGCACGCGCTACCACACCCGGCTAATTTTTTTTTGATTTATTG
Organism: Cephalopachus bancanus; assembly: GCA_027257055.1. Lineage (NCBI taxonomy): Eukaryota > Metazoa > Chordata > Mammalia > Primates > Tarsiidae > Cephalopachus > Cephalopachus bancanus. The sequence continues at coordinate 126,230 of JAPVLO010001130.1, read as the reverse complement.
TAGAGATGAGGTCTCGCCAAGTTGCCCAGGCGGGTCTTGAACCCGCGGGCTCAGGCAATCCACTCACCTCAGCCTCCCAAGGGTGCGGAATTACAGGCTGAGCCACCGAGCCCGGCTTGGAAGAGTTTTCATGGTCAGGGCCTCTGGCACCTCTCGGGTCCTGCAGAGTTCAGAGGGGCTGGTTTCAGCCACTGCCACTGTGGCCCTTGTGGCGAGGTGAGCAGTAAGAGTGGTTTCGTGGGAGCTCATGCTGTGGAATCCCCTGGGTGCCCTGGAGGCCCCTCCTGCAACTGGGTCCTGTGCACAGGGCTGGCCACCTGCTGGCTCACAAGGCCGGGCCCAGGTTCCAGGTCACAAGAGGAAGAGGAAGCTTCATTTCCTGCTCTGCATCCGGACCAGCCTGTGCCTCTGCTGCCCACCCGGCCGCTCCCTGTCCCTGGATTCCTCTCCCACACACTGGACAGTCCCCACCCAGGGCCCTCCCCACACACCTGGGTCCTCTCAGTGTGCTGCCTGTGACCAGGCCAGTGCTCACCTGGCGTTGGAGCCAGAAGGAAAACAAAACAAAACAAGTCTGTATCCACACACACTTCCACACTGTTCCTCATTTCTTCATTTGTAGGAAGTCCTGAGATTGGCAGAGGAGCATCCTGCAGGATGAAACCTGCTTTTCAGAAAGGAGTGTGGCCCCGGCTGTGGTGGTGCAGGCCTGCAATCCCAGCACTTTGGGAGGCCGAGGTTGGAGTTCAAGACCAGCATCGGCAACATAGCGAGACACGATCTTTTTTGAAAAACCAAAAAGAAAAGAGCACTCCAGCTCAATGGTGAGCCTGCCTGCAGCTGTAGAGGCCAGACAAGAACCAGCAGAGGCATCTTCAGAAGAAGGTGCAAGCCTGCAGGGGCTCAGCCGGTGCAGCGTCTCCTCTCATGGGTGTAGCCCCCTAGATTGTAGCTATGGCTCGAGTACTGTAGGTTACACAGTGTTTGCTCTCTTGGCTTATTTTGGGTGGTAAGATGCTTTTTATTTTATATATTGAACATGTTTCAATACACCGAAATAGTTAACCATAGTTGACCAGATTCATATACCCATCCTCCCCGCAGTTATCCTTTTCTTCTGGCAAGAGCACCAAATATTCACTTTCCCAGCATACTTCCCACAGAATACAATATTCTCACCATAGTCCTGGATGGTCACCTTAGATGTCTAGACTTGCTCACCCTACACACCTGCAACATCGAGCCCTGTCCCCCACAGCTACGGTCCCCTCACCCTCATAATAAGGCGCTTATCCAGAACGTTTCTATTTTCTTTTTAATAGGTGATTGAAAAAACTGACGATATTCAGAAGTTTTTTGACTTTTTTTATTAAAAAAATTTTTGTCTTGTTAAGCCCTGTCCAGGCCACGTGGATCTTTGAGTATATTCGCCATGTCTTCCTAGTTTTGTCCCCTTCCCTACCTTGGGGAAGTTAGTCCCCCCCCAATTTACTTTCTAAATAAACTATATTTTCCAGTCTAAAAAATGTTATTTTTTTTTAAGGGACAGGGTCTTGCTATGCTGCCTGGACTGGTCTTGAACTCCTGGGCTCAAGTGATCTTCCTGCCTCAGCCTCCCAAAGTGCTGAGGGTGAGCCAAAGCACCCAGCCCGAATGTGCCTCTTCTGATGAGTGGGAGCTTTCCTCTTGGTCACCTATGACCACTTTGTCGAGAGTTGGGAGTCAAACAAAGACACACTCATGCTAATTTATTCCTGAGCATTGACTGGAGTCCTATGTGGGTCTACAGTGCCACATGAGGCCTGTCCTCTGAAGGCTCTTTCAACCTGCTTGGGGAGACGGGGCTGTAGGTTAGACCAGGTGCATGAGATGCTCCAAAGCCAGCATGAAGGCCAGGCTGGGGTGGCAGGTCGGACCCGAGGGTTCAGCAGAGCTGAGGAAGGGGTGAGCTCTATGCAGGGACAATGGGCGCTTCTTGAGGGGGCTCACGAGCGTGAGGATTTAATGCTGGGTGAGCTAAGAGGAGCAGGAGGGGAGGGGACTGGCTCCTGCAAGGAGACCTCACGGAAGCAGGCAGGAATGCCAGGCGACAGTTCTCCCAGGAGCAGCAGGCGTCTGCTGTCCTGCTGTCCTGCTGTCCAGGCAGGCTATGCCAGTGCAAGCTTTTATCCTCGTGTCTGGGAGCAGCGTGGTGGAAATGTTTGGGGGGTAGTAGAATGTCTATAACCAAAACACTAGGCCTCGGACTCTCTGAGTTGCTGGACTTGTAGCTGTTTCAGCCTGAGCCTTGAGCCCTGTTCCCCGTGTGCTGGCTCCTGCCAGTCAGCAGATGTGTGGGAGGAGGCTTGCTGCTTCTGCCATATGCTCTTGACATTCCAGTTCCCCAGAGACTATTGCAGATGCCATTTATTTGCTCTATCAAGAGTCTTTGAGGCTGGGTGTGGTGGTACAGGCCCGGAGTCTCTGTTAACTGGGAGGCCAAGACTGGAAGATTGCTTGAGCCCAGGATTCAAGGCTGCAGTAAGCTATGATTGAGCCACTGCATTCCAGTCTGGGTGACAGGGTGACAGAGGCAGGGCAAGACCCTGTCTCTTAAAAAAACAAAGAATCCTTTGGGTTGAAACCAGAGAAAGGGCAAAGGATAGTCGTCCGATCTAAGTTAGAGATGCCTGGCCGGAGATGTTATTCTTAAATCATGATCCAAGTTTGTTTTTAAAAGTAGGGTTTTTGGCCCAGTTTGATGGCTCAGTCTGTAATCCCAGCACTTTGGGAGGCCAAGGCGAGTGGATTGCCTGAGGCTGCGGGTTCGAGACCTGCCTGAGCAACTTGGCGAGACCTCGTCTCTACAGTAAATAAAAAACTAGCTGGGCGTGGTAGCACGTGCCTGTGGTTCCCGCAACTTGGAAGACTGAGGCGGAAGGATCGTCTGAGTCCAGCAGGTCGAGGTTGCGGCGGCCGGGTGAGTGCCACTGCACTTCAGTCTGGGCAATGGAGTGAGACTCCAACTCAAAAAAAAAAAAAAATTGTAGGGTTTGGGTCGTGGCTCCTCTTCTAGTGATGTTAATAGAACTCTGTTTATCTACCCAAATGCTCATGCCTGATATGTTCCTTGTGAGAGGCCAGGTTGAGTTTTTGGGTGTATTAGACGAACGACCTTGTCCTTTTGGGGTTGGTGTCCGTCTAAGCCAGGCATGGATACAAATACTTCATCACTTCGTCTGTCTCCCTCTCCCTCTTTGAGGTACTTTAAATAATTTAAATACTTGTCTGTTATAACCCAACCTCAGAAGTCAGTATGAAGCAAGTTGACCCAGCTCTGTGAGCACATCTAGTCTGGGATCAGCCCTTCAAATAACAAAATTCACTCTCAAAACAAGTGGGGAGAGAGAGAAAGGACACAGCCCGGGTCCTGGTCTCATGTACGCCAGGGCTCGGCGGGGTTCCCTCTAACCCAGAAAGGCACACAGAGCAGGCCCTGCTGTCCTGTTGTTGGATGAGTGGACAGCGTGCCTAGAGACTTGAAGTGTTGTGTACAGAAACTCAAGGAAACAGAACACAAGTAAAGGGAATGAGAAGCTGTGCAGTCAAGGACAACCAGGAGAGAACCGGCAGCTGCAAAGTCTCCTGGGATGTGACCCGAGGGAGTGGGTGGCTGAGGTGAGACCGCACCAGGTTACTCCTAACGTGGACCTGGGTGCTGGGAGGCCGGACGTGGAAGGGCCCCACTCCACCGCAGGACACCCTTTCCGGGTCCATGCGAGGGAAACATGTGGCGTATTTATGGGCCATGATCACATTGTGGCTACCAAAGTGTCCCCTTGGGAAATAAAACCACTGGTTGCTGAAGAACAACACATGTTAATTAGCCGGAGACAATCGTGATTACAGCCCAGGAAACAGGCAGAGTCAGAGAAGCAGGACGGGCGCTTCTAATGAGTCACAGGTGAGCCAGAGCAGGTCCTCACTGTGCATGGCCACAGGAGGAGGAGCTAAACCTGCGGGCGTCAGCGCCCTCTCACCAGGGAGAAGCCAAAGGTGGTGGGATACTGAAGCATTCTACCGAGATTCTTTAAAGTGTGTTCTTTATACAGAGTTTGTATAAAAAGATGACATGTGGGACCTAAATCACTCCTGCAAAGATGGCAGAGAATAGGCCCTTCCCGTCGGGGCTCTTGCGATAGCACTGGGCATGGAAGACTGGTTCTGGGTCTCGGTGGGGCAGCTGCCATCTCTGGTCTAATGGATCAGCTGTCCCCCCAGCTTCTGGCACTGGCCCATGGGGCATGGGGCAGTCTGCATCCAAGAGCCTTCTTAGCCTCCGGACCTACCTACCTCCTCTCCTGGTTTTGCTTTTCTCCTTTTGGGCTTTTGGGGTTCCCTGATGGACTTTTCAGATAAACAATGAGTAATTTTTTTGCGTGTCTCAAGTATTGCATGGGACACACTTATCCTAAAGTAATTACAGATTGTTTGTCGTTTAACTGAAGTGCACATTTAACTGGGTGTCCCGTATTTTTATGTGCTGACTCTAGCCACTTTCTTCCGTTTAGATGCCTTAGGTGTGAATCCTTTACTGTTCATCCATGGACACATCTGGAGCCATCACCTAAGCACCCCTGGTCTGCCCACTGCTGGGTCAACTATGAAAATAAACCCATACTGATTTTTTCTTTTCACCACGCCAGTCCCTTCCCAGAGCCCGTGTGAGCTGGATTTGTCTAAGATGGTCAACTTGCATGAGTGTGGGAATCAGCTTTTTTATTTTTTATTTTATTTTTATTTTTGAGTTGGCCTCTCACTCTTTTGCCCAGGTGGGAGTGCAGAAGCATGATCACTACTCACTACAGCCTTGATCTCCTGGGCTCAGGTGATCCTTCTGCCTCAGTCTCCCAAGTAGCTGGGACGACAGGCAGGCACTACCAGACACCCAGCTAATTTTTTGATTTTCTGTAGAGACGAAGTTTTGCTGTGTTGCCCAGGCTGGTCTCAAATTCCTGGGCTCAAGCAATCCTCCCACCTTAGACTCCCAAAGTGCTGGGATTACAGGCATGAGCCACCACGACTTAAAAAAAAAAAATCAATTATCACTCTAACCAGAAAGTTCTTACTACTTACTGTGCAGAGGTCAGATTCTTGGATCTGAGAAGATCGATGGGAATCCACTGCTGTCTCAAAATCAATTCTTAGTTTGTAGAGGTAGTCAGCAGAGGGAGCATGTAGGACAACACTCAGATTCAGGATACAGGGATGAGATCATCACCCATCCAGGCCACCTGGAACCACTCAGGCACCAAGAATTTATAGAACACCCTCAGGCTTGGCAACTGTGTGCCAAATGCTTCATTTCTGACTAAGCATACGACGGGTTGGGTGTAAGACAAATCCTCAAGCAAACAAGTAAGCAACCCAAAGAAACAACAAAACACTCCAACAATAGTCAGCATAAAAAACTAGAGAAATAAAAGATCTGAAGGATAAATCAGATTGTGACCATTTCCTCTCTCCCGGGCTGGATAGGATTGGAAGCCACATTCCACCCGCCCAGACTTGCTTCTTCCTGGAGCGTTCTCTCAGCAATAGCCCCTCACCCCTGCCTTCTCCGGAGGCTCCGGAGCGCTGGCCCTGATGTCCTCTGACTGTTTCATTTTGGCTGTTTGTCTTTCCAGTGAGAATTGAGGGTGCATCTCCTTGAGCTGTGTCTTATACTTTCCTCAGGTCTCACCAAGTCAGAGCCACAGTGACTGGCATGTAGCGGGTGACATGTCTCGGCTCTCTTGGAGAAGTCAAGGAATAGTTCAAGAATATCATTTACAAAGGAGATCTCACAGTGCTGCTTCCTCAGCTTTGATTTCATGGATCGACTTTTGCAATGAGGAAAACCTTTCTTATAAACAACTGAAAACACTCATTTTGGAGCTGGAGTTTATTTTTAGATGTGGGGGCTCCTGATGAAATAGGAAAAAAATGGTTTTAATTTTTTGTGACAACTAAAACATATTTGTCTCCAGCTTGAGAGAGAGATTTAATAATTTCTTCATAAACAATGCTGAATTGAGAATCTGCACCCCTAAATTCTAGTCCTGGCTTTCTTGTTTGCTTGTGGAATTTGCGGGGGTGAGACATGTCACCTTTCTGTGGCCTCAGACAGTGTCAGAACTGGGAGATCAATAGTTCCCAAACCTGATGGATGACAGGATCTCCTGGGGAGATTTCAAAATACAGATTTCTGGATTCCATACCCAAATAACAGAAAAACCCCGGAAGTTTATATTTAGAAGTTTCTCAGGTGAACCTTATGAACCAGTGGACTTAAGAATCCTTGGACTGCATCACTGGTCTTCAGCCTGCCCATATGGCTGCTGGACTGCCGAGAGTCTAATGTGAGTAGACTGGCAGGAGCTGGGGTTTAGCTGCTTCTCCAGGCAGCTCCCTTGGGGTGTGTTCCAAGGCCAAGGCCCTGGACTCAGTGCTCTTCAAGATCCCTATCGGTCATCCTGGGCTACGCTTGCTGGCCCACTTTCCTTGGCTCAGTAAGTCCTTACATGGTGATTTTATTGCATATAATTAGAGTGGGCTGCTTTACTTTTGCATCTTCCTCCTGAGATTCAGGGTTGCACATCTCACAGCCACCCTCTGACAAAGGGCCTCCCTTGGTCACAGAAGAGGAGATTATGGAGTGTGGGAGTCAGTGAGCCAGGCACACGACCAAAGACACCGTGCAGTGTGGTGACATCTCACCAGCGGCAAGCTGGGCGTGCCTACATCTGTAGAAAATGTTCCATGAGCAGAGATGTAGGCTCATTCCACAAGCAATGGATCAAATTGGGGTGATCCCAGATGCCAATGACTTCTACATTCCCAAGTGTAGCCGGTGTGCATTGCAGGCACGGCAGGGCCTCCAGCTTGAGCCCAAATGGTGTCCAGCACTAGGATTCAGAGCTGCCCAGGCACATCTGGGTAACTGATTGGGCAAACCACAAGGAAAGCTATCGTGGAGGCAGAAAGTCAGGTGCCGGGCAGGCAAAGCTTGGTCCAGGACAAAACATTGGACCATGGAAGGGCAAGGCAACTTGTCACTTCGACTGTCTCACCACCTGGCTCTGGCCATGTCTCTGGCCAGGAGATACTGAGAAGAAAAGTTCTCATGTCTGCTTTCCATACCTCTGCAGACAGACACTGAGGTTTTGGCACCTGCAGGACCTAGGGCCTGGTGGTAGTGGTGGTGGCTAGGGGAGACTGAGGTGTTCAGCAGGAACCTGCGGGAAGTGGTGGCACACCTCAGTGTCTGGTGGCCTTGGAGGCGGCCGTGGAGCGTGGCCAGGGCCAGAGCAGAGGAGAAGGAGAGAGGCTCAACCTCTCCCAGCTCCTGGGTTGCTGGGGCCTGCAGGCGCTGGGTTCGGAATTAGTAGAGGGGGCGAGGGTCGGATGGACCTAGCCTACATCAACTAGATCAGTTTCCAACCCCGAGACCCGGTCTTGGCCTGGGTATTTGTGGTCTCTGTGAGAGATTTTCCAGTCCAGTTCAGCCATTTTGGGCCTTGCCAACTGGTCTGCACACCAGTGTGTTGGGGTTTGGTTTGATGCCATGATCGGAGTGTGAGGTTGCAGGCTACAGACCCATGCAGCTCCTGGTATCCACTGTCACGGCTGCTTGAATCTCCACAACCACAGGTCTCCTCTCACGAAATGCCCATGAGGTTTGTCAGCCCTTGACGGTGACAGCGCATCTTTCTTCTCCTTTCCCTCTCTTCATGACTAGGAAGGACTAGCGTGGGTTGCGGGTAGACTAGAGGATCAGGCTGGGGGCTGTGACTGGAGCCTCCCAGTCCTGAGGGGCTGGGAGCCAGGGCCTCTGCCTCAGGGGGTGGGGGAAGGCATGATCTGCAAATTTTGGACTTGCCAGTCTCACAATCACGTGTGCCAATCCCTTAAAATCTCAGTTTCTTTCTCTCTCTCTCAACGTCCGTTTTGAACCTCCTTAAATTCATCAGTTCAGCAAACCACACAAAGAGCTTCTAGCATGTAGAAAAGAAATCAAATGGCAGTTTTTGGCCAGGTATGGTGGCTCACACCTGTAATCACAACACTTTGGGAGGCCAAGGTGGGAGGGTCCTTGAGACTAGGAGTTCGAGTCCAGTCTGGGCGACATAGGAAAACCCTGTCTCTACAAAAATAAAAAAGAAAGAAAGAAAGACAATTAGCTGGGCGTGGTGCTGTGCACCTGTAGTCCCAGCTACTTGGGAGGCTAAGGTGGGAGGATTGTGTGAGCCCAGGAGTTCAAGACTGTAGTGAGTTATGATCATGCCACTGTACTCCAGCCTGGGCAAAAGAGTGAAATCCTCTCTCTAAAAATTGAATTCCCCCAAACAGAAACAAACAAACAAAATGGCCATTTTCGGAAGAAGACTCTGCCAGGGCTCTCAGAAGCCTGGAGTAGCATTGTGCCAGAAGCTCAGTGTGAAGTCTGAAATATGCAACCGAAGAAATATATCTCTATCTCTCTGGGGGAAAAAAATGGCCATTTTCATCTGCAACCTAAAGCAGGTCTGTAGGGCCAATTGCCTTTTGGATGGGGTTTACATGAAAAAGCTGCTGACGAAAGCCTGGATATTATCATAAGACTGTTCTCTTTTCATAAGTCAGATTCCCCTGAGGTTTGTTTACTATGGGGTGTCCTTAAGCAGCTCTTGGTGAGTAGTCATTCCAGGTGAGAAGAACACTGGGCACTGAGCTGGTTTTGATTATGTGAGACTCTGCAGTGAAGGAATTTGAATTCTGAGTTTTCCCACAGACTCAAAGAAGCAAAATTTTGTAGTGGCTATAAACTTTGTTTTAAAATGTAGCATGTAGACTCTTTCTACAAAATAAAAGGAAATGGGGCTTCAGCATCTCCCCAGTGGATCTGATCAGCGAAGATATCAAGATGGCAGCTCAAAAGATCACCTCAACTCAGAGGACTGGAAACTGGAAGGATCCAAATAAGTGCTGAGCACCCTTGTTTTCTTAGCCTCTTTGGTCTCAGCCACATGGAATCAAGACTATTCAGCTATGATTATGAATGTGTGAGAAACACAGTAAGTTTAGCCGGGTGTGGTAGCATGCACCTGTAGTTCCAGCTACTTGGAAGGCTGAGGCGGAAGGATCGCTGGAACCCAGCAGGTCGAGGCTGCGGTGGCCGAGAGCGTGCCAGTACACTCCAGTCTGGGCGACAGAGTGAGACTCTGACTAAAACAAAAACAGAAACAAAAACAAAACAAAAGTAGAGCATGTGAACATGAATAAATACTATGAAGATTTTGGGAAGGTGAAAAGTATGTAGAAAATATCAATACAAGGACATGCCAAAATTAAATAAAATTGGGGGAAAATAGCAGAAAGCAAGTTCTACGTTCACTGACTACAACTATGAGGAATTATATGTACATACACTGACATATCTGAGAACTTTTGAAGGAGGTTAGTAGTTTAGGATTTAATATTTGTTGGGTTCATATTTCATGAAAGAGTTCAATTCTTTTTTTTTTTTTTTTTTGAGTTGGAGTCTCACTCTGTCGCGCAGACTGGAGTCTCCACTCTGTCGCCGCTCCCGGCCACCGCAGCCTTGACCTGCTGGGATCCGGCGATCCTCTGCCTCAGCTTTCTGAATAGCCGGAATTACAGGTGCGCGCTACCACGCCCGGCTGGTTTTTTGATTTATTGTAGAGATGAGGTCTTGCCTGCCCAGGCGGGTCTCGAACCCACGGGCTCAGGCAATTCACTCACCTCAGTCTCCCAAAGGCGCGGGATTACAGGCTGAGCCACCGAGCCCGGCTAGGAGCTCAATTCTTAAAAAGAGCAGGTTTAAAATCTCCAAAGCACGTGAGGCAGGGGTCATCGTTTCCCACTCCTGGGGCTTGGGAGGGGCCCTGCTGTGAGGTTCAACTTGACGTGTCCATCCGGTGAGGCCACCGTCCTGAGTTACTCAGCCAAATACTCACTGGAGTTGCTGTGAGGTATTTTGAAGACATGACTGAAGTCCATAATCAGTTGACTCTAGGCAAGGAGGATGGTCCTGGCTGACCTGGGTGGGCCTGATCAAATCAGGTGAATAGCCATTAAAGCGCAGAATTGAGGCTTCCTGAAGAAGAGGAAGTTCCGCCTGTGATGGCAACCTCAGCTGGCATCCTGAGCTCCAGTCTGCCCTTCCTCACAGCCTGAACCTGCCTGACCTGCCCCCACAACTGTCAGTCAGTTCCTTGCAGTGAATGTCTTACTATGTATCTGCCATTCGTTCTGTTTCTCCGGTTGCTCTGACAGGTACAAGCAATTGCTACAAGCAATTGTGTGGAAATTCAGTGGGGCTAAGTGACTTTCACAGTACCTCAGAGCAAATGTGTGACAGTGCAAGGACCATATCCAGACCTGCAACCTGGAGTTATTTTTGCTCTGTAGCCTGTACTTCATTTTCCTGGCTCTGTGCAAATGGGAAGGGAGGATTTGTTGAATGTTCTCTATAAAGCGCCACAAAAATTTTATGAGAGCTGACAGAAGCAAGAAACCTTCTTTTGAAATGCTAGAGAACTAGTTGCCCAGCCCCTGTCTTTCTCCACACTCTAAAAATAGCACAGGCTCTTTAAAAACTTTTCAGGCACCAGGCGCAGTGGCTCACACCTACAAACTCAGCACTTTGGGAGGCCAAGACAGGATGATAACTTGAGCTCAGAAGTTCAAGACCAGCCTGGGCAACATAGTGAGACCTCATCTCTACAAAAATTTTTAAAATTAGCTGAGGGCTGGGTGTGGTGGCTCAGCCTGTAATCCCAGCACTTTGTGAGGCTGAAGTGAGAAGATTGCCTAGGCCCAGGAGTTCGAGACCAGTCTGAGCAACTTGGTGAGACCTTGTCTCTACAATAAATCACAAAAACTAGCCAGGGGTGATGGCATGTGTCTGTAGTTCCAATTACTTGGAGGGCTGAGGCAGAAGGATCGCCTAAGCCCAGCTGGTCGAGGCTGCAGTGGCCATGAGCATGCCACTGCACTCCAGCCTGGGCGACAAGAGTGAGACTCCAATTAAAAAAGAAAATTAGCGGCCGGGCTCGGTGGCTCAGCCTGTAATCCCGCGCCTTTGGGAGGCAGAGGTGAGTGGATTGCCAGCCCGCGGGTTCGAGACCCGCCTGGGCAGCAAGACTTCATCTCTACAATAAATCAAAAAATCAGCCGGGCGTGGTAGTGCATGCCTGTAATTCCGGCTACGCGGAAGGATCGCCGGAGCCCAGCAGGTCGAGGCTGCGGTGGCCGGGAGCGGCCACTGCACTCCAGTCTGGGCGACAGAGTGAGACTCCAACTCAAAAAAAAAAAAAAAAAAAAAGAAAAAAGAAAAGAAAATTAGCTGAGGATGATGTTGTGCCTTAGTAGTCCCAGGTACTTGGGAGGCTGAGGAGAGAGGATTGCTTGGGCCCAGGAGTTCAAGGCTGCAGTGAGGCATGTCTCTAATAAATCAACAAACAAATAAATACATAATAAACACTTTTTAGGGGATGAATTCATTTTATTACTGCTCACCAATGAGGCCCTGAGAACAGACAGCAACGGCCCCACCAAGGGGTCAAGGGCTGGGAAACTCAGCACTTTGGGAGGCCAAGACAGGTTCCCAAGATGTGGTGGGAGAAAGGGACTCCCAGGAACTGGCAATTATAGCTGAGTAATTATAGCTCATTTCTTATCTCACAGTCACACAGGAATTTCAGTGTCCATGGTGCAAGTCTGTGCCTTGATAGAAAGTGGCAAAACATGACCAGGTTGAGGAAGGGAGGGTACAACACATGGGTGATATGCAGCATACTTTTTTTTGAAACCTGTAAAACTCAGTTACTTAGATGGAGACAGGGAGATAAATTGGAAAGTCTTGGAAAGTTCCTTCCAGAAAGAAATGAGTTTATAAGTCCTGAGGTGCAAAGTTCATCATTCCAAAGAATAGACAAATGAGATTATGTCAAGCCAAAAAGCTTCTGCACAGCAAAGGAAACAATCAACAGGGAGAAACAACCCACAGCATGGGAGAAAATGTTTGCAAACTATCCACCTGACAAGGGATTAATAACCAGAACATACAAGGAACAAAACTCAACAGCAAAAGTCCCACAAATATTCGATTAAAAAGTGGGCAAATGCACAACCCCCTAGGTTCCCTCCCACTGTGGGAGCTTTTCTGTCCTCTCAATAAATCCTACTTAAAAAAAAAAAAGTGGGCAAATGATCTGAATAGACGGTTCTCAAAAGAAGACATATGGGACGCCCCTGGCAGCTGTTGAAACATGGCGACTGTCACCGAACTGAAGGCTGTTTTAAAGGACACCTTGGAAAAAAAAGGGAGTGCTAGGGCACTTAAAAGCAAGGATCTGAGCGGAAGTTTTCAGTGCCCTAGATGATGATTGTGAACCTCCACCATCGTTGTCTCATGAAAACCTTCTAATTAATGAATTAATTTGGTAGTATTTGGAGTTCAACAAATATAAGAATACAGCATCTGTCCTCATAGCAAACCTCTTCTGTTTGGAACTTTAGCTCACTTCTTGCACAGAACTAAGGACGGCATCCAGAATACATTCCAGAAAGGGCCTTCTCTGCAGCCTCCACACCTCAGTCTCAGCAGACAACTCAGCAGCAGCAAGCAGATGGATGTTCACCTAAGAAGAGAGCCACGACCAAGTGCTCACGCTGAAGACCTTCATGCTTCCAGGGCTGTCAAGGGATGATGCACCCCTTGGGTAGCTCGTAGCTTATGGTTATGTGCGGTAAATCACTGATTGATTGTTCTAATGTTACCACTAATATTTGCACTTTGTAGAAATTTGAGTTTCTCCAGAACATCCCCCACGGTCAACAGCATTTATAAATAAAAGTCACTTCTGCCATCTGGCTCACTGGTTTTTCTTGAAAAAGTCCTAAAGCGTTTGAGAAATGAAAGAAGCTGGACTCGGTGGCTCAGCCTGTAATCCCTTGCCTGGGGAGGCTGAAGTGAGTGGATTGCCTGAGTCCGCGTGTTCGAGACCCGTCTGGGCAACTTGGCGAGACCTCATCTCTACAATCAATCAAAAATGAGCCCGGTGTGGTAGCGCGTGCCTGTAGTTCCAGCTACTCGGAAGGCTGAGGCAGAAGGATCGCTGGAGCCCAGCAGGTCGAGGCTGCGGTGGCCGCGAGCGGCCACTGCACTCCAGTCTGGGCAACAGAGTTAGACTCCAACTCAAAAAATAAAAAAAGAGAAATGAAAGAGCTTTTGGGCACTGTACATTCTTCTTAAACAGTTATAGGTCTTTATAGCCATGAGCTCTGCTTTTTGACATGGCACATTCATTAAATTTCCTTCAGCTGGAATTAATGTAGATTTGTAGGAAAATTCATTCAAATAAAAAAATTTAAAAGAACATTAAAAGCAGAAAAAACGAATTCCTATAATAGTTTGATTTTTTAAAGTTGCCTTTTAAAAAATAACCATTTACAACTAGGTTTAAATATATGAATTACTACCCGAAGGAACTTTTAGATTAGGCAGTAATGTACTTTTACTACCCAAAGTGGAACTTTTAAACTAGGCAACTTGTACTTCTTCTTTCCTTAGACCACTTTGGCTTCCACTGGAAGATTTAATTAAAAGGTAAAGGAGAAATAATTCCTTTAATTTTGCTGTAAGTAAAACAGAGTTTATTTTATTATATAAAGCATGTGAAACAAGCATGAAGAGACAGGCTTTGGGAGAAATACAGCAAGTGGTTTTTCAAAGATGACATTGTTGAACCTACACGCGGCCTTTAGCTTGCAGCATGGGTGAGCCTGGGAAGGGCCTCCCGGCATGTCCGGGCCCTGGAGGCCTTTACACACGTCTATTCATATCAGGATGGGAAGATAGTCAGAGCTAGTGTAGGGCCAGCCCTAAAGTGCTACTTGGATCTTTATTAAAGAAGTTACATGGAGTCTGCAGACTCACTTCAGATGGACAGATGGTGTGTCTGGCGTGAACTAGGCATGGGCAGCCGACCAGACACCGTTCTCACAGGAATTTCCTGTGGGAGAGGAGAAGGACTGATTTTTTTTTTTGAGTCGGAGTCTCACTCTGTCACCCAGACTGGAGTGCAGTGGCCGCTCCCGGCTACCGCTGCCTCGACCTGCTGGGCTCTGGCAATCCTTCCGCCTCAGCCTTCCGAGTAGCCGGAATTACAGGCGTGTGCTACCATGCCCGGCTAATTTTTTAAAAATTTATTGTAGAGATGAGGTCTCGCCTGCCCAGGCGGGTCTCGAACCTGTGGGCTCAGGCAATCCACTCACCTCAGCCTCCCAAAGGCGCGGAATTACAGGCTGAGTCACCGAGCCCGGCTTGGCATTCTCTTTCAAAGCATTGATTCCGTGTTGAATTTGCACATTATGGGAACATTTGCTTTTACATTTGGCAACACAAGTCAGTGTTCACTCTTTACACATCAACCGAGACTTTTATCTAAATGTAGAAAATTATTAAAGAAATCAGTCAAGATTCTGAGAGGCCCTGCTGGTGGGTTAGAATTATATGTCCAGATACAGAAGTGTCATGAGGGCCCATTTTCCATGTAAAATTTGCAATACTTGATTATAGAGATAAGTTCCATTATAGGACATGTGGTTACATAAATATTGGAATTCCCCTAGGGACTTGGCTTACATCCAAGGATGTTGGCAGTGGCCACTAAGTTTACCTCAAGAATTGCAGTCATGTATGACTAGAGAAAGAGAGTGCTGGAGTGGATGGTTTTGGATATGTCCACTTATCCCAGTGGAGCTAACAGAATGGCCACATGTAGTTCATAGTTCTTTGTATGCATTATTCTGTAACTTGTACCGAGGCAATTTTTATACTTTTGATGTCTCATTTAATAAAAAAATTAGCAGCAAAAAAAAAAGAAGAAGACATACAAATGGACAAAGGTGTATGAAAAAGACTTAAGCTCAGCACCACTAAGCATTGGGGGACTACAAATCAAAACCACAATGAGATATCACCCTACTCCAGTTAGAATGCTGCTATCAAAAAGACAAAAAGCAACAAATGCTGACAAGGTTGCAGAGAAAAGGGAACTCTTCTACGTTCTTAGTGGGAATGCAAATTAGTACAGTCATATGGAAAAGAGTAAGATGATTCTCAAGAAAACCAAAACTTGAACTATCATATGATCCAGCAATTCCACTGCTGGGTATTTATCCAAAAGAAAGGAAATTGGTATTATCTAAAGGATACCTGCACCCTCATGTTTGTTGCAGCAATATTCACAGTAGCTCAGATCTTTGAGAAAAAACAAAATACAAAACAAACTCAAAACTATAAGAGAAGAATTGAAGTGTTTCCAACACAAAGAAATGATAAATCTTCAAGGTGATAGTCTACATATCATGATTCAATAATTATGTATTGCATGCATGTATCAAAATATCACAGGTATCCCATAAATATGTGTAATTATTATGTATCAATACAAAATAAAAAATTCATCATTCCAGGTCAGAGTCATGGCTCCTCCCAAACTAGATAAAACTTATGAGTGTAAGGAGGGAGAGAACACACTCCAAATGTATTTACTTAGATTTGAACTTTGTATTTTCCTTATGAGTTCATTAAGATAGAATTTTTATGTGTATTCTCGTAAAGTCTGTGTAAACATAGCTTCTAATATAGGCCGGAAGATTGCATCTTCAAGGCCACATGTGTAAAATGTGTGAGAGGCATACAAGATTCGGTTTCCTTATCTAAACCTTTCATTTGGGAGGAAAGAACCAGGAGTGATGAGTTCTTTTCTAAAACAAAACAAAACAAAACAAAACAAAACAAAACAAAGCAAAACATAGATTGCAAAGCAGGATAGCACAATATAAAGTAAATGTAAAAGTCTCTCTCTCTTCCCCTCCTTCCTTGTTCCCAGAAGACATCAGCATCACTTGGGGAGGATTGTCATGGAGGTCATCTACACTGGCATCTGTGGCTTCAGTTAAGGGTCCTGACCCCTGAATATTTATAGTGTCCACGGTGTGAAGTGAGACTCAGATCACAAGCTTGAGTGTGTGAGAAATAGCACTGTCTTATGTTTCTATAACTAAGCTTGACTCCTATTTCAAAATCCATTTGCCAGATGGTAGAAAGTCAGCATTGGTATAGTGAATGCCATTTCAACTTTCCCTAGTGTTCGGTCTGGGTGGTACAGAGGGTCTCAAGGGCTTCAAGGTGTTTGAGGAAACCCAGCTGTTCCTGGAGTCTTTTGTCCTCCTAGAGGGAGAGCTGCTGTTGTTTGATGTGGGAGGAGGGAAGCCCCAACTCTAGGACAGGCAGCAGGGGGAGGTGGGGAGGCATTTGGGGAGCACAGGGCTGACGGGCACAAGAGTGCCACTGGCCTGTCTGACACGTATGTGGTGCAGTGTGGTCTTGGCTGTGAATGACACATAGCTCCATTTCAGTTCTTCCCTCCACATCACTAAGCCAGTGCATCCTCAGGTAAGCTGCAGACAGGTGGTCCTTCTGGGAAGGAGTAGAGGGGAAGCCGTAGAGAGAGATGACGGAGAAGTGCACAAACTGTAAAGAAGAGCCTGAACAACAGCCTCTGTTGCCTCTGAGGCCCCTCCCCAGGGGCTCAGGCCTGAGGACAGAGGCAGACAATGATGAATTTTAATTATTCTTTGTGTCTATATGAAGTTATCATGTGACTTTTTAATGGCTTGACTATTTTTTAGAGCATGTTTAGATTTACAAGGAAATTGAGCAGATAGAGAGTACAGAGTTTGTAGTAACTCTCCCCTCAACATACACTTCCCCATATTTTTAACATCTTACATTAGTATGGTAAATTGGTTACAATTAATGAACCCATATTTGAAATATTATTATTAGGTCAAGTGCGGTGGCTCATGCCTGTAATCCCAACACTTTGGGAAGCTGAGATAAGAGGATTGCTTGAGCCTAGGAGTTCAAGACTAACCTGGACAACACAGCGAGACCTTGTCTCTACAAAAAAAAATATGCATATGTGTGTGTATATATATATATGTGTATATATATATATATATATATATATATATATATATAAAATATATATTACAGTGGCTCATCCCTGTAATCCCAGCATACTTTGGGAGGCAGAGGCAAGAGGAGTGCCTGAGCCTAGGGGTTCAAGACCAGCCTGGGCAACTTGGTAAGACTTTTTTCTATAATAAAAAAAAAATTAGCCAGGCATGGTGACATGCACCTGTAGTTCCAGCTATTTGGAAGGCTGAGGCAGAAGGATTGCCTGAGTTCAGCAGGTTGAAGCTGTGGTAGCTGTGAGTGTGCCACTGCACTCCAGCCTGGATGACAGAGTGAGACTTTAATTACAGAATAAAAATAATAAAAAATAAAAATTAGTGGTGTGTGGTAGTGTGCACCTATAGTCCCAGCTTCTTGGGAGAAAAGACTGAGATGAAGGTTGAGGCTGCAGTGAGTTGTGATCATGCCATTGCACTCTAGTCTAAGTGACAGAGTAAGACCCTGACTCGAAAGAAAATTATTATTATTCACTAACATCCATACTTTATTTGGATTCCCTTTGCTTTTCCCTAATGTTCCTTTTCTGTTCCAGGATGCCTTGCAGGATGCCACATGACCTCTCATTGTTGTGTCCCCTTTGGCTCCTCTGGGCTGCCATAGTTACTCAGACTGTTTTCAGTGACCTTGGCAGTTCTGAGGAGTACTGATCAGGTATTTTGCAGAGTGCCCCTCAGTTGGAATTTGTTTTTCCTCATTGCCAGACTGAGTCTATGGGTTTGAGGAAGAAGGCCACAGAGCTGAAGTGTCCTTCTCCCATGTCATATCCAGGGTATGTAATATCAGTGTGGCTTATCACTATCTATATTGGCTTCCCCACATGTTTTGTTGGTTTCTCCACTGCAAAGTTTACTACTCCCCTCCCCCTCCCCAATCCATTCTGTACTCATTGAAAGAAAGTCACTATGTACCACTCACTTATTTTCCTGAAGTGGGAGGAGCTACATAAACTATTTAGAACTCTTCTGCACAGGAGATTTGTCTGTTTTCTTCATTTATTCATTATTCTCTGATGTCTTTTGGGGCACTTTTTTTTTTTTTTTTTTGCGTTGGAGTCTCACTCTGTCACCCAGGCCGGAGTGCAGTGGCATGCTCACGGCCACTGCAGTCTCGACCTGCTGGGCTCAGGTGATCCTTCAGCCTCAGTCTTCAAGTAGCTGGAACTACAGGCAGGCACCACCACGCCCGGCTAATTTTTTGATTTATTGTAGAGCTAAGGTCTTGCCAAGTTGCCCAGGCTGGTCTCAAACCCGTGAGCTAAGGCAATCCTCTCACTTCAGCCTCCCAAAGTGCTGGGATTATAGGCGTGAGCCACCTCATCTGGTCTCTTATGATTTTAAAACTCTGAGTTTGTAAGCATGCCACCTTTTTCATTTTAAATTTGCTTATTTGTGAATTGTTTTTATTTTTCTGACCAATCTCTTGGGGGTTTGTCTATTTTTTTTTTTTTGATTCAGAGTCTCACTCTGTCACCCAGGCTGGAGTGCAGTGGCATGCTCACAGCCACTGCTGCCTCGACCTGCAGGGCCCAGGAGATCCTTCTACCTCTACCTTCAAGTAACTGGAACTACAGATATGTGCCACCATGCTCAGCTCATTTTTCTTGATTTATTGTAGAGATGAGGTCTCGCCAAGTTGTCCAGGCTGGTTTTGAACCCGTAGGCTCAGGTAATCCTCTAATCTTGGCCTCCCAAACAAAGTGCTGGGATTATAGGCATGAGACACCGTGCCCAGCGGTTTGTCTATTTTGATAGTCCCTTTGAAGAACTAGCTTTGGTTTTGCTGATTGTCTCTATTGTTTTTATATGCTTTCACTCTACAACTTTTTTTTCCTAATCTATATTATTTTCTTCTTTCTACTTTCTTTGGGTTTGTTCTGCTCTGTTGAACTTTACTTAGCTTATTGTGTTTATTTTCAATTATTCATATTTGTACATAAATACCTATAAAATATAAATTCCCTCTGCATTCCTCTGTTAGGAGTTTTCCATAGATTTTAAAAAGTGCAGTTCCTTTTTGTTAAGTTAGAAATAGTTCAGCCAGGTGCGGTGGCTCATGCCTATAATCCCAGCCCTTTGGGAGGCAGAGGGTGAGAGGATTGCCTGAGGCCATGGATTTGGGACCAGTCGGGCCAACTTAGCGAGACCTTGCCTGTACAATAAATCAAAAAATTAGCTGGGCATGGTGGTGCGAGCCTGTTGTCCCAACTGCTTGGAAGGTTGAGGTGGAAGGATTGCTTAAGCCCAGAAGGTCATGACTGTAGTGGCCATGAGCACACCACTGCTCTCCAGCCTGGGCGATAGAGTGAGATTCCAACTCAGAAAAAAAAAAAAGACAAAGAAATATTTCAAAACTTTTGGCCAGGCATGGTGGCTCATGCCTGTAATCCCAGCATTTTGGGAGGCTGAGACAAAGGATTGCTTGAGCCCAGGAGTTGAAAACAGCCGAAGCAATATGGAGAGACCTTGTCTCTACAAAAAAGAAAAGAAAAAAAATTAGCTTGGTGTGGTGGTGCTGAAGCAGAAGAATCACCTGAACCCAGGAGGTGTGGCTTCAGGGAGCCATGATCGTGCAACTGCACTCCAGACTAGACGACACAGTGAAACTCCAACTCAAAAAAAAAAAGTATTTCAAAACTTTCACTGTGTCTTTCTGTTGAGTCAATGATATTTAGAGATGTACTTTTAAATTTCTAGACATACGTGTTTTTTTAAAAATCATCTTTATTATTGATTTCTAATTTTAAAATATTTTCCATCAGTCATCATGATTTCTGGAGTATTTTTTTTTTAGTTAAGTGAGGCCTTTCTTTGTGACCTAATACATCATCCAGTTTTCTAAAAAGTTTCTTGTATGCTTTAAAAGAATGTATATTT
Organism: Cephalopachus bancanus; assembly: GCA_027257055.1. Lineage (NCBI taxonomy): Eukaryota > Metazoa > Chordata > Mammalia > Primates > Tarsiidae > Cephalopachus > Cephalopachus bancanus. Next base: position 106,283 of record JAPVLO010001130.1, on the reverse strand, counting down.
CCAATTTTGAGGAGTATGTCTCTATATACGTTATTAGATTAGGTCAGAGTTTCCCCAACGTTTTCTGTTCATGGCACCTCTAGTGCCTCAGTGGTTATTTTTGGGGTATCTCTAGAGCAAAAGAAATACCTAACGGTTCTGATCGTTAAGTAGTTACATCCAAATGACTTCGTTAGTTTTTGTGTCCTAACAACTTGTATCTGTTTGAAAAACTAACACCTGTACAGCAATTGAAGAGAAAAATATTTTCAGCTTCTTACATAACCATGGTTGCTTCTGCATGGGTGGTGTGTGCCTACTGGGAACTGCACTACTTTCAGTGCTTGGAAGCAGATTGGAGGCTGCTGACACCTTCACTTGTTGCTCCATCTTGACTTTCCCATGGTTCTTGCTTTTTTATCATGGCGACTACTGAAAAACATATGAAGTTATGGAAAGAATGTAGATCAGGAGATGAACACTGGGTACACACAAACATAAGATGGGAACAACAGACACTTAGGACTCCTAAGGGGAGGAAAAGGAGGTGAGGGTTGAGAAACTACGTATTGGGTACCATGCTCACAATTTGGGTGACGAGTTCAACAGAAGCTCAAACCCCAGCATCACCCAGTATACCCACGTAACAAACCTGCACATGTACCCCCTGCATCTACAATAAAGTAAATAAAATAAGAAAAAAAAAGAGAATGCAGTGAGATCTGGTGTTGAAACTGAACTGTCCGACTTAAGCTGTCATGGTGCCTGACCAGATGTGGTGTGTAGCAGTTGCCCTCAAAACTTAAAAAGTCTCCCGCAGCCTCCAGTGACTCCACGCCAGCTCTCTAGGGTGCCTCAGTGTAGAGCTTGGTGTGACAGCAAGGAATCTTACTGTATTGCCATGCATGGTCTAATATTAATTGACCTCGATTCGCAAAGAACACCACCACACGCCATCAGAGGAAAATTGAACAACTTTCTTTAGATATAGAAATATATATTAGTAAGGAGGAAAAATAAAGAAAAGAGGGGAAAACACTTTACCACCGGCCTGCGATCCTATCTCGGGGAAATTCTCATCACCCAGACGGGGACAGCACTGGAGACAACAGCACCTGATTGAGAATCTCAATCTTGGGCTCTCCCTTGCTGCCCTTTCCCATGCTATGTTCAGACAAAGAGGAGCCCCCCTTGCCAACAGAGCAGGTGTCAATTAATTAACTCAATACTCAGGAACTGACACTTGGCTAGGGTCCAAGTCCAGTTTCCTGATAAACCAAATGCTCTGCTGAAAAACACCTGGTTTACAAAACATTTGGTTTACTTTCCCTGTCCTGGGTGAGTAGCCAAGCTGCCTGAGCCAAGGATGCAGCCGGGGTCATCCTCCTCTCATGCACACAGCATACCCTTTGTCAACTCTTACGCTATTTTCCTTACCCTTTCACTTGGGAGTTCTATCGTTTTTGGAATTCTGATCATTCTTTTTTTTTGAGTTGGAGTCTCAGTCTGTCGCTCAGACTGGAGTGCAGTGGCTGCTCCCGGCCACCGCAGCCTCCATCTGCTGGGCTCTGGCGATCCTTCCACCTCAGCCTTCCAAGGAGCTGGAACTGCAGGCGTGCACTACCATGCCCAGTTAGTTTTTGATTTTATTGTAGAGATGAGGTTTCGCCAAGTTGCCCAGGCAGGTCTCGAACCCTTGGGCTCAGGCAATCCACTCACCTCAGCCTCCCAAAGGCGCGGGATTACAGGCTGAGCCACCAAGCTCGGCTGGAATTCTGATCATTCTATCACTTTATTAATTAAGTATATGCATCACTTTTCAGTTTCTCCTTTAGAGGTGTCTTTAAATCTTCTGTCATAATTGTGTCATTTATGTCAGTTTTTGCTTTATGGTTTAGAGGCTTTGTAATTCCATATATCATGTTGCTATGTTCCCAAATGAGTTTTTCCTCTTATCATTAGCCTGTAACTTGATTGATAATTTTTTATCCTATATTCTATTTTTCTGGTGTTGCTATTGAGACGTATACTTTCTTTTGATTAGTATTTATCTGATAGATCTCTTTCCATTAATTTATCGCAATCTTTCTGTGTTGCTTTGAGGTTTGCCTCTTGTAAGTAATATATAGGTGGATTTAAAAACGACACAAGCTGATAGTTTTTGTGTTTCATAGGTAGATTTAGTCATATCTGGGTTTCATCCAACTTCTTATTTTGGTATTATACCCTGTCCTGTATCGGCTGAGATGTGCACTGAGACATTTGACATTCCATGGCCGGTGTGCATAGAGACTCATCTCATCCAAGAAATAGGCGATGAGAAGGATGATGTTTGGTAGCAGCCTCTGCCAGCCTTAGTGTCAGTGGTCTTTTGCTGCCTAATGGTTGGGGCCTGAGTACTATTCAATTAGGAAAATGGGGCCAGGCTCGGCTCGGTGGCTCAGCCTGTAATTCCAGCACTTTGGGAGGCTGAGGTGAGAGTATTGCCTGAGTCCAGGGGTTTGAGACCAGCTGGGGAAATTTGGTGAGACCTCGTCTCTACAATAAACTACAAAAACTAGCTGGGCATGGTGGTGTGCGTCTGTAGTTCCAGCCACTTGGAAGGCTGAGATGAAAGGATCACCTGAGGCCAGCAGGTCGAGGCTGGAGTGGCCGTGAGTGTGCTACTGCACTCCAGCCTGGGTGACAAAGAGTGAGACTCCAACTAAAAAAAACCCGAAAAACAATTAGGAAAATGGTTGTCTGGTGTCAGACATGCTTGTCCATGGGTAGTTCAGTGTAGTGAGAAGAACACTGGATGAGAAACCAGAAAGCTGTGTTCTGCAAAGGGGTAACTGTGAGACCCATCTTGGTTTCTTAGGTCCTTGTGGAGTTGCACCACTTGTCTGGGGAGGCCACATGAGGAAGGCTTTCCTGTTCCTGAGAGCTTTACCTGGCAGAGGCCTCCAGGTGATCAGGTCTGACATCCCACTGTGGGCCCGCATTCCTCCCTGCTTTCCTCTTTGGTTACTGCTGTACTTTTTGGTCGAGTCCCCTGCAGAATGTGGAAGGGGCCAGAAAGTGGAGGCAACACCAATCTGTTTGCTGTGCTAGACTGGAATAACGGCATGGGAAGGAGGAGGTGGAAACTGTCATGCAAAATAGCTTGGGTTTTCTTGGAATTCGCTCTTTGTGGTTTCATGCAGCAAGTCTTTGCATGGGACATCTGAGTCAGCTGGCACAGAGGGACCTATGGAGAGTGGAGGAGGGAGAAGGGGACGGTTTGCTCTTCTAGGGTGAAGGCATCACAGTTACTTGCAGCGCCAACCGGCAAGCATTTCTGCAGCAACAAGGTGTGCTGGCTTTGGAGACACACGGCCTTGGGCACAAAAATTCTAAAACATTCACCGAGTGGTTAGTACCCACATGGTGTGGTTTGGAAGACTCTAGCAGATCCTCCTGACTCTCCAAGTATCTGTAAGGGCCTGAAATCCCACCACTGTAGTCCCTTTTATGGATCCTGAAGGTTTTTTATTCTAAGCAGCTCGGTTAAAACATGCACCTCCTTCAGCCTGGTCACCTGTGAGAGATGTCTTGCTGAAGGCAAGGCTGTGACAGGAAGGGAAGCCTGGATGGTGGGCACAGAAATGGGAGAACAGACAAGACGAACCTGCTCCCCTTACAGCTTTGAGGAAGGCGGGCCCTGGTCTTTATTTGTGTCACATAAGGCACTTCCCACAGCATTCCACACAAACCAGCTCCAGGATGCACAGCAGTGGGGGAGTGCAGGAGCCAGCCGGTGGGTGCTAGCCAGGCGTGGTGGCCTGGTGGTGGCTTTGCAGGCACAAGGCTCACTGAGCAGGGTGTACTTTGTGGGGCAAGACCCGGGGATGGGATGGCCCTCGAGACACTGATTGTGTGCAGGGAGGGCTGCTTTGCTCAGCACATGGCTACTCACCTCAGAGAGTGGATTCTAGATCCTTCCATGTCCTGTCCGGTCCTCCTGTTAGCTTCAGCACCAACAGAGCCCTGGCCTCCAACCAGATCCTGCCTCCCTCACTGACATAATTGCTGGGTCATCTGGCCCCTGTGGCCCTTGTCAGGGTCTGACTTGCAGTGAGAGGGCTGGTGCTGGCTGGGTGCCCCCCTTGGATGCTGCCACATCTGTCTGTTCGGTGGCAGAAGGTACGTGTTTACCAGCACGATGGCCCCGGCAGCTTCAATTTCCTCTGGATTGGTTTGAAAAGGCAGCTCTAGAATAGTTATAATTCCACTGAGGTATGTTCCCAGTGAAGAAAGCAGGTGGAAGGTCTCTGGATGCTATCACCTCCAGCAACTGTGAGAGGCAGACACGGCCCAGCCTCCCTACCAGGGCCATGGGGCTTTTACCTGGGTCTTTGGCTTTCCTTTCCTTTTTTTGGTTCCATCTCTTCATTGCTTCTGTTTTCTACAGTGGAAATATTTTCTTATTTTCTTGCTATTCATTCTGAATCTCTGAGTTCACTTTCCCATCGTCCTCTTCCTTGCTTGAGGGCATTTGTTGTGTGTGTTCTGAGAGCCACCTGTCCACATGCTTGTGCTGCACTGGGGGAAGTCATGTCCAGACAGTCTATCGTATGCATGCCTGTTGCACCGAAACTTCTGCCAGAAGATACCAATCAGCACTTACTTGTGATAGAATGACATTACCCTGGACACTCTGGATTTGTGAAATAAGTATTAAACTCTCTCTCTGTTGACCTTACTGTGTTTTGAAAGGTTTTTTATGATCTGTTTGCCCAGTGAAGGAAGGGAGGAAATAGAAAATTCCAGAGTCCACTAAAGGCTTCCTGGTGAGGCTGGTAATGAGACTGGGTTCTTGGACAGCAAGGCCTCAGCTCTAGCTCAGAACTTTTGCAGCTATAAGAAGGAAGGGAGCTGGGCTTGGTGGCTCAGCCTGTAATCCCGCACCTTGGGAGGCTGAGGTGAGTGAATTGCCTGAGCCTGAGGGGTCAAGACTTGCCTGGGCAACTTGGTGAGACCTCATCTCTACAATAAATCAGAAAATTAGCCAGGCGTGATAGTGCGCGCCTGTAATTCCAGCTCCTTGGAAGGCTGAGGTGGAAGGATCGCTGGAGCTCCAGGAGGTTGAGGCCGCAGTGGCCAGCAGCGGCCACTGCACTCCAGTATGGGCTGGAGTGAGACTCCAACTCAAAAAAAAAAAAAGAAAAAGAAAAAGAAAGGAAGGGATCCTACAGGAATCATTTCACGGGAACAGCTGATCAAAAGTTAAAACAGGAGACGTTTGTTGAGGGCCTGCTTTGTAGGCTAGGCCTGCAGTAGAGAGTTTGCAGGTAAAGAGAAAATCTGGGTGATACTTAGCCATATCAAGAGTAGGGGTTAACTGCAGAAAGGGGGCAGACCCACATGCAGGAGAACCACCATGCAGGAAGAGAGCACATTTCTTTTTTTTTTTTTTTTTTTTGAGTCGGAGTCTCACTCTGTCGCCCAGACTGAAGTGCAGTGGCCGCTCCCGGCCACCGCAGCATCGACCTGCTGGGCTCCGGCGATCCTTCTGCCTCAGCCTTCCGAGTAGCCGGAATTACAGGTATGCGCTACCATGCCTGGCTGATTTTTTGATTTATTGTAGAAATGAGGTCTTGCTGCCCAGGCGGGTCTCAAACCCGCGGGCTCAGGCAATCCACTCACCTCAGCCTCCCAAAGGCGCGGGATTACAGGCTGAGCCACTGAGCCTGGCTGAGGGCACATTTCTTACTCAGCACAAAGGACAGGTGAGCAGATGACACAGGGCCTCCCCTGTAGAGTGATAGTGGTGCCCAGGCTGACAGGGACACTTCTACCTTCAGTGTGTGGCTTCCAAGCTTGTCTTGAAGACCGTCTCTGCCCAGCCAACCAGAGGGAAAGGGCATGGACAGAGCAGGGGCTCTCCATGGACTGGGCCCAGAAGGGCCCGTGTGAGAGGACTGCCTGAACCCGCGGGTTTGAGACCAGCCTGGGCAACATCGTGAGGCCTTGTCTCTACAATAAATAAATAAAAAATTAGCTGGACATGGTAGCACATGCCTGTAATTCTGGCTACTTGGAAGACTGAGTCCAAGTAGGATCGCCGGAACCCAGCATGTCGAGGCTGCAGTGGCTGGGAGCATGCCACTGCACTACAACCTGGGAAACAGAGTGAGACTCTAACAGCAACAACAACAACAACAAAAAAAAAATCAGAAAAAAAGACAGTAGTCCTTCTTTTAAAAAAATGTAATCCTAGTCTTTGGAGCTTAGAACACGATCAAATTTTACCACAGAAACAGTTGGAGCTGTTATTTGGAGTCCCAGGCAGGGCTAGAATGTCCCCTGTAACCCACAGAGTAGTTGAAATATACTAATAGAAATGCACCTGTGTCTCAAAGGGATCTCCCTCTTACTGAAGCCGGCCTGACCCTGCGTTCCTGGAGCAGGATGATGAGGCAGGAGTAAGGGAGAGAGGAGGAGGAGGGGTTTTTTGCCCTTGCTGAGTGGGCTGAGGTCATGGGATACAGAGGGGCTTCCTGACACTCCTTTCTCCCTGCTGCATGAAGATTCACAGTGGCCAGCACGCTGCCCAGGTGTGCCCACTGTCTACGGTAATCTGTGCCCTGAGATTCCTCTTTACTCTCTTCCACATAGTGCCTCTTCTCTCACTGACCTCATTTGGGGACTGTGGGGGAAAACCCCACTTGAATTAATTTAGAGAGAGAGAGAGGAGACACAGCTCAGACTTCTGGGTATCCGCAGTTTCCAAGAGGAAAAATCACTGAGCCAAATGCCTTATCATTGGTAGAATCTTAGGCAGAGTGACCTGGCCAGGTTCTCAGGCGGTATTGGGCCAGTTGCTTTGGTCAGAGACCCCATCCCAGGCTTACGTGGAAGTCCTTCTCCCCGAATAATTTCTATCAGTGCTTTCTGCCTTTTCCAGCTTTCTGCCACCTGCATTTCTTGACATCCTGAGTTTATTGCAGTGGCTCTGTGAAGGACAACAGTGCTCTGCAAATGCTCTGTGTGCCCGGCACGTCCTCTCTTTTCTAGTTATGTTGGACAGTGTGGCAGACAGGGGCCGCAGGCGGTGGGCAGGGACCCCATGGCTCCCCTGGCTAGAGGAAGATAGTGATCTAGATAGAGTCTTGGCCACTTTTTCCTTCAATTGTGAGTAAAGCCCTGGGGACAGCAGGAGGAGGAGGCACTGCCATGGCGACCATTCCCACACCAGGTGGGATGTGAGTGAGAAAGCCCCTTGTTGGTTTTGCTGCTTAGACTTTGGGACTTGCTTGTGATTACGTAGTCTTGCCTGACCCACTCAAGGGAACAGGGAGGAGGCTCTGCTGGGAGTGGAGGAATGGGAAAGGGAGGGGTCTGTAGGCGAGACACTCGTCTTGTTGTGACAGTGTGATCTGAGGAAGGCTGGTCATCATCATCACCACTGGTCTGTGAGCAGAGGAAAAACGTGGACAGACTTGGCTTCAGAGCAAAGTGTGCCGGAGAAGAAAGAGAATGGAGCTGGCTGGGAGCTCAGTTAAAAGGCATGAGAACTTCTGTGACTTGAGTACCTAGTTTCTAGTTGGAGATATGAGGATTGTTGATCTCCCGAAGTATTATATATAAGAGGGTGTATGGATGTTGAAGGAGCGGCACAGGATACAACAGACACTTGGTGAAAGAGAGACTATCATGTGCTGGGAGCTTAGGGAAGAGGGTGGTCTTTACAGAAGAGGGGAGAGGAGACAGCACAGGATAGCGACACTCAGGAAGATGAGAAGTGGGCCTTTTGGGTGAAAGGTTTGACGTGTGCAAAAGTTTTGAGCTAGAAAATTATGTTAGCCTAGTTCGAATGGGGTGTACTATTTGTGGAAGGGTATAGTACTGAGAGAGAAGACTTCAGAAAAAGAAAACACACTGTAGAGAGTCTCAAAAACCACTGAAGACCTTTAAGTTTTCTCTCACAAGATTGCTATTACAACGGAATAGTGGAGAACTGGCAACAGCCTGGATGCCCATCAGCCAGAGTAATAAGCTGTGGTGCTGACATACCACGGCATAGCACTCAGCAGTTACGGAGCCTGAGTTGGACCTCCCTGCATTCTCATGGACAGATCTTCAAGACACTGTTGAGTGAAAACTCCAGGCAAGTGACAACGCTGTGTGAGGTGGGCACACACCACACCTGTGGCACACTATACTCCTAAATGGACATCTTGCAAACCCACACAGATATCTGTGAATGCATCCTAGTTCTGCAATGATACACACAAACTAATGACCGTGGTTCCATCTGGGCAAAGGTCTGGGGCTGTCCACAGTCCTGCCTGTTCTGATGGGTCAGAGCCTTGTCCTTGGAGGGTTCTGAGGGGAATAGGTCTAATCAGGTAACCAGGTAACCCTCTTGCTCACCTGAGACAGCTGCTCTTCCTAGGCCCATCTCATCCTGAATTCCAGTCTTGAATGTCATTTAGGCAGACCAGATCAGACTTGTTCTCCTTCCTATCAATTAAAGTGCATTTACAGTAATGGAAGGCAGTAAATGCCCTTGCAGAGATAAGCAGAGCTCCCTTCTACCTGAAGTTATTTCCCACTAAGGAAAAATATTTCTGGTCATCCTTTTGAGGGTGATATTTTAAAGTTTTCTTATATGAGAACATCCTTAAAACCTTCATTGGATTAAAACACCAAATCGCTTCTACCTTGATTACTTTCAAGAAAAATCTGAAAATCTGAATGATCAAAAATATTAAGATACATGTATTACAACTACAGGACAAATAAAAATATTTGAAAAGCTAAAAAATCATTTAGAGGCCATTGCCTTGCTAAGCTATGGTGTGACCATGTGCTCTTTGAGCTATGGCCAGGCCATGTTTTCTTAAGCTTTGGCTCCTTTCCCTACCTTGGGGAGGTGAATCTTCTCTCTAATTTCCTTTTTTTGTTTGTTAGGTTTTTTTTTTGAGTCTCTACAATAAATAAAAAAGTTAGCTGGGTGTGGTGGCTAATAGTAGTTCTAGCTACTTAGAAGCCTGAGGTGGAAGGATCACCTGAGTCCAGCAGGTTGAGGCTGTGATAGTCCTGGGCTATGGTACCACTGTGGTGACCGTAAGTGTGCCACTGTTCTTTAGTCTGGGCAACAGAATGAGACTCCTATTCAAAAAATGCAAAAAAAAAAAAGGAAAGATATTTGGAAAAATCCCCAAATATTTTAAAATTAAGTAACAGTTCTTCAGTAATAATGGGAAAAAGACGATATCACAAGGGAAATTAGAAAATATTTTGTACTGAGTAAAAATGAAAGTAAAAACACAACATATTTGTGGGATGCCACATAAAATAGAGGGAAATTTATAACATTAAACATTTGCATTAGAAAATTAAAAATGGTCTAAAATAAACTATCTAGATTTTTTTTTCTTTTTTTCAGAGTTGGAGTCTCACTCTGTCACCCAGACTGGAGTGCAGTGGCACGCTCCCAGCCACTGCAGCCTCGACCTGCTGGGCTCCAGAGATCCTTCCGCCTCAGCATTCCAAGTAGCAGGAACTACAGGCACGCATTACCAATGCCCAGCTGATTTTTTGATCTATTATAGAGATGAGGTCTCGCCAAGTTGCTCAGGTGGGTCTTGAACCCACGGGCTCAGGCAATTCACTCACCTCAGCCTCCCAAAGCATGGGATTACAGGCTGAGCCACCGAGCCCGGCTAGGTTTCTAATATAAGGTGCTAGAGGAAGAATAAAAGATTAAACAGGGAAGAAATCAATAAAATACAAAATAGATCAACAACAATAAAGAATATAAAACATTAACCCAGTTTTGTTTTTTGAAACATTGATACAAGTATATAAACGTTTGGCTAAACTGGTCAAGAAAAAAAGGATGAAAGAGAAGATATCTGCGTGGTCCTGGATTCATTAAAGGATAATAGAAGACATTAAAATTCAATAATTTTGAAACTTAAATGCAGTACATGAGTTCCCTGAAAGAGTCATCGATTACTAGGATTCCAGTGACCAGCTGCTAGTGAGGACGTGGAGTGACTGCAACTCTGGTGCGTCACAGGTGGGAATGTCAGATAACACAGTCGTCTGGAAAACAATTTGGTGGCTTTTTGCAAAGTGAAGCATACATTTATCTAGGCCTAGCAATTCCACTCCTAGGTACAGTGTTAGTCAAGAGAAATGGATATGTATGCCCACACAAAGACTTGTACGTGAATGTTCATGGTAGCTATATTTAAAATATCCCAACCGGAAATGACTCAAATGCCCATCAACTTATGAATGGATATACAATTTAAGGTGCATCCATTCGATGGAAGCAATATAAAGGAGTTAACTACTGCTACACAATCTGAATGATCTTTAAAAGCACAATGCTGAGCAAAGGAAGTCAACTACAAAAGACTTTATGCTACATAATTCCAGTTGTATAAAGTTTTGGAAAGACATATCAGCATCAGTGAACCCCTGGCACTTGGGGCCAGGGTAGAGTTGGGAGTCATGACTGGTGGTGGAGACATTCTGCCTCGTGACTGAGGTGTTGGTGACATGGGTGTATACATTTGCCAACATTCACGTAAGTGTACATTTAACATACTTGTTTTTATGTAAATTACACTTTTTTTTTTTGAGTTGAAGTCTCACTCTGTCACCCAGACTGGAGTGCAGTGGCCGCTCCTGGCCACCGCAGCCTCAACCTGCTGGGCTCCGGCAATCCTTCCGCCTCAGCCTTCCAAGTAGCTGGAACTACAGGCACACGCTACCATGCCCAGCTAATTTTTTGATTTGTTGTAGAGATGAGGTCTCACCAAGTTACCCAGGCGGGTCTCGAACCCACGGGCTCGGGCAATCCACTCACCTCAGCCTCCCAAGGTGCGGGATTACCGAGCCCGGCTGTAAATTACACTTTAATAATGTCCCTTTAGGTCGGGCAAGGTGGCTTACGCCTATAATCCCAACACTTTGGGAGGCTGAGGTGAGAGGATTGCCTGAGCTCACAGGTTCAAAACCAGCCTGGGCAACTTGGCAAGACCTCATCTCTACAATAAACTAAAAAAACAAAACAAAACAAAAACAAAACCCAAACTAGCTGTGTGTGATGGTGCGTGCCTGTAGTTCCAGTTACTTGTAAGATTGAGGTGGAAGGATCACCTGAGCCCAGCAGGTCAAGGCTGCAGGGACCGTGAGTGTGCCACTACACTTCAACCTGGGGTGACAGAATGAGACTCTGTAGTGGCCGAAAGTTCAATCTGAGAGACCACCAAGAGCCAATTCCGATGAAAGTTCAAGAGGGTCTTTATTTACAAGCTCGAGCCTGGGCCTCTGTCGACAACCGACACAGCGGAGTACATTCAGAGGCCCTGACTTCCTTAAGCAGATGCCTTTTATGCTTTTACACAAAGGGAGGAGGAGTTTGGGGGGCTTTCCAGTCGTGTTACCATTTAATTGGGTAGTAACCTCTGGTGGTCAGCTTAATCGTGGAGGACTGGCTAGCCTGACTCGGGCTGACCTTGGTCCACTAGCTAGGGAAGTTGCAGAGACATCTGGAAACTTAGGTGATTATCCCCTGGCACCTAAGTTGGATGTTGCTAAGGGGAAAGTGAGATAAGGGAAGGGGTTAAAGCTTATAACCAGAGCTTTGCAGTTTTTTCCCATAACTGAAACTTTAAACAGTTACAGGTTATGTTTTAAGACAGAAAACTAAAAATGGCTATGCTATTGTCCACAAGCCGATTGCATATTTATTGGGTTATAGCATGCTCTTAACCTAAGTCTATGGTATACTCTATTACTGTCCTCTCAACTCCAAATAAAAAAATAAATAATGCTCGTTTAAAAAGTTAATTACATTCTTTGCAATAATCATCTGAAAATGTAGTAGAAAAAGATGGTAGTAACAAATTACACGATATTTCATGTTAAAATAAGCAAAAATGTGGACAGGGCACAGTGGCTCAAGCCTATAATCCCAGCACTTTGGGAGACTGAGGCGAGAGGATTGCTTAAACCCGCGGGTTCGAGACCAGCCTGGGCAACATGGTGCGACCTCGTCTCTACAATAAATCAAAAAAATTAGCTGGGCATGGTAGCGTGCCTGTAGTTCCGGTTACTTAGAAGGTTGAGGCAGAAGGTTGAGGCAGAAGGTTGAGGCAGAAGGAGGCAGAAGAAGCCCAGCAGGTCGATGCTGGGGTGGCCATGAGCATACCACTGCATTCCAGCCTGGGTGACAGAGTGAGACTCCAACTCAAAAAAAAAAAAGTGTAAGAACTTTATGGATCATTTATTAAATATTATTGAAAGTCTTGGAAAACTCAAATAATTAGAGAAATAGACCAAATTTCATTACTGTAAAGATCAATATCAAAGAAATGTAGATTCTATACAAATCAATCTTTAGGTCTAATGCAAATGCAGTAAAAATTCCTACAATATTTTAAATAGAATGTCACAAGTTGCTTCTAAAGTTCATATAGAAGAGTAAAAGATCTAAGATTAGCAAAACTATTTTGGAAAGAGGAATTAAGATAAAGGACTTGAACTATCAGTTGTAAGAAATTGCCATGACATCATAGTATTTAAAACACAATACTGTACTGAATTAAAATAAACAAATGGAAATGAAGCCAAAAAAAGAACAATGGAAAAAAAAAAACAAGCACACATTTGCATGAGAACTTGATGTAAGATAGAGAAGGCATTACAAATTAGTGGAGAAATGATGTTAAATGTAAAAAAAAAGTTAGATTTCTGCCTCACACATATGCAAAGAAACAAAAATAGGAAATATAGCTAATCTTGGGACAGGAGAGGATGATGTAAGCAATGAAAGAAGTCACAAAAGAAAAGATCAATATAGATTTGTCCATAAAAATAACAGGCTGGGCACAGTGACTCATGCCTGAAATCTTAGCACATTGGGAGATTAAAGCTAGAGAATTGCTTGAGCCCAGGAGTTTGAGACCAGCCTTGGGCAACGTGATGAGGCATCCTCTCCACAAAAAATTTATAAAATTAGTCAAGCATAGAGGTGCAGACCTATAATCCCAGCTACTGTGGAGGCTGATGTGGGAAGGTTGCTTGAGCCCAGGAAGTCAGGGTTGCAGTGAGCCAGAATTGCACCACTGCGCTCCAGTCTGGACAACAGAGTGAAACCCTAGCTAAAAAAAAAAAAAAAAAAATTGGCTCATGCCTGTAATTCCAGCACTTTGGGAGGCACACTTGAGGTCAGGAGTTTAAGATCAGCCTGCACAGCACAGCAAGACCCCATCTCTAAACACGAGTACAAAAGAAACTATAAAAAAACTTCTAATACCAAAGACTATTAAGTAAATTAAAATATATGCAAAATATTGAGAGAGAAAAAAATGGTGCATTTTTGATAGCAGAAAATGTTAAAAGAGCTAATAAAGCCATCGCTCAGCGATGGGCTGGGCACAGTGGCTCATGCTTGTAATCCCAGCACTTTGGGAGGCAGGAGGATTGCTTGAGTCCAGGAGTTCAAGATCAGCCTAGGAAACATAGTGAGACCTTGTCTCTACAAAAAAGAAAAAAATTAGGCTTGTGTGGTATTATGTACCTGTAGTACCAGCTACTTGGGAGAGCAAGGCAGAAAGTGAACTGTGATTGTACCACTGCACTCCACCCTGGGCAACAGAGTAAGACACCACCACCACCACCAACAACAACAACAACAAATTGCTGATAGATGACATGCCCTACTGCCTTAGAAATTTTTTTTTCTCCTCACATCTAGGAATCTTTTTTTTTTTTTTTGAGTTGGAGTTATTCTCACAACACTGGCCCACCTTGCCTCTGTTTTCCCTTTCAAGTCTTAGATTTCTATTTCTTTATACTGTTTGGGACTTAGCTTCTTGAATCTGAACATTTTTGAAAATTCTCAGCCATTAACTGTGAATTCTGCCCTTCCTCTCTTCTCACCGAAAACACCTATCAGTGCGAGAGATTTTCCCATTCTAGTTTCCATGTCTCTAACTTCTCTTGTGTATTTTTGATCGCAGTTCTTTCTCCTGTTGCCTTCAGTGTGGTTTCCTTAGATACACATTTTAATTTTATTGTATCTCTCTTTAGCTGTGTCTATATGGTTATTTAATCTGCTATTGACTTTTAATTAAAATGACCATGTGCGTTTCATTTCTGGAAGTTCTATTTGTTACTTTTCCAAATCTTCCTCTCCTCTTTTCTTTCTTTCTTAAATAGTGTTTTGCTCTTTTTTAGAAATTTAATTTGTTCTTTAAATTTTAATTGACTTATACTTTGACTTTTTTGTATATTCTATTATCTCAAGGCTTTAATATTGTGCACAAAGCCTTTCTTTTTTAAATAGCGTCTTGCTTTTTTTTTTTTTTGACTGGCCTTCGTGTATAATGGGTGCCTCAGTGACGGAGCCTCCTCTGTAATGGGTGCCCCAGTGAGTAAACTTCCTTCTTTTTAATTTTTTTCTTTTAATTTTTTTTTATTTTAAAGATGTGGGGTACAATTCAGGGTTAGGTATACATATGTTGATTATGCAGGTACTCTTGTTGATGAGGTGTGTTCTCCCTTCCTCAGGCAGATTCCCACTACTGCCAATCCTGCTTACCCACTCCCCTCCCCGGCAGTTTTCCACTACTGCCAATCCTTTTCTTATAGTATTACGATAACCGTTCAAGGTCCGCTTGTGAGTGAGAACATGTGATATTCAGTTGCCGTTTTTTTTTTTTTTTTTTTTTTGAGTTGGAGTCTCACTCTGTCGCCCAGACTGGAGTGCAGTGGCTGCTCCCGGCCACCGCAGCCTCAACCTGCTGGGTTCTGGCGATCCTTCCGCCTCAGCCTTCCAAGTAGCCAGAATTTCAGGCAGCGCTACCACGCCCAGCTAATTTTTTTTGATTTATTGTAGAGATGAGGTCTCGCTGCCCTGGCGGGTCTCGAACCCACGGGCTCAGGCAATCCACTCACCTCGGCCTCCCAAAGGCGCGGGATTACAGGCTGAGCCACCGAGCCCGGCTCCTTTTTTTTTTTTTTTTTTTAAGTTGGGGTCTCACTGTCACCCAGGCTGTAGTGCAGTGCCACATTCATGGCCACTGCAGCCTCAACCTGCTGGGCTCAGGTGATCTTTCCACATTAGCCTTCCAAGTAGCTGGAACCACAGGCATGTTCCTCCATGTCTTGCTGATTATTTATTTGTTTATTGTAGAGATAAGGTCTCACCAAATTGCCCAGGCTGGTCTCAAACCCCTGGACTCAGGCAATCCTCCTTCCTCTGCCTCCCAAAGTGCTGGGCTGGGAGTATAGGCATGAACCACCATGCCCAGCGTTTTTTTTTTGAGTCGGAGTCTCACTGTCACCCAGGCTGGAGTGCAGGGGCATGTTTACAGTCACAGTAGCCTCGACTTACTGGGCTCAGGTGATACTTCCACCTTAGCCTTTCAAGTAGCTGGAACCAAAGGCGTGAGCCACCATGCCTAATTTATCTTGCTCTGTTTTAGATTTGATTCATTTTTGACTTTTACTTTGACACTCTTTTTATTCTGCTATTCTATTATCTCAAGGGCTCAAGGCTGTAATTTTGTTGTCAACTGCATTTACTGATTTGTACTCACTGATAATCTGCTCATGGGTTGTATCGTGTTTGATTATGAGCTCATATTTAGTAAAACTTGTTTTTGCTACAAGAATCTTTTGTGGTTTCATGTGAAAAGTCCTTCCAGTTCAGTTTTGCAGCCCATTTAATGATAATATTCTGGCTTGAAGATAGTAGGGTAATGGAAATTCCAGTTCACCTCAGTTTCAAAAGCAGTCTGGGGTTCTGAATTACCAGGGAATCTTTTCTTTTCAGTCAGTGTCTAGAGCAGATGGACTTCTTTTCAGCAGCCTATGCCAGGGGTTGAACTTTTCCTGGTGCATCCTCTCACAGGGGTTTTGGAAACAGGTATGGCCTTTAGGCGGCATTATCAGCTCCGATTATCCCCCTCATGAGGCTTCAAGATTTCATCTTCTGTTCAAGTTCCCAGGGGTGGGGACTGTTAGGGTATGGACAGGGTGAGGGTGGATGGAGAGGGGTGCAGGGAGGTGCAGCACCGCCGGGGCTGGCAAGCCAGAGGTGCGTGCTGGCAACCCAGAGATCCGAGTAAATGCAAAGGACTGCAATACACAAAAAGGTTAAGAAAGAAAGTTTATTTAAAAGTAAATTAGAAGCCGGACTCGGTGACTCAGCCTGTCATCCCGCGCTTTGGGAGGCTGAGGTGAGTGGACTGCCTGAGCCTGCGGGTTCGAGACCCACCTGGGCAACTTGGCGAGACCTCATCTCTACAATAAATCAAAAATTAGCCGGGTGTGGTAGCGCGCGCCTGTAGTTCCAGCTACTTGGAAGGCTGGGGCGGAAGGATCACCGGAGCCCAGCAGGTCGAGGCTGCGGTGGCCGGGAGCAGCCACTGCACTCCAGTCTGGGTGCCAGAGTGAGACTCCAACTCAAACAAAACAAAACAAAACATAAAAGTAAATTAGAGAGAGAGAAGGGAGAAAGAAGATTTACCTCCCCAAAGTGGGGGAGGACCAAATCCAAGCACGGCAACAGCCATAGCTCAGAGAGCACGTGGCCACACCAGAGTCTAGCAAGGCAATGGCCGCCGGTTGCTTGTGGCTGGGTCCTTTCATCCATTCCCCTTGATGGGGGAAGATCATTAAGGTGATCGGGTGGTGGTCTGCTCCACATCATCACAAAGGGGCAGGCAAGCGCTGGTACTGATGTCAGGTGATGGACAGCAGGCAGATGGGTGGGTTAGTCACATGATTGCTGCCATGTTGGGGTTTATCTGTGTCACATAGGACACAGAGGGATGATTAGGTTAACCCGGGGTGGGGGGAGGTTTCCTGCAAGAGACTTGTTAGACATTTGCAATTCACAAACTCAGATATTTGCAACTCACAAATTCCTTGACCAAAGGTGGGGTGGTCATATTATTACTTTTATGACTTTGGCCAGCCAAAGGGTGACCTTGATCTTTGGCCTTGACAAGGAACCTAAAAGTTTACTAGAGATTATTATGCTAAACCATGAACAGTTGGGCTGTCTTGGTCTTGCATCTGAAGGAGATTTGCTGAGGCGGGGATGGGATGGGATAGGCTGCTTGTTCTGCAGTAGAATGTCTGAATGCTTTCTAATGTTATGCTGGGCAGCTGCAGCATCCTAGCTCAGACACTTGTGGCACTATTTTCAGATCCCTCCTAGTTTTTGGCACTGGAATTTTGGAATTACTGCCCCACTCCTCCACAGTTTAAAGATCATCTTTGCATTAAAAAAGTTTCTATTTTAGCTGGGCTCGGTGGCTCAGCCAGTAATCCTGCACTTTGGGAGGCTGAGGTGAATGAACTGCCCGAGACCGTGGGTTCGAGACCCACCTGGGCAACTTGGGGAGACCTCATCTCTACAATAAACCAAAAAAATTAGTCAGGTGTGGTAGCGCATGCCTGTAGTTCCAGCTGCTTGGAAGGCTGAGGCGGAAGGATAGCTGGAGCGCAGCAGATTGAGGCTGCGGTGGCCGCGAGCGGCCATGGCACTCTGGTCTGGGTGACCGAGTGAGACCCCAACTGAAAAAAAAAAAAGCTCTATTTTAATGATTCCAGGAATTTGGGCCATCTTAATCATCTATATCATCATCACTAATAACAGGATAAACCATAACTATGGTCCTCCTTTGGCAGTTTCTGCTTATGATTACGGGTCATAAGCAGAGGTGGCTGGTGTGTTAAAATCATGCTTTGCACCACTCTGTGCTCTATATACTGTACATGTGTGTCTGCACAGTCAGGTCTAGGTACCTTGGAAAGTTCTTTGGCAGCATAAGGGTAACCTCCCCTCAGCCCCTGCTGTTCTGAGAAGGGAGCAGATACTCCAGCTGCCCAGAGCACGAGTGACGGCTTATCCACATCTGGTCTTTCATTCCTGCTCTGTCGCTAATCTAGTTGTGAGACCATGGGTCAGTTATTTTATGGACTCCAGTCTTTCCAGATTTAATCTTGGAACAATAATGCCTGCCTTACAGAATCAGAGTAAGGATTAAATGCGATACTGCATAGACAGTGCTTGGAGTACTCACAGTGCCTGGCACACAGTAACTGCTGCAATGAACCCAAGCGTTCCTGTCACTGTTCCCTCACCTCCCTTGAGACTAAGAATGTGATAAAACATTTCGAAGCTCACCAGTCCCTCGGTTCTAGAGTCCAGCTTCTTGACCCTCCTCATTCCCTGCCCTCCAGGTCAGCCAAGGTGAGTCATGCGGGAGGATGAGAAGGCCCAGGCTGCTGTGCAGAGGCCTGGGTTCAGAGGGGCCCTGCTCTCTGTGGGCCGTGGGCAGGGGACAGTCTCTCCAAGGCTCACTTTCCTTGGCTACAAAATGAGTATATTGGCGCCCCTCTGTATGGGGCAACTGTGAAGGATAAAGGAAAGAGTGGCACAGAGCAGCCATTCAATTTCTAGGAAGTCTGAGTCCAGGCACAGGACTGGGAACCAGCACACACAGCCTGTGCTTTCCTGCTTGCAGTTCTGATGTCTGCTCAGCAAACGCCTGAAACCTGAATGAAGCCAGGAAGGGGAAATGGGACCCAAGTATGCTAGAATAGGAAACAATGGCCAGGCCTGGAGGGTGTGACCCTGTGGCCACAGGGATGAGAGCCCGAGTGTGTATGCTCTGGTGGTCATGGTTTTGCTGTGTGTAGGTCTGCGACAGGGACACTGTCTCCATCTTCTTTATCTTTCCACAGTGTGCAGCCTTGCACAAAGGACCTGTCAGTGATGCTCAATTCCTGACTCAAGAATGCCTAGTGGTGGGTGGGAAGGCTGGAGGAAAGTTGAGTCACTGTTTGGGCAGATAATGGGACAGACAGGCTGTGGCTGTTTCTGGTGAAGGGCAGGGCATGAAATGCCTGAAAGAACAGCCTTGATTCTCTTCCTACTTTGCATAAGAATCTTGAACCTGGTATTTCCATTTCAATAGGAGGGGAAAACACTATTACAAGGGGTAGAGCAATTCTTCCTCTTCAAGTGGCTCAAGAGTTCCTCTTGAAGCCACTCACATAAAGCCAGGACATAAAGCCAGGAAAAGTCACCTGGACACCAATGGGAGCTGTATAAACAAACAGTTGCAAGGTCCTTTGGTTGCCAGGTTTCCCAGCTTTGCTGTGTCTTTGTTCACTCAACACTTGTTCAGCATTTCCTCCTCTCTTGCCTTCCCACTAATCCCCAGCTTCTCCACACCAGGGGTGCTAACATGCCCATTTTACAGATGCGAAGCTAAGGTCAAAGGAACTAAGGGGCTTGCCCAAGGAGAAGGAGACATGTGGGGTGCACAGCTGCAGAGATGGCTCTGTCCATTGTACCATGTGGCTTCTGGGTCACCAGGTCCTGTAGAGGCCCCTTGGGAAACCTACGGTTAGGCTGTCCTCTACCTTTCACCAAAAAACTGGAGGACCTTAGGAAGTCTCTGCCTCCCCCAGGGCTTGGCTTCCTCTGTAAAATAAGGGTCTCATCAGGTAGGCTCCAAAGTGTCTCCCAGCTCAGTTTCTAGGATTCTCCTGAGTCTGAGGGGAACAGAGGTCTCTCCTTTGTCTTGTCACCTCTCACGTACTTGAAAGTCTCGGGAAAACAAGCAGCATGGAAGGGTGACACAGGAACCCACACTTACAAAGAACTGGCTGTACCATATGTGCTGGGTGCTTCATCCTACTCCCTGGTTTCCTTAGGACTGACACCAACTTCCTTTGGATTAAGTCCTAGTGTTTACAGTCCTTCCTCATCCTGGGCTTGCTCTTAGTCCAAAGCATCTAGATGCTTTTCTTGTCCCCGGTAGCTGAAGCAAGACCCAGTTGCTCTGTGGCAGCCCACACGAAGTCCTCCCATGTGGGTTTGTTTTAAAGAGATGGAGAGAAGAAGGCTAGGTGGGAAGATGGGCTAAAGAAGATGACCTTGAGCCGGGTGCATGGCTCTTGCCTGTAATCTCAGCACTTTGGGAGGCAGTGGTGAGAGGATTGCCTGAGTCCACGGGCAATTTGGTGAGACTTTGTCTCTACAATACATAAAAAAATTAGCTGGGCATGTTGGTGCATGCCTGTTGTTCCAGCTATTTAGAAGGCTGAGGTGGAAGGCTCATCTGTGTCCGGTAGACCAAAGCTCACGTAGCCATGAGCGTGCCACTGCACTCCAGTCTGGGCGACAGAGTGAGACTCCAATTCAAAAAAAATAAAAAATTTAAAAATTAAAAAAAAAATGACTTTGGGCTGAGTGGGGTGGCTCACGCCTGTAATCCTAGCATGTTGGGAGGTGGAGGCAAGAGCATTGCCTGAGCCCAGGTGTTCAAGACCAGCCTGGACAACTTGGCAAAACCCAGTCTCTACAATAAACCAAAAAGTTAGTCCAGTGTGGTGACGTGGGCCTGTAGTTCCAGCCACATGGAAGTCTGAGGCGGAAGGACTGCCTGAGCCCAGCAGGTGAAGGTTGTGGTGGCTGTGAGCATGCCACTGAACTCCAACTCAAAAAAAAAGAATGACCTTGGGTGATTTCTCTCGATTTTTTGACTGTTCACTAATCTGGCTGATATTGGAGATCTTAGGGCTATAAAACGTTGACTCTTTGTGGGGACAGTGGTAAAAGATCTTTTCTGCTTCTTTCTATGACTTTCCAGGAAACTTCCTGATGTGTGGGGGTGTCCCACTCAGCAGTCACTTTTAATGCTAAATTCAAGGTCAGAACTCCGCAGATGACTCATTCTCTGTAGAAGAACGCTAGGTCCAGAAGGGTCTAAGATTTTGCCCCTGGCCTGAAAAATGCTTTAAAGTACAACTGGCAATTCAAAGCCTTGCCCTGTGTGATTTCACTGACTTAAGTCTTGTTAAAGAGTCTTTAGGAATATTTCAAGAACTTGGCTGGGCACGGTGGCTCACGCTTATAATCCCAGCACTTTGGGAGGCTGAGGTGAGAGGATTGCCTGAGCCCACAGGTTCAACACCAGCCTGGGCAACTTGGTGAGACCTCATCTCTACAGTAAATCAAAAAGTTAGCTGGGGATGGTGGTGCGTGCCTGAAGTTCCAGCTACTTGGAAGGCTGAGGTGGAAGGATCACCTGAGCCCAGCAGGTTGAGGCTGAGGTGGCCGGGAGCGTGCCAATGCTCTCCAGCCTGGGCAACAGACTCAAAAAAAAAAAAAGAATATTACAAGAACTTGAAGAGGCCAAACCCACCCACTCTTGGAATCCCCAGGGTGTTGGTGAGGACTCTGGAGACTTCCACACTGTCCACACTATCCTGAAATGGAGGCTGAGGGGCTCTCAGGAGAACCGCACTTCAGCTGGTTCCTGCTGGTCCCAAGGACGTGTTAAACTCTCAGGCCTAAAGTGTTGGGTTAAATTCATATCAATTCAACAGATCTGTCAAAACCTTGTGTTGTGGAAGGAACGGCTAGTTACTATATATATATATTTTTTGAGTCGGAATTTCACCCTCACCCAGGCTGCTGTCCTGTGTTTGGGAAACCCCAGCCTGTGAGGGGCTGAACACAGTGGAGGTTGTTTTCTCCTGTGAAGTCCAGGGGAGACAGGTGAAGCAGGAGGAGTCAGGAATCAGGCCCAGGGAGGTTCTGCTGCCTGGCCCTGCCCTGTGTGTCTGCACCCTGCCTGGGGAAGGAGGAGGAGGAGGGGCAGGGGTGCCCTGGGATGGTCATGGCGCCTACTCTCAGAGGTGTACTCTCACTCACGTGACGCCATCTAGTTGCAAGCGGCAGCATATCGGGCAGGCCTCTCCTGCAGCAGCTTTGCATTCTGGAGAAAGAGGCTCTTTTTGGTTACTGTGCCCAGCTGTCTGTGCCACTGAGTGCCTGGCCTGGCTCCAGGAGATGGCCATGCAGGGAGGCGCTCACTTCTGTAGGCGAAATCGCCTGTCCTCCCTTCTCTAACCAACTGGGAGCCTAAAGGATGCCGATTCGGGCTTAGCGCTGTGCTCCCCAAATGCAGTCTCTTTGGTCACTGCCCTCTCGGGGCCTCCCGCCGCGTCTCCCTCTGGGGCCTTTTGCCGAGCACCCCGTGGGATGTGGTCCCGACACCCCGGCCAGGCGCACCTGCCGCGCCCCTGTCCCCCACGGGGCCTCAGTCCTGCCCTGGAGAGGCGTGTGCAGAGCCCTGGCCGCCCAGCTCTTCCCAGCGTGCCTGGCTGGGCCCCGCTGGGCTCTGCCAGCCGCCCGTTCTTCCCTGCCATCAGACGCCTGTCTCCGAGTCCCCTCAGGGTCATTCGCTTCTTACAGAGCACTGGTCCCACAGTGGTGGCGGCTCCGCCCTGCGCCGCGCTCGGCCTCGGTCGCCCCAGTGTACTGGGAACTCCGCTTCCTGAACCTGTCGGTGTCTGCCCCGGTCCCAGAGCCCGGCGCGGGCTCGCGGCGCCACCTGGCCGCCGACCTCGATACTGCGGGGAGCGAGCCCAGGACCGCGGGGAGCGGGGGTCAGGGCTGTGGCGGAGCAGGGCTTGGGACTCGGGGAAGCCGGGCTCAGTGCTGCAGGGACGCCTGGCGCAGGAATAAGGGGGAGCTGGCTGGGCTCAGTGCTGCAGGGAAGCCAGACTCAGGAATAAGGGGGAGCTGGGCTCAGTACTGTAGGGAGTCAGGCTCAGTACGGCAGGGGAGCTGGGCTCAGTGCTGCTTAGGAGCCAGGCTTGGGACTGCAGAGGAGCCAGGCTTAGCACTGCGGGGAAACTGGGCTCAGGACTGTGGGAGAGCCTGACTCAGGACCGAGAGATAGCTGGGCTCAGTGCTGCCGGGGGCCGGGTTCGGGACGGTGGGGAGCCGTGCTTGGCACTGCAGGGCAGCTGGCAGCACCGAGACAGTTGAGGCTGTGGGACCTTCCTCCTGGGTCTGCTCTGATGCAGGGTCCCCCTCAGCCAGAGCCTCCTTCACACCAGGAGGGCCTGGCGAGGGTGCAGACTTGCCGGTTTCTTCCCTACCATCACACCCACTTGCGGCCAAAGCCAGGTCAGTGCTCACCCTGGCCGGGATTTCTCTGCCCGTGAGGGTACGTCAGCTCCGTTAACAGTGAACCTGTCACCACGATCGAGCTCCCAGGGTGTGGTGTCTCCGCCCGGGTTAGCAGGGAGGACCTGGGATGCTGAGAAGCCAGGGATTGGGATGTCAGTCTTCAGCCTTCAGACTGCTGTTTTCTGTGGTTGCATTCATATCACTGATTTCTGTGAAAATCACTGATGTTTCAATGCTGGAACCTTTGCAAAATGGGAGAGAAGGGACTGAAGAAGAAAGAATCTTTCTAGAGAAGCAGGTTTAAATCCCAAATCTGTAATTGACTTCCTTGAAGCCACCAACCTTCTGGAGTGTCCTCTCCCATCCCGACCCCACTGTGCAGAGGAGCAGCAGGAGAACAGATTTCTCCTCTGGAGTCACAGCTCTTGATATCTCCAGCTAGAAGGTGTTTTTTTTTGAACTCCACTTGCATGCCACACACTTGACTCAAGCTTCTTCCAGGCAGTATGCTCTCGTGTGGTCAGCTCTAATCTAGAGGAAACCTGGCAGTCTGACTCCCATGGCCTTGCCTGGGCTGAGGGAGTGAGTGCGTCCGGATGGGTGGCAGCAGCGGGACAGGCTCCCAGACCCTGGCATCCCGGCAGCTTCACTACTCTCTCCGATGTTGCAGTGGACACCTAGAAGGCCCCCTGGTCTTGTCTCCCTCTGACTCCTGAGAGGGCCCACAGCACAGAGATGACCAATATTTACATAGCGCTTCTCAAACACAGCTATGCAGTCAGTCACTGCAATAACCTGGAGAGGTGAAGGTGTTTGCATGTGAAGGGTTGGAAGTTCAGGTGTGGAACAACTTAACGAAGGTCTCATTCTAGGAAGTAGCTCATTCTCAACTTTGGCTGCAGGTCCCAACCTTCTCACTATGCCAACATGCACCCCACAAGCCCCTCGCACTGAGGGGGCTGCCTGCCTCTGGAGGTACAGAGAAGCCCGCCTCCTCCCTTTGTAAGAGCTCTCTCTCTTTTAATGCACCTACCAAGTTTGTTAAAGGATGAGATTACAACAAATTTAAAGATCTTAGTTGGCTTTTATTTGTGATTCTAGAATGGTGCAAATTTCATTCCATAAAACAGAATGAGTTTTGCCATAAGCCCAGCATCTGGCTTTATAGACAGAAATGGGCAGTGGAAAACAAAGAGAAAGCAAAAGATGGAGTAGTCATTTGAAAGCTGCTTTTCTTTACTTTTCTTTTTTGAGTCGGAGTCTCCCTCTGTCGCCCAGACTGGAGTGCAGTGGCACGCTCCTGGCCAGCCACCGCAGCCTCGACCTGCTGGGCTCCTACGATCTTTCTGCCTCAGCCTTCCAAGTAGCTGGAACTACAGGCGCGCGCTACCACACCCAGCTGATTTTTGATTTATTGTAGCGATGAGGTCTCGCCAAGTTGTCTGGTGCGAGTCTTGAACCCGTGGGTTCAGGCAATCCACTCACCTCGGCCTCCCAAAGTATGGGATTACAGGCTGAGCTACTGAGCCCGGGCGAAAGTTACTTTTCTTATAGAGGTTAAAGCAGAGGGAACTTCCTCATGCTGGTTAAAAAGTAGCCTATCTAGGTCAGGTGAGGTGGCTCAAGCCTATAATCTCAGCACTTTGGGAAGCTGAGGTGAGAGGATTGCCTGAGCCCACAGGTTCAAGATCAGCCTGGGCAACATGGTGAGACCTTGTTTCTATAATAAATCAAAAAATTAACAAGGCATGGTAGCTCTTACCTGTAGTTTCGGCTACTTGGAAGGCTGAGGTGGAAGGATCGCCTGAGCCCAGCAGGTCGAGGCTGCAGTGACTGGGAGCATGCCACTCCACTCCAGCCTAGGCAACAGAGTGAGACTCCAACTCAAAAAAAAAAAAAAAAAGAGTGGTCTATCTGGGGATCTGGCTATTTATCTCGCTCTTCCCTGACTTCTCAGAAGGTCAGTTAAACAGTTTAGTTTTGGTTTCGTAGTGGAAGTGTAGCATGAGTGACTCCATTTTGGTTGGTCTACTGGGCCTAGTGTAGGAGTTCAGTCCAAACTAATGACCTCCTATATGTTTTGTTTAGCAAATTCCAGTACCCTGGGTGCTAGGGATGTAGCTGTGAACAAAGCAGACACAGGTCATGGAACTCATTTTCCAGTGAGAGGAGCTAGAGAATAAATTAAAGAGCACAGCTGGCCATTGCCTTACTAGACTCTGGTGTAGCCATGTATTCTTTGAGCTATGGCTGTGCCATGTTTTCTGGGTTTGGCCTCCTTCCCTACCTTGGGGAGGTGAATCTCCTTTCTCTCTCTTTCTAATTTACTTTTAAAACATGTTATATTTTCTAATCTAAAAAAACACAGCTGGTTCGTTTAAGAAGGAAAGAACACAGACCCTAAAAGACAGTACAATGTTTATTCCTATGAAGCCAGAATGATCTTTTTTTTCTTTTTCCTTTTCGAGTTGGCGTCTCACTCTGTCATCCAGGCTGGAGTGCAGTGGCATGTTCACGGCTATCACAGCCTTGACCTGCTGGGCTCAGGTGATCCTTCCTCTTCAGCCTTCCAAGTATCTGGGGCTGCAGGCTTGCACCACCATGCCTGGCTAATTTTTTGATTTATTGTAGAAAGGAGGTCTTGCCAAGTTGCCCAGGCTGGTCTCGAACCTATGGGCTCAGGGAATCCTCTCACCTTGGCCTCCCAAAATACTGGGATTATAGGTGTGAGCTGCTGCACCGGGCCCAGAGTGATTATTTCAAAAGTGCAGATCTGAGCATGCCTGTTTCCCTCTCCACCAAATACGAGTCCTTTCCCAACTCTGGAGATCCCCTGAGCCCATCCTGGATTGGGAAGCCTGCAGACCTCCCCTAATTCCAGCCCTTTCCCTCGGGTCCTGTGACACACCTGCCTCTAGGACAGGGAACATGCTCTCTCCCCAGGATTTGACCCAGCACTCCCAGGCCAGGCCAGTGCTCTGCTCCCACCCATGGGTCCCCTCCACCCCTTTCAGCTGCCAGAGCTCAGTTCAAGAACCTTTTCTGAGGTCAGCAGCCCAGCCTCCCTACGCTCCCTGCCCCCGGGATATCAGGCCCCCATCACTCTTTCTTTCACAGCCCTTTCCACAACTTTACCCTCACTGGTGTGGTGGTTTGATCAATGATTGTCTCTCCCTCCTGAGGATGGTTCCTAGGACAGGGACCTCATGGGTCTATTGTCCAATCCCAGTCAAGGGCCTGAGTGGGTGGAGCCGTGTGACTGGACTGAGCGGTGGGAGGCAAGTTAGCCTCGGGTGGGAGTATGTGGTGGCCCAGCTCTCTTCGAGAACTTTCTTTTTTCTTGGAACTGAAAACTTGAAATGGGAATATCCAATCAAGTTCTGGGTCTTATGACCTTTATATGTAGAGACCTGCGTGCTCTTGGCAGTCATTCTTACCAGAGAAGCAGAGACAGACAGAAGAGAGGGAGGGGCAGGGAGAGACACTGGGGGAGGGAAGGAGAGCCCATTGCTCTGAGAGGGGCTGAGTAGGAGCCATGACGCCTTTGTGTCCTCAAAGTCATCATACCCTTTTCTGGCCTGGCCCCCTCAGTCTTAGAACAAGCCTTGAAACTCATGTTACTAAGTGGATAGGCAATCCAGCTAGGCCCCTGACTTTCCTCCAAACCTCTTATATCTTCTCTAGTCATCCCTTTACGCTTCTTCCTTACTGGAGATTCTTTTTCCTAAGTCATGTCTGTTTGTCTGGAATCTTGATCCCATTCTTTCTTCTCTCCTAGGATGTCTTATGCCACTGATGAATCCTCCTTCACACTTTCACTCTTGGGTCTTTGTTCAGCATATAAACATGTTCAAATATCTTTCATATTCACTGACAAGCCAGATGGTTCTCTGTGTGTGTAACCACCACTTGCCCATCCTGGTCCATCACCCTGGCCCTGCCCTCCTGGACTTGAACATTCCTTACTAAAGCTCATGGAATCTGGGCTTTTCCATTCACCCACAACCTTGAGGCAATGTCTAGACCCGTACCGGCCTCCCACCTCAGCCAAGGTTCCATGACAAGCTTTCATGCCGGGGCATCCCCATTCAGGTTGCCCTGTGTTGTTAACCTGACTGTCCTCTTAGTGCCGTCTGGTGGTTGTGGTGTCACGTCTTGCCAGTGGTCCAGGGTCAACTGCAGATGCATTCTTGCTTCCCCTTCATCACTGCTCATGCCCAGCCCATCTTCAGGTGCTATGGAAGCTGGCTTTACAACACGTCCCAAGTCTACCCCTTTGCACGGCTTCTTCTCTCTTGTGCTTATGGAGCCTGGTTCTGCAGCTCTTGCTCTGCCCTCCTGAGGACTTCTCTTCTGTCTCTTGGGACATGGTGCCTGTGTGTTCCCGGTTCAGCCACATGTGGGCCTCAGCTCCATGTCCCCGCTGTCCTTCCCTCCCTTCACATGCACATACCCTCTGGGGTCCTGTCACACCAAACCGGAATTCACAGAACATGCTCCACATTCCTGGCCTCCAGCCCCGGCTCCTGCCACTCCTGCCAGGTAACCTGTCTCCTGCCACCAGCTCCGGCTGCGAAATCCCGAATCCAAGACCCAACTGGAAGGTCAGCATGTCCACAAGAGTTTCCCAAATCTTTCCTGCACTTTGCCTTCCTGTGTTTCTACCGCCTTCTCCTGTACTTAAAAAAACCGGCATTTGCCACAATCTGCTGAAAGTTAACTGCTATGTTTGTGTTGCTCTCGCCATCTAAAGAGGCCCTGTGCAGTATAGTAGATGTTCAGTACCAATGCTTATCTATTGAATTATGGACCAAATAAAAGAGTAACAGTTCACATTTACTGGCAGGATCTATGAGCCAAGTTCTGTTCTAAAAGCATCACACACTTCCCAGAACTTTCCCCACAAGCATGTGAGGTGGACCCTCCCTTTCTTTCTTCGAGGGGAGAAAGGGCCACTGGCATAAGCCCTGGAGTCCAAAGGCTGAACTGAGTAAATGTCCAGTGCCACACAGCCAGTATGGGTCAGAGACGGATTTGAACTGCTGTCCTTGTTGCTGTAATGCAGGGACAAGTGCTTGTACCCTAAGAACTAAATGCTCTAGCACCTTCCACAAGAAAAAAGTCTTGGCCTCACGGCAGTGTTAAGCTGGGGCCAAGCTGGCCTGACCTCTGCGGGAGACTCGTGTGCACCTGGTCATCAGCCCAGAGCCCGGTGTGGACGTGGAGCCCTTAGGCTCTCTCGCACTGTCAGTCGAAGGTAGGGAAGAGGGAGCTGGTCACCTGGGTCAGTTCCTCTTCATTCTGTTGTTGCTGCATCAGCATAGCCTCCTGCCATCAATAGTGCCTGTCCCGTCTTGCCACTTGGTGTTGGACATGCTCAGGGGCACACTTCCCTGCCTTTCTTTCTTTCTTTCTTTTTTTTTTTTTTTGGTTGCCTATGCTGGAGTGCAGTGGCATACTTCTTGCAGCCACTGCAGCCTCGATCTGTTGGGTGCTGGTGATCCTTCCACCTCAGCCTTCCAAGTAGCTGGGACTACAGGCATGAACCACCATGTCTAGCTAATTTTTAAATTTATTGTAGAGACAGGGTCTCGCCATGTTGCCCGGGCTAGTCTCAAACCAGTGGGCTCAGGCAATACTCTTGCCTCTGCCTCCTAAAGTGCAGGGATTACAGGCGTGAGCCACCACATCTGGTTGCCTTCACCTTTCAGAGGACTGGAGTAAGGAGGCTCATGACCAGGGGAGCATCCTCCAGTCTAGGAGCAAGTTGCATATTTTGGCAGCACTGCCGTGGGTAATAATCCCAAAGACACACTCCTGAGTGTCATAATCCTGAATATTGAAATCCCAAAATAAAAACCCCTCAAGTCTAAGAAATCCTGAAAATCACAATTCCAAAAGATCCAGATCCCCAAAATAGAATTCTGGAAAAAAATAGTAAAATTAAAAAATATTTATTTACATTTTTAATTATTTTACTTTATTTATTTTTTTAAAGGTGGGTCCTCACTCTGGTGCCCAAACTGGCATTGATCTCCTGGGCTCAAGCTATCCTCCCACCTTGACCTTCCTAGTAGATGGATCTACAGACATGAACCACCAAACCAGGCTTATTTACATTTCCAAACAGAATTTATTGGAGAAACATATAAAAGCATGACAGAAGATGTCATAGACCATTTTACACAGTAAAATAGGTACTAATAACATGCATTTTTAAAAAGCATAAACACTCAGGTATGCTAACAACAGTCACACAGGTAAAACAGTTGTGAGCAGATAAACTGTATTCATAAAGAAACAGGTCAAAGGGGAAATGTATAAATGCATGTCACTATGGTTGGTAACTATGTGCACCAGTTTTACAATTGCAGTCATCTGAAACACTGCGATGGACAGTCTGAGTCTTTTGACGAGACTCAGTGGGTCCCCCAAAGATCTGAGAGCTTGAGAAATTTTATCTTTCCCAAATGCAAATGCACAAAAAGGACATCTCTTTATTTACTGGGGAAGTTTCAAAGTTTTTGTGTACATGCTCATTGCTCACACACAGTCACCTGGAATGGGGCTCACCTGACTCAAGCCAAAAACTTCAGGCCCCAGGGGCTGCTGGTATAAGCCCTGGAATCCAAGGCTTGTGAGCCTGGAGTTCCGATGTCCAAGACAGCAGATGACAAGTTTGACCCTGCTCTCAGGGAGACCAATTTGCCTTCTATATCTGGTCTCTCTGTCCTCAACCCTTGACTTGATGGTGCTCACCACACTTGAGGGTGGATCTTCCCTACCTAATTCACTCAGGCTCATCAGAAACACCCTAACAAGTACACCTAAAACAATGCTTTATCAGGTTTCTAGGAGTTCCTTAATTCAGTCAAGCTGATGCCTAAAATTAAGCACCCAAATCTACTTCTGTCACCTTAGTACCCACTTGCTTCTCCTACACAACCTTCTGCACAAAGTATCATGTGCAATGATCCTGTGACTGTGGTTTTGGGGATTTTAGATGGCAGGGATTTTAGACTTTAGGAGTTTTTATCGCTATCTTTAGAAATTTTGAACTTCCACCATTTCAAAATTCTGGATTACGGCATTCAGGATTCTGTGTTTTGGATTATGATCCATATTCTTAGATGGATTATTTAACCCCTTTAATCAATAGCCTCCTTGGGCATTTCCTGGAATGATAAAAATTATCTTCCTGACACACTTACACGCCCATGTTCATTGCAGAACTATTCACAAAGGCAAGATATGAAATCAACCTATGTGTCCAACAATGGATGATTGGATTGTGGTACCTGCACACAATGGAATATTATTATGCCTTACAAAAGAATGAAATCCTGTCATTTGCAGCAATGTGAATGGAACTGGAGACCATTATGTTAAGTGAAAGTCAGACACAGAAAGACAAATATTGCATGTTCTCACTCACATGTGGGAGCCAGAAAAAAGGCCATTTCATGGAGGTCAGGAGTCGATTGGTGGTCCTCAGAGGCTGGGAAGGATAGGTGGGTGGAGGGACGAATAGATTCATTAGTGGTTATAAAAATACAGATAAATACAAGGAATAAGTTCTAGTGTTTGACAGCACAGTAGGGTAACTATGGTTGATAATTTATTGTATACTTCAGAAAAGTAGAAGAGCATTGGAGTGTTTCCAACACAAAAAAATGATAAAAGTTTGAGGTGATGGACTTTCCAGTTACCCTGATTTAATCATTGCACACTTTATGTACAATGTACCTAAGTATCACATGCATCCCATAGATATGTACAAATATTATGTATCAATAAATAATTCTCTTCTTGGTGTGCACATTCCTTGAAATGAAGAAGAAGACTCTTCTTTAACACCAGTACTTTGTAGCTTGTGATGGGGCTGCCTCTCTTCTGAGACTGCAGGTCCTGCTTTCTGAGCTGCTCAGGGGACAGAATCACGTCTCCCTTTGCCCATAGTCAAGAAGTTCATGACACCCAGAAGTTCTTTCCTCTCTCCTTGTCAGCACCCATGTGCTCCCTGCTCTAAAATAAAGAGTTTGGATGCTAAAATAAAAAATCAGCGGGGTATGGTGGCTCATGCCTCCAATCCCAGCATTTGGGAGGCTGAGGTAGAAGGATTGCTTGAGCCCAGGAGTTTGAAACCAGCCTGGTCAACATAGCGAGACCTCGTCTCTAGAAAAAATTAAAAAATTAGCTGGGTGTGGTGGCACTTGTAGTCCTAACTTCTTGGGAGGCTGAGATAGAAGGATCGTCTGAGCCCTGGAAGTTGAGGCTGTGGTGAGCCTTAAGTGTGCCACCACACTCCATCTCCACACTCCACACTCCACACTCCACACTCCACGGCAACAGAGTGAGACCTCGACTCAAAAAAAAAAAAAAAAAATTGAGTGGGAATTTTAGGTTTCCATTATCTGAGATGTGTTTTCAGAAGTAAACTACCTCTGTTTGCAAATTCCTATACCCTGAAACTCCCCAAACCACTTACTTTTTCTTTCCTTTCTTTCTTCTTTTTTTTTTTTTTTAGTCAGAATCTCACTCTGTCACCCAGGCTGAAGTGCAGTGGCACACTCAAGGCCACTGCAGCCTCAACCAGCTGGGATCAGGCGATCCTTCCACCTCAACCTTCCAAGTTGCCCAGGCTGGTCTCGAACCCAGGGGCTCAGGCAATCCTCTCACCTTGGCCTCCCAAAGTGCTGGGATTATAGGTATGAGCCACTGCACCCGGCCTGCTTTTTCTATAACTTATTTCTCATATTTCTCCTCATTTCTCCCACAGAGTCTCTGTAAGTGCCGAGTTTGTCAGAACAACTGGAAAAGAGGCTACCACAGAGGAATCTGGTACATCTGATAAAGGGGTGAGGCCTCATCAGCTGACTTTCCTTGAAATAAGTTGTTTGAAAACCACAAACTGACTAGGCTTGGTGGCTCAGTCTGTAATCCCACGCTTTGGGAGGCTGAGGTGAGTGAATTGCCTGAGCCTGCGGGTTCAAGACCTGCCTCGGCAACTTGGCGAGACTTTTGTCTCTAAATAAAAAAAATTAACCAGGTGTGGTAGTGCACGCCTGTAGTTCCAGCTACTTGGAAGGCTGAGGGGGAAGGATCATCGGAGCCCAGCAGGTCGAGGCTGTGGGGTCGCCACTGAGTCTGCCGCTGGCCCGCCTCAACCTGCTGGGCTCGGCGATCCTTTTGCCTCAGCCTTCCGAGTAGCCGGAATTTCAGGCATGCGCTACCATGCCCGGCTGATTTTTTGATTTATTGTAGAGACGAGGTCTCGCTGCCCAGGTGGGTCTTGAACCCGCGGGCTCAGGTAATCCACTCACCTCAGCCTCCCAAAGGTGCGGAATTACAGGCTGAGCCACCGAGCCCGGCTGGCCTTTATGTTTTAAATTGTCATTGAAACTCCAGTCCTAATATTTCTTCACAGGGACGTAGAAGAGACAAGTCTTTCACAGGACCCTGACATCATGATGCTTTCAGTGGGTTTAGAAAAATAAAAATAAAGAAATGTTTCAGAAGTTCATGAGACGTCTTGGCAAATCCCTACCTTTAGAGAGGTTACAAAGGGTTGCTCAGAACAGACCCTCTTTTGTACCTTTTCTCCCTTTATCATAGCCCCAGCGATCAGACAAACATTAAGGAAAAGAATGAGGGCCTTAGCAAGAAATGCAGTCATCAGCACATCCCGATTTGGAAGCACAGTCCCCGCACCCCATGGGCACAGATACCCCACCACTCCCAGCACTGTTTTCCTTCACCACCCTCTGCACCAGCCTTAGCACCAACCTCTGGTGGGTGACAGGGTGCTGGAATGTTCTGACAGGCCTGGTGTGCAGGTTTCTGCACAGCCCTTTGTTGCCTCTGCATCCTTGGCAGGTTACTTCAACATCTCCATGAGCCTTAGGTTTCCATCCTTAGAAACGGGGACAAGAGTGAAGGCCTTGTCCAGATTGCGAGTCTGAAACTCTGCCTTGCATATTACAGACACTTAGTGATTTCATCAAAAAACAAAGTTGAGAAGATGCATGCAGAAAAACAGGATGAACAGGGCGCATTTCAAACTCTCAGGGCAGAGGGGTCTGCAGGTGTGAGAGGGTGCACAGGCTGGGGCTGTCGGCTCACTGAGGTCTACTCCAAGCATCCTCTCAGCCGTGGTTGTCCTCTCAAATTCTTTAACATAATAATGCTACCTAAAAAAATTACAATAAAGTAATTGAAAAACCATCTAATCTCTGCAAAGTTATTAATCACAGCTCTATTCACAAATGTAAAACACTAGAAAAATCAAACAGAAAAGGATAAGAGAATGTCTAAACCAATTATAGCCTATCGCTACAGTTCGATACTATATAGTTAAAAAACCATAGTGAAAACTAACACTCTCCTATTTAGATATGGAGGAAGAAAGTTATTCCAGAGAAAACAATATAAGAAAAACAGAGCATAAGATATGTGCATGCTGGTCACGATACATAGTATCTATGCTTGACTACTGGGAAGAAACAAAACAACATATGAAGATATGAATGGCAGGCATTTTGAAATCATGAAATTTTAATTCTGTTGTAAAGAGGTATAGGTAGAGAATAATATGATGCAATCAAGTTTGAATACAATTTCAAAATTAAAAACATATGCCAATCCATAAAGTAGGCAATGCACATGTGGATAGTGAAGGATTGATCACTTTCAGGTGTGTTTTCAGCTGAGTCATGTTTGCATGTGATATTTATTCTAAATTGTGAAAATATGTTGCTATCAACAAATCAAATGCTTCTGTCCAGGACATCCTGTCATTTTTCAGCCCCCAGGAGAAAGGAGTTGGCCTCATTCCAGCCCTTTCCCTCTCTGGTGGGATGGTGCACGTATCGTGGAGTGGGAGTTGGGGACAGGCCTGCATCTGGCCGAGATGTCCCTGGGTCCCAGACATGCAGCATAAAGGGTGGACACCGGTAGGCCTCTGCACAAACCTGGGGAGGAAGGGTAGCCACAAAGGGGATTCAGGCGTCATTGTCATTCTACAGTTGTTCTTGTCTCTCTCCCTGGCTGAATTGTGCCCATTTTCATGTGAAGGTGGGACCCCTCACCACTTACAATCTCAGAACTGCCTCAACATGAAAATGGCCAACTAACAAGCCGCCTATCATTTGTGGAATGCCAGCCACACAACTTCTCGTGAAGGGTTTCCAGTTCTAGCCACGACCTGCTTAGCGATTGTCACAAGTCACCCTTGCTGTGCTCACAGGGAGACCGGGGTGTAGAGATGCTGAAGACTCACTCAGAGTCCCTTGGCCAGCACATGGCAGAGCCAGCCCTAAGCCTGAGCCCTTCCCAGGCAATGGCTCCTCCCTCTGGAAGAGGCACCCCGGATGCTGCCAAACACTAGTCCCAGGGGCAAGGAGTTTTCATCTGGTCCTGTCCTCATCTGCTTGTATCATGGAAATGTCTCCTGTGTTTGGCCACTGCTTGAGTTGGAGTATTTGTGTCCTTTGCAGAGCAGACCTGAGATGCCTCTGTCTGCAGCAGGAGGAGCTCCCTGCAAGTGTGACCCAATTTCCCAAGGTAAGCCGCTCAGGAATAGTAAACACGATGGTGCATGAGTAAACATGCTTGGGATGTGTAGGGATTGCCCAGAGGTGGTTGGTGTGTGATGGTGGACATTGCCTGGGGAGACTGGGCCGTCCTTGGTGGTTGGTGTGAGGGGGAATGTCACCTGGAGAGGTTGTGCTGTCCTTGGTGAGTCAGTATACTGACACGGTGGACTATCGCCCTAACTATAAAGTACTTCTGTGTCAACAAACTGGAAGGAAGGAATGCGGGCAGGGCCATGGTCTGAGGCCCTCCTGAGTTCTGCTCTGTGTCTTCTCCTGTGCTGGGGACAGGGTAGACCAAGGTGGAGGACCTCCAAGCAGGAAATTCTGAGGTGTTTTCCCCAGAGCTGCTGTCCACACAAGCTGGATGCTGGCCCTCGTTACAAATCGGTGGAGGCCGGGTTTCTGCAGGAAGAGGCAGCACCCACACTCACTGAGCTGCCTTACCGCCTACGGGCGCCTGGGGGCTCACTTGTCAGTAGAGATTCTTACTACCAGCAAAATCCTATGAGGAGGGGTACACAAAACAGGAAAAACCCACCTTTTAACAGTGCACACTACTTTGCAGGATCAGGTTCATTCAGTTGACATTATAGTCAATGGGAACAGGAGACTCCTCTTTTAGTTGAGAGAACTCCTGATTCATATAGATTAACTGTTATAAATGCCAAAAGTTAAAAAAGTTTCTTTGCAACTTCAGGATATTTTAAAATTAAACAGGGCAGGGGATTTACTGTGGAATCTGCATACAAATACATTAACTTGGCAATTGAAGCAAAATCTTTGGTGGTCTCCCATGTATTTTTATATTGGCTGCCATATATATATATATATATACATAATATATATATATAAATTTATAAATAGATCCATTTTTAGTTTTAGAAATAGGTAAGAAATTATACTTGGGAAGTGAAAGTGAACTCATATCCTCCTTGAAGACTTGGACAGGGCCACAGGGAGAGCCTTGGGTTTCTGAGGAGCCTGGACTGGAAATCACTGGCACAGCCAAGTCAGAGATGTCATCAACACCCTAATCTCCTCTTTATTTGAGACTCTACAGGTGGGAGCTGAGCTGTCACTACTAACCATTTATGATATCAGGACATTCAGGGGTGACTACATTGTTAAGTGTTGCTCCCATATGGTGCTATGAATGTCGGCTTTATTGTCAATAAAATATGAGCCTGCCACATAGTAGTGACAATGGTTACTGTTTCTCTTTCTTTCTTTCTTTCTTTCTTTCTTTCTTTCTTTCTTTCTTTCTTTCTTTCTTTCTTTCTTTCTATCTTTCTTTCTTTTTCTCTCTCTCTTTCTTTTTTTTTATAGGAGTCTTACTCTGTCACCCAGACTGGAATGCAGGGGCACATTCACAGCCACCACAGCTTTGACCTGCTGGGCTCAGGCGATCCTTCTGCCTCAGCCTTCCAAGTAGCTGGAACTACAAGCATGCACCACCATACCTGGCTAATTTTCTTGATTTATTGTAGAGATGATGTTTCACCAAGTTGCCTAGGTTGGTCTCAAACCCCTGGGCTCAGGCAATCCTCTTGTCTTGGTCTCCCAAAGTGTTGGGAGTCACTGCACCCAGCCTAATTTTTTGATTTATTGTAGAAACAAGGTCTCACCAAATTGCCCAGGTTGGTCTCGAACTCCTGGACTTGGGCAATTCTCTCACCTCTGCCTCCTAAAGTGCTGGAATTACAGGCATGTGCCATACTGTGCCCAACGGTCACTGTTTCTCCACCCTCAGTTTCCTCATCTGCAGAACATCAAATGGTGCCACCTGACTAACAGGATTCATGAGAAGATTCAGCAAGATCATGTATCTAAAGTTCTCAGCCCAGGCTTGGCATTAAGAAAGTACAGATGCTCCTTGACTTTTGATGGGGCTATGTCCTGATGAACCCATCAAAAGCTGAAGATACTGTAAACTGAAGATGCATTTAATACTTCCAATAAACCCATTGTAATGTCAAAGCATCGTTTATTGGGCCATCGCAAGTCCTGGACCGTACTGACAGGAAGTGGGAGCTGCACAGCTGTGTGGGCTAGCACTGTGCACATAGCTGGCCTAGGCGATTCAGAGACAACAGCTTGCTGAGGTTCTCCTGTCTGACTCAATGCTGTCTTGAGCTCTGGGTTTGTAGAAACAGCTGCCCACCTTGCCCTGGATGTGTGTCTAGAGGGCAGCTCAAACTCAGGTCCAAACAGAAAATGTAACCCACACCCAGCTCTCCCATACCTGTGTACCCCAGAACAAGTTATCCTTCTGGTTAAACTCTCCAGTAGCCATTCATTGACCCGAAAATAAAATCCACTTTCCTTGTCCGGGCCTATGACCTGGGTCTCAAAGCACGGTCTGTAGTCCAGGCCGGGTACTTTCTGGGCTTGTTAGAAATGCAGACACTTGAACCTGGGATCAGAGGCCATGTTTGAACAAGATCCTAATGGAGTTTAACACTTAAATGACCAGCCCTCTTCCTACTCTGGTCTTCTCAGGACCACTTTTTTCTGCTGCAGGGCCTCAGTCCTGGAGTCCCTGAGCTTTCCCCAGAGCCTTTGCATCTGAGTCCCTTGCTGTTATGTCACTGGCTCGTGAGCCAGGGGACCTGGGATTCAGTGGGGTCCAGCAGTGAGTGGTTATGGAAGCCTGGACAAACTGCTTCCAGTGCTTGGTCCCCTTCTGTGAAATGCAGGGTGGTCTCCAGGTTTGCTGTATCTGACTCAGCTGATGGTGGGTTTGGGACCCATGAGAGATGGTACTAGGCTTATGTTTGGTGGGCATTCCACCCCATGACTCCAGCAAGCGAGCCCCCATGTTGGCTCTTTCCAGGATGACCCTAAAGACCCACAGGCTCGCCTCTCCATAGGGAGTGATTGCTGGGGGCCACCAGCATCTCACTCACAGCTTCACACAGAAAACTGATCCCAAGGACCGTGGCTTCCTCGCCTCACAGCTCACTTCTGGGCCTTGGCCTACCCTGAACTCTGTGTCTCTCAGTGAGTGAGGATGGATGGACACATATTTGGGCTGTGTTTTTATGTCCATTGGTAAATATGGGATTTTTAGGACACTCAGGGTCAGTAAGATCAGCCCCAGAGCTGCTAGGCAGCATTCTTGGGCTCTTTTTCTTTTTTAACCTGGAGTGGGGGCTGACCTTCCTTCTGTCCTGACCCAGGGACTTGATGCTGCTGAAAGAGACTGGGGTCACTCACCTCCCTCTAGTGCTGAACGTTTCTGAGAAGACTGTATTATCCAGAAAAGCAGAAGCCAGCTATTTAATAGTAGCAATTAAATAGTAACTCTTGCAGACCTATTTGGTAGCATCTACTAAGTGCTATGCCCTGTTTTAGGTGCTGGGACAGAACAAAGACATCCTTGTCCTTGTAGAGTTTAAATTCAAAAGCAGGAGTTGGACACTGACATGGTATGCAAGAAAATAACAGAGTATGTTAAAAAAGTAATGAAAGTATTATGCGGAAGGAAGCAGGGCAGGGTAAAGGGGATTTGGGGTATGGCAGTGGGCTACCGTCTTAAGTGGAGTGTTCAGGCTGTGGTTGAGAAGGTGACATTCGAGGGAGAGTTTGGAGAAGAGGGAATAAACCTGACATTTATCAGAGGAAAGAGCATTTCAGCCTGAAGAAACAGATTGCACAAAGGCCCTGAAGTATTCGTGCATCTTTGTTTGTAGAGCAATAAGAAATCACTTTTGGGCCAGGCACAGAGTCTCATGCCTATAATCCCAGCACTTTGGGTGGCTGAAGTGAGAGGAATGCCTGAGCTCATGGGTTCGAGACCAGCCAATGGAGAGAGTAGAAATAGCAGATGAGATCAGGGAGTTATAGAGGACCAGAGGGCATAGTGTCTTTTATGCCATTAAAGAGACTTTGACTTTTACTCTAAGAAAGTAGGAGCCTGAGCCGGGCTCGGTGGCTCAGCCTGTAATCCCGCGCCTTTGGGAGGCTGAGGTGAGTGGATTGCCTGAGCCCGCGGGTTCGAGACCCACCTGGGCAGCGAGACCTCATCTCTACAATAAATCAAAAAATCGGCCGGGCGTGGTAGCGCATGCCTGTAATTCCGGCTACTCGGAAGGCTGAGGTGGAAGAATCGCCGGAGCCCAGCAGGTCGAGGCTGCGGTGGCCGGGAGCGGCCACTGCACTCCAGTCTGGGCGACAGAGTGAGACTCCAACTCAAAAAAAAAAAAAAAAAAAAAGTAGGAGCCATCAAGGCTGGACGTCCAAGCCACAGACCTGCTGGAAAAGTCAGTGAGGCTGCTCGTGAGCAGTGGTCATTTCTTTTCTTTCTTACTCAATTTTATAAAGCAACTATTTAAATATGTATACAGGCTGGGCTCAGTGGCTCAGCCTGTAATCCTAGCACTTTGAGAGGCCGAGGCGAGTGAATTGCCTGTGCCTGCGGGTTCGAGACCAGCCCGGGCAACTTGGCAAGACCTCATCTCTACAATATAATAAAAAATAGCCAGGCATGGTAGTACACATCTGTGGTTCTGGCTACTCAGAAGGCTGAGGCGGAAAGATCTCCGGAGCCCAGCAGGTTGACACTAGGGTGGCTGGGAGCATGCATGCCGCTGCACTCCAACCTGGGCAAAGGAGTGAGACTCCAACTAAAAAAAAATGTATATATATGTATACAATAGAAGTCAGGCATTTTGTTCACACCTGTAATCCTAGTACTTAGGGAGGCTGGGGCAGAAGGATCCCCTGAGTCCAAGAGTTTGAGACCAACCTGGACAACAGAGTAAGACCTGATCTCTACAAAAACTCAAAATATTAGCCAGGTGTAGTGGTGTGCACCTGTAGTCCCTGTTACTACGAAGGCTGAGGTGGAAGGATCGCTTGAACCCAGGAGTTTGAGGCTGTGGTGAGCCGTGACTATGTCAGTGCACTTCAGTCTGGGTGAGACCCCTACTCAAAAAATAAATAAATAAAATAAGGTGCACATAAAATAGAATTATTGGGCCTAAAAACCTAGAAATATAATACATTTTGCAATAACTACACAAGAGGGTTGGGGATCAATGCTGTATTGGACTCGGGAGATGGCTCCAGGTAATAACTTGAATCCACAGGAATAAATGAAGGGAGAAAACAAATGGGAGCTAAGAAGGTTAATGCTGCAAAAACATCAGCAAATTGTTGGCCTACTTCTCTCAGTGTCTTTAAAATAAATAAAATTATAAAAAGTGATAACTTGAAGAGTGCACTTTTGAGTCTATAGCACATATAAATAGAATAACTATAACCTAAATGTCAAAAAGTGGGGAAGAAATTGAGCCATATAGAATAGCATTTTTATAATTCATTGGAATTATATTAATATAAATCTGAAGCAGATTCTGATGAGTTAAATGTAAACAATAAACACTAGAGAGAGTAAAGAAATAACTAAAAAATATAGGGAAAAATAGTTAAATAAATTAAAATGTTACATGGAAAAAATTAACTTAATGCAAAAAGAAAGTAGTGAAAAAGAATAAAGTAACCAAAAAGAAATGACAGATATAGAAAACAAAAAGTAAACTGACACATCCAAGTCCAACTATATCAATAATAACATTAAGTATGATAAATAATGAACTGTTTCATTACTCTGAGGAAGAGGGTTCTTTAGAAAAGTGGAATTGAGAACACAAAGGTAGCTCCCATGCCAACTAATGCTTTAATTTGTGATCCTTATATATTCCAAGGGGCTTAAGCCACTGAAGGTTCTCCCCTAGGGTTAGGGTTTTCCCAAAGGGGGCTGTCAAACTTCTGTGACTGGTAGAGAGAGTAAAGGAAGATCTGGACATAGCAGTTCTGAAAGCAAAGGATAAGAGGATTCTGGAGGAGCAGTAAGTGAAGGCGGTGAAACAGTGAAAGCTTCCAGTTTTTTCAGTTAAGAAACAGTTTCCAAGATCTTGCGGTTCAACTTCTGTATGGAAGCAATTTTATCATTTTCTTTTTAGGAAGGTTCTACATACCATATGAAGTAACTATCCCACTCTTTCTGTTTAATTTTTGAGATGGCTCCTTCTCATTGTACACGTAAATAAACCAATTTTAGGAGCTCAAATGAGCCCCATTTCAGCCAAGTTATGTTAACTTCATTTTTTAGTGAAGTTGGCCCAATGAGTCAAAAATCTACAAGATGAGATGCTATAATTTTTAGCCATAAATCCAGCTGGAGTCTCTGCATGTGGTGACCCTTCTTTCTAGTTTCCATTTTAGATGTCTTATTTTCCTTGTTCCACCTCTTCCCCCTTGTCTGCTTCAAGCTAAGGGCAAGTTTAGGGCAGAAGTTGTGCTGCTTGTGAGCCTCACTCCTGGGCTCTCCCCTGAATTGATCTTCCATCTCATGCACCTTGGGAAAACATGCCTGCCCGGACCATGGGCGCTTTGAAAACAGGTGACCAGCTGTAGGAGAATTCTTGAGGAGCTGTTACCATGAAGTGTTCTTCTGTTACTGGGGAAGCCCCTTTAAGCCATAACTTGTCCTGAAGGATCTCTTCTGACACATCCAAAATGTTCTCAGTCACCCAGGAATACTGGAGATTCAGGCTGTAGGGAGCAAGTGTCTTTTATCTTTGGAGCAATGTTTCTCAATTGCTCTCATAAGGAAGTAAAGGGTTAGTGCAGACAAAAGAGTTTTTGAAGAAAGAAACACTTAGCTGATCAAAGAAGACCACTTCTCCAACTGTGGTAATGCTTGCTTAATCTGTTTTCTTTCCTTTTTTACCAACAATTTCGAATAGCAAATAGTAATGATCTTAGAGTTTAGCAGACCTGACTCCTATCGTTTCTTTCAGTGGCCCTAGAAATAGCTCAGAATAAAGTGAATCTTTACCAAAGAGGAGGATTCCAGGAAACTCACTGCATACATCCAGTGGTTTCTCCAAAGTTGATTTAAACATAGTGGGTTTGTGCTGGTACCAAGTGCCACGTCTGAGAAAATTCTGTGGAGTCTCCTGGAATCCTGCCAACCACTCTGACTGTCTATGAATGTTGAAATATCAGACATTATAGGTATAAAGAAATCAAAGTTAACAATATTCTGAGCCAAGTTTGAGGCTTATAGCCCAGGATCACAGACTCAGCATACATTGAGAAGGTCTGTCAAAGCAAGCTACATGAGACACAGTATTAAACATTTTGTCACACAGAAAATGAGAGAAGGGGGGCAAGAATGAAAGGTCACAGCCTCACAATTCTGATTGGTGCTTGGTAATATCGTACATAAGATAAAGCAAGTTTGTGGCTATTGTATATAGGGCAAAGGTTAATAAGTATATAGGTTTCGTAGGGTCCAGAGAAGGATGATGATTCTATCCTACCTTTGCACTTCATCCCATAGGGAAGACTGGAATTTGTGTCAGTGAAATATTTGACAGATTCTAGCCTTGCAGGCAAGAGTTCAGTTTTAGTTCATAGTCCTAGTTTCCGTTTCCTAAATGTTCAAACTGCAACCATCTTGGGCAACTTTTAAAACTTTTTCTTTCAGATTTTCCATTTTTGACAGGTATGACCAAGTGAAATTTATCACTGAGATACAAGAGTGGTTCAACATATACAAATTGGTCAATGTGATACACCACATTTAACCAAATGAGGGAACAAATGTATATATGATCATCACAAATGATGCAGAAAAAACATTTGACAAAGTTCAACTTATATTCCTGATTCAAAAAAAAACCTCTCAACAAAATAGGTATAGAAGAAACTTTTTCAACACAGTAAAGGCCGTATATGAAAAGCTTATTGCTAACATCATAATCAATAGTGAAAAACTGAAAAATTTCTCTCTAAGCTCTAATATAAGGATCCCACTCTCATAATTTCTATTCAATATAGTACTGGAAATTCTATCCAAAGTAATCAGAAAAACTAATAAAAGAGATCAAAGTTGAAAAGGAAGAAGTAAAATTATCTCTGTTTGCAGATGACATGATCACATAGGTAGAAAACTTTAAAGACTAACAATAGGCCAGGTGTGGTGGCTCAAGCCTGTAATCCCAGCACTTTGGGAGGCCGAGGTGAGAGGATTGCATGATCCCAGGGGTTTGAGACCAGACTGGGCAACTTGGCAAGACATCGTCTCTACACTAAATTAAAAAATTAGCTTGGCATGGTGGCATACACCTGTAGTTCTAGCTACTTGGAAGGTTGAGGTAGAAGGATCACCTGAGTCCAGCAGGTTGAGGTTGCAGTAGCTGGGA
This sequence comes from Cephalopachus bancanus, assembly GCA_027257055.1. Classification (NCBI taxonomy): domain Eukaryota; kingdom Metazoa; phylum Chordata; class Mammalia; order Primates; family Tarsiidae; genus Cephalopachus; species Cephalopachus bancanus. The sequence goes on along the minus strand of JAPVLO010001130.1, from coordinate 63,495 downwards.
GTGTGTCACTGCACTCCAGCCTGGGCAACAGAGTGAGACTCTGACTAAGAAAAAAAAAAAAAAAGACTCAACAATAACCACAAAAACCTATTAGAACCAATAAGGCCATTATATCTCAATAAAGATGGGGAAAAACCTACTCCAAAAAAATAAAGGTCAGGCCAAGTATGGTAACTCACAACTGTAATCCCAGCACTTTGGGAGGCCCAGGTGGGAGGATTGCATGAGATCAAGAATTTGAAACCAGCCTGGGACAACATAGTGAGCTCATTGCTACAAAACTTTAAAAAGTGAGCTGGATGTGGTAGTGCACACCTGTAGTCTCAGCCTCCCAAGTAACCAATCATCTCATATCGGCCAGGTGACTGAAGTCTTGTGTACTGGCCAAGGGCATACATATCAGATAAAACAGACATTAAGCCAACAACTGTAAAAAGATGCAAGAAAGGTCATCATAAAATGACGAAGAGGTCAATACAGTGAGAGACTATAACAACTGCAAATATATAATCACCCACCACCAGAGCACATAAAAATATAAAGTAGATATTAATAGACTTAAAAGAGCAGAAAGAGACTGAAATACAACAATAATAGGGAATACCCTGGTTTCAGCAATAGATAGATCATTCAGTCAGAAAGTTAGCAAAGAAACAATGAATTTAGCTATACTCTAGACCAACAGACATTTACAAAACACCCCATCCAACAGCGGCAGAATACACATTCTTCTTGACAGCATATGGAACACTTTCCAGGACAGATCATATGCTAGGCCAGAAAGCAAGTCTTAACAAACCTTTAAAAATCAAAAGGATATCAAGCATCTTTTCTGACCACAATGGAATAGAAATAGAAATTACTAACAGAAGCAACTTTGGGAACTGTACAAAAAAGAAAATTAAACAGCATGCTCCTGAACAACCAATGGGTCAATGAAGAAATCAAAAAGAAAACTGTTTGTTTAAAATGGGTGAATGGTTTATTCAAGTATTCAGCAGGTAAGTAAAAGGAACCAAATAATATTCAACATAAAAACCATTCCTGGAAAGAATATTAAGTTAGCTGCCTGCATTTTCCATGACGGGCTATTTGGTGAACTGTCAGAATTAACAAGAAAAATACACATTAGGCTGAAGAGTGCTGCCTAAGAGAAAACAAATCTAATTTTTCACTCACTTCATATAGGAACCCCAAATAACTAACAAGCTTTTAGAATACCAACTTTGTCTTGGCTCTATTTAAATGGTCAAGAGTATCTTTTAATTCAATATTTTTCCCTAATACTGCCCAAATAAAGCTAGCCACAAAACCTAAGATCACAGTCATCAATGCACATTGTACATGTACAATAAAAAATGCAACTAGCTGGGCTCGGTGGCTCAGCCTGTAATCCCGCGCCATTGGGAGGCTGAGGTGAGTGGATTGCCTGAGCCCGCGGGTTCGAGACCCACCTGGGCAGCAAGACCTCATCTCTACAATAAATCAAAAAATCAGCCGGGCATGGTAGTGCATACCTATAATTCCGGCTACTTGGAAGGCTGAGGCGGAAGGATCGCCGGAGCCCAGCAGGTCGAGGCTGCAGTGGCCGGGAGCGGCCACTGCACTCCAGTCTGGGCGACAGAGTGAGACTCCAACTCAAAAAAAAAAAAAATGCAACTAAAAGCAAAAAACCAACTCAAAATATTACTGAGAAAGTCTGTAGATATAGGCAAATAGGTTTTTAAAAATGTGAAAGTTTGACCAAGCACAGTGGCTCAGGCCTATAATCCCAGCACTTTGGGAGGCTGAGGCAGGAGGATCACTTGAGGCCAGAAGTTTGAGTCAAGTCTGGGCAAAATAGGGAGACCCACATCTCTACAAAAATAAAAATAAAAAAATTAGCTAGGCATAGTGGTGCATGCCTAAAGTCCCAGCTGCTTTGAAAGTTGAGGCAGGAGGATTACAAGAGCCCAGGAGTTTGAGACTGCAGTGAGTTATGATTGTACCACTGTACTCCAACTTTAGCAACAGAGCAAGATGTCAAAAAAAAAAAAAAGGCAGCAAAGGATCACATGAACTCAAGTTTTGACCATTTAAAAAGTTCACTAGAAGCTGGGCTCGGTGGCTCAGCTTGTAATCCTGCACCTTTGGGAGGCTGAGGTGAGTGGATTGCCTGAGCCCGCGGGTTCGAGACCTGCCTGGGCAGCGAGACCTCATCTCTACAATAAATCAAAAAATCAGCCGGGAGTGGTAGCGCATGCCTGTAATTCCGGCTACTTGGAAGGCTGATCCTTCCTCCGGAAGGATTGCCGGAGCCCAGCAGGTCAAGGCTGCAGTGGCCGGGAGCGGCCACTGCACTCCAGTCTGGGCGACAGAGTGAGACTCCAACTCAAAAAAAAAAAAACAACAAAAAAGTTCACTAGAGATTACACATGAATTCTGGAAAGGACATATATACATAAAATATTTTATACATATATACATAAAATATTTTAAACAAGTCTATTGTGCTTCAGTTAGTTTTAAGTTGCAAAAATCCAGCACACAATTATTTTAATAAATTAGTGCAATGTGAAAGATTTTGCAAGATTAACATGTATCTATTTTAGATAAAAATAAAAGATTTCAGAATTCCTCCAACAGCCATCTTTGGATTCATAAACTATTTCTTCCTGAGATATTTAAGGATGCATGCTCAGATTTAGACAAACTTACTACAAATATCAAAATGCTTGGATGGGTATTTTTGCTTTTTATATTGCAGAAAACACATGGAGTTTCGCACATTCCTCCAGTGAACTCAGTGAAGAGGTACTTACTTTGTTTCATTTTATCTCTCTCTCTTTTAAAATTTCAATAGCTTTGAGGGATACAAATAATTTTTGGTCTGGACTTTAAGAGTACTCACCAGTTCCACCTGTGTACATTGTACCCAATAGGTGATTTAAAAAATTATCCTTAAGAATACCTGCATTCCTGAATTGTACCACATCTTTAAAAATTAAAAACAAACAAACAAACCTGTATTGATCATTCTAGTTCTAAGGGACATGTATTTATCAAGTTCAAACTGGGAGCCATATGGAACACTCTTCCTTTTGCTTCTACAAAGAGAAAGGAAAGGGTTATATCTCTGATAAGGCAGATTTCCCACAAATGTGCTGTTTGGGGAGTATTTTTCCTTTGTAAAATCACTGCTTGTTCTTTGGTAGTGACCAGTTAAGAACCTATGGATGCGTGACAGAACCCAAGCTGCAATCCCAGGCGTGTCAACTCATGTTCCCACCACTGGTCGATGGGAGGAGCCTGCTGCTACTGACACAGTTGTGCTGCTGTAGCAGAGTGCTGACAATCTTCATTCCATGCTAGATTTATATTTTTATACATTTTCAATATCTGTGGGGTCCTGTAGAATTAGGCCTTCCAAAAGAAGGGCTGCCTTGTGATAATGATAAACAAAGTTCCTGGTGTGCTGAAACACCTCATCCAGGGCTGCAGACAGAACCATTTCTACAGCACGATGGTAGACATATTTCTCTGCAGTTACACTGGTGATTTCATCGATAAGTCTCTTTGCCAGAAAATAAGTGATTCTATTTTTTTTTTTTTTTTGAGTTGGAGTCTCACTCTGTCGCCCAGACTAGAGTACAGTGGCCACTCCCGGCCACCGCAGCCTCAACCTGCTGGGCTCCAGTGATTCTTCCGCCTTCCTTCCAAGTAGCTGGAATTACAGGCACGTGCTACCATGCCCGGCTAGTTTTTGATTTATTGTAGAGATGAGGTCTTGCCAAGTTGCCCAGGCAGGTCTCGAACCCGTGGGCTCAGGCAATCCACTCACTTCAGCCTCCCAAAGGTGCAGGATTACAGGCTGAGTCATTGAGCCCGGCTTTTGTGTTTCTTGCACATGGTGATGCAGAATTTATATCAGTCATTCAGATTTTTGGCAACTTGTTTCACAGCCATGGATAGGCTCAGTTTTCTGGGCTTGATCTGGGCTTGGGCAAGACACAGAGCAGCCGTGAGCAGCTGTACTGCTTTCATGCACATCACCAAACCCTCCACATGCCCAAGTCTTTGCTCAGCTGACCGAACTGGTCCATGACCACACTCCCTCAATCTGGTACAAGGACCCTGTGGATGTGCTCAGCCTTGGTGGCTGTCAGGTCCAACACAGACTTGGTGAGCAGTAGCCTCACATTCAGGTGGCATAAGGTGTCTGTGTGCTCTTGCTCCACCAGTGTCTCCTCTGGCAGCTCAGGGACTTCGAAGCCGATGAGCCTCTGTCAGCTGTATGGTGATGCACCATAAGGCACGCATCTCAGGCTGGGAGTCGCCTCAATTCCTGAGTGGGGGATGGGGGAGGAGAGCCCAATCCTGACCCAGGTGGTGAGCCCACAAGCACATGGCCACTTTCAGAGCTCTGAGAGCCTCTGAGCTGCTGGACTGCACTATTTAAACTGACCACGATGGCCAGGTATGGTGGTTCACACCTGTAATCCCAGCATTTTGGGAGGCTGAGTTGGGAGGATCTCTTCAGTTCATGAGCTTGAAGTCAGCAAGCACACATAGTGAGACATCATATCTACAGAAAAGTTTAAAATGAGCCAGGTGTGGCGATGGGGACTTTAGTCCCAGCTACTCAGGAGGCTGAGGCAGGAGAATCACTTGAGCCCAGGACTTCAAGGCTGCAGAGAGCCACGATCGTGCCACTGCACTTCAACCTGGGTGACAGAGTGAGACCCTGGCTCCAAACAAAGCAAAACAAACAGAAAACCAAAGTGTCTGTGTTGCCCTGGTATTCACCTAAAAGTGTCAGTGTTGATCTAATAACTTCCCAGCACTGACAGACCTGCCAAACACTGCCTTGTTCTGCTGCTCAAACTGCTGCCTCTCACTTTCTTGTACTAAGAGGTCTGCACCGCTGCAATGCTCCATCACCAGAAAGACAGAGCTGAGCAATTCCTGACCATCCTAGAGTGCTACAATATTTTCATGCTGGAGTTCCTTAAAGACTTTAATTTCCAGACCAGGCATGGTGGCTCAAGCCTGTTATTTCAGTACTTTATGAAGCCGAAGTGAGAGGGTTGCTGCAGCTCAGAGGCTTGAGACCAGCCTGGAAAGCTTGGTGAGACTTCGTCTGTACAATAAATAGAAAAAATTAGCCGGGCGTGGTAGCGCACGCCTGTAGTCCCAGCTACTCGGAAGGCCGAGGTGGAAGAATTGCCTGAGCCCAGCAGGTCAGTGGAGCCTGCGGTGACTGAGCGTGCCACTGCACTCCAGTCTGGGTGACAGAGTGAGACTCCAACTCAAACAAACAAACAAGACTTTAATTTCCTTTCCAAGCAGTATTTGTGATTTTGAAAAGTTTTTTTTTTTTTTTTTTTTGAGTTGGAGTCTCACTCCGTCGCCCAGACTGGAGTGCAGTGGCCGCTCTCTGCCACCACAGCCTCGACCTGCTGGGCTCCGGCGATCCTTCCGCCTCAGCCTTCCAAGTAGCTGGAACTACAGGCGCGCGCTACCACGCCCGGTTAAAGTTTTGATTTATTGTAGAGATGAGGTCTCGCCAAGTTGCCCGGGTTGGTCTCGAACCCGCGGACTCAGGCAATCCACTCACCTCAGCCTCCCAAAGCGCTGGGATTACAGGCTGAGCCGCCGAGCCCGGCTGAAACGTTATTTTAAAACATGAAATCAACGCCTTCAATAGCGGCCTCTCGATCCATTTTCTGGCGGTGCCACCTCCGGAAGATCACGGCGAAGGCCTCGGGTTCCCCGAGGTTCCTCCTGATGTTCTCCAGATCGGCCCCCGCCACGGTCGCCCCGGAGCAGAGCGGGAGGCGGCGCAGCGCACGGGGTCAGCACCACGGACAGGGCCGCCGGGCAGGCGGCGTGGGGCCGAGGCCGCCGGGCCGGCGGACTCCGCGGCGGAGAGCGCGAGCGGTAGCTGGATCGGAGCAGCCTGGGTCTCAGCAACTCACGGCCGGCCCGGCCCCCTCCGGCCTCGGGCTCCTGGAGAAGCGGCCTCGGCGCTACCTGGCCAGGGACGCCCCGGCCCTGCGGTCCCGGAGCCGGCGGAGGTCAGCCAGCTCTCCAGCCCAGCTCGCTCTGTCTCGCCCTCTTCTCCCGTGAGCTTGCTGAGGCGGGCTCGCTTCCAGGCCCGCCCCAGCCCCGCCCCGCCCCAGCCCCGTCAAGTCCGACTCAGACCCAGACCCTCCCTCACAGCCCCAGCCCAGCCCCTCCGCCCCAGGCCCGCACGATCCCAGCCCCGCCCCCAGGCCTGCCCCCGCCCGCGCCCCGGAAGCCCGTCCTGGACCCGCCCTCGGCCTCGCCGCGTGCCCGGGCCCCAGGCCCGCGCCCGCGCCAGCCCTCCTCCCACGCCCCAGCGCCCTGGGCCTGCCCAGCCTGCTCCCCGCGCTCCTGCTTCGCGAGGCACGCAGCGCAAATTCGCCCGTCAGCTGCTCCCATGTCCTCTGCCCCAAAGAAAAAAATTAATTAAGAAAAATAAAAATGAAACCCAATATACCAATCCTGTGGATACTGCAAAAGCAGCTCTCAGAGCAAAGTTTATAGCAATAAGCACCAACGTCAGAAAAATAGAAAGTTCTCAAATAAATAGCCTTATGTTTTACCTCAAGGAGTGCAAAACAAAAACAACCTAAGCCCAAAATTAGTAGGAAAAAAGTAATAAACATTGGAGCAGAAATAAATGAAATAAAGACTATATATATATATATGACTGTATATGTATATGTATATATATATATATATGACTACATATATATATATGACTACATATATATATATTTGGAGTTGGAGTCTCACTCTGTCGCCCAGACGGGAGTGCAGTGGCCGCTCCTGGCCACCGCAGCCTCGACCTGCTGGGCTCCGGCGATCCTTCCGCCTGAACCTTCGAGTAGCCGGAACTACAGGCGCGCGCTACCACGCCCGGCTGATTTTTTGATTTATTGTAGAGATGAGGTCTCGCTGCCCAGGCGGATCTCGAACCGCAGGCTCAGGCAATCCACTCATCTCAGCCTCCCAAAGGCGCGGGATTACAGGCTGAGCCACCGAGCCCGGCTTAAAAATATTTCTCAAACTGTTCCAAAAAATTGAAGAGAAGGAAATTCTTCTAAAATCATGATTTGAGCCCAGTATTTCCCTGATTCTAAAACCAGACAATGACATTCACACACGTGGTCGTGCACACACACAAAAACTATGAGCCAATATCCCCTGGTGAGAGATGAAAAGATCCACAACAAAATACTAGCAAACCAAATTCAACAGCATTTTATTTATTTTATGGTTCAGAGAGTTTCATTTTTGACACATATTAAGCCATGAATTCATAGAGAATAGGTTCCAGCAGCTTGGGCTCCTTCCCGCTGGTTCTCACAAAGTGTGCTTCTCTGGCTTCAGCTGAACCCGGCTGCATTTCTCCTTGATTTCCTTCTTTTTTCTGGTCAGTTTTCTTCATGTGTTTCAGGAAGCTATCTCGACTCTTGACGTGCTTAATATGCTCAATATGCACATTAATTCTCTTGGCAAGAATCTTGCCCTTAACTTGTTTGTTAACAGCAATGCCAACAGCCTGCTGGGTAACATTGTAGACTCTTACAGTCTTGCCATGGTAACATTTGTGGGGAATTCCTTTTTGAACAGTATCAATTCTTTTGATGTCCACAATATCACCTTTCTTGTAGATTCACATGTATGTGGCCAAAGGAACAAACCCATGCTTTCTGAACGGCCTGGAGGACATGTACCAGGTGCCCCTTCTCTTTCCCTTTGTGTTTGTCATCTTGGCAAATTACTGGAAGATGGCAGTTCTGGCTGAAAGGCAGCAGTCTTTTTAGACTATTTACTATGATAGACTGGCATTCATCCCAGAGTTGCAAGGATGAGTCAACATATGCAAACCAATATACATGACACATCCCATCAGTAGAATCAAGGACAGCAACCACATGATCTTTTCAGTAGACAAGGACTGGAACAATACAAGGATACTCATTTTAAACACTTTTATTCAACAGAATACTGGAAGTCCTATCCAGAACAATTTGGCAACAGAAAGAAATAAAGGGCACCCAAACTGGAAAAGAGGAAGTAAAGCGGTTCCTGTCTGCAGTTGGCATAATATTATACATAGAAGATCTCTGAAGTCTCCAACTAAAAACTATTCAAACTGATAAAGGAATTCAGTAAACTTGTAGAATACAACATCAACATAAACAAATGAGTGACATTTCTATATTTTAATAATGATCTATCTGCAAAAGAAATTGAGTGGAATTCCATTTACAACAGACCCTAAAAGAAGACCCAACATACCTGGGAATAAATTTAACCAAGCAGGTGAAAGATCTCTATGATGAAAACCATGAAACATGATGAAAGAAATTGAAGAACCTGCTCATATGTCTTCTGAGAAGTGTCTATTCATATCTTTTGCCCACTTTGTAATGGGGTTGTTTGTTTTTTCTTTTTGGCACATTTGAGTTCCTTGTATAGCTTAGATGTCAGGCCTTTGTCAGATGTATAGTTGGTAAATATTTTTTCCCAGTCAGTGGGCTGTCTCCCCACCCTCTCAATGGTTTATTTGGCTTTGCAGAAGCTTGTTAGTTTGATGAGGCCCCACTTGTGTATCTTAACTTTTATGGCATGGGCACTTGATAAGGTTTGGATAAGGAATTGGTTGCCAGTTCCAATTTGCAAAAGGGTGGCTCCTACATTTTTTAAGGTTCTTATAGTTTGAGGTTTTACATTTAGGTTTTTGATCCATTTAGAGTTGATTTTTGTGTATGGTCTTGTTTTAATCTTCTGCATGTGGTCAGCCAGTTTTCCTAGCACCATTTACTGAATGGATACTCCTCTCCCCAGTGGTTGATGGTGGAGGCTTTGTTGAAGATGAGTTGGTTGAGAAATTGAGGTTTTTGCTTCTGGGATCTCTATCCTGTTCCATTGGTCTATATGCCTGTTCTTGTATCAATACCAGGCTGTTTTAATCATTGTAGCTTTATAATAAAGGTTAAAGTCTGGGAGCGTGATGCCTCCCTCTTTGTTTTTTTTTTTCTTCTGAGGATTGTTTTGGCTATTCATGGTTGTTTTTATTTATTTATTTTTGAGTTGAAATGCCACTGTCACTCAGGTTGGAGTGCAGTGGCATGCTCATGGCCACCGTAGCCTCGACCTGCTGGGCTCAGGTGATCCTTCTGCCTCAGCCTTCCAAGTAGCTGGAACTACAGCCATGCGCCACCATGCCTGGCTAATTTTCTGATTTATTGTACAGATGAGATCTTGCTAAGTTGCCCAGGCTGGTCTTGAACCCATGAGCTCAGGCAATTCTCTCATCTCAGCCTCCCAAAGGACTGGGATTATAGGTGTGAGCTACTGTGCCAGGCCACCGTTTATGTTTCCATATGAATTCCTGTATTGTCGTTTCAAGGTCTGAGGAAAATGCTGCTGGTAATTTAATGTGTATTGCGTTAAATCTGTAGATTGCCTTGGGTAGTATGCACATCTTAACAATTTTGATTATTCTAATCTATGAGCATGAAATATTTTTCCATTTATTTGTGTCATCTTTGATCAGTGTTTTGTAGTTTTTTGTGGTTTTCATTGTAAAAGTTTTTGACTTCTCTGGTTAGGCAGATGCTAAGGTATTTCATTTTTTTGTGGCTATTGTAAACGGAATTGTGTTTTTATTTAGGTTTCTGTTTGTTTATTATTGGTGCATAGGAATGCGACTGACTTTTGCACATTTATTTTATACCCTGAGACTTTGCCGAAGTCCTTTATCAGTGCACGGAGATTTTTGACAGATTCTCTTGGATTTTCAATGTATAGAATCATGTTGTCTGCCACGAGGAATAACTTAACTTTGTCTTTTACTATTTGGATACCCCTGATTTCCTTCTGTTATCTGATTGCTCTAGCTAGGACTTCCAATGGAGGAATGAGACTGGGCATCCTTGTCTTGTTTCGGTTTTCAGGAGAAATGGTTCCCTTTCTGTCTATTTAGCTGTGGGTTTCTTGTAGATGGCTCTTACTGTTTTGAGGTATGTTCCAGCTATTCCTAGATGTTTGAGGGTTTTTAACAAGAAGTGGTGCTGGATTTTATCAAAAGCTTTTTCCACATCTAATGATACAATCATGTGTTTTTTGTCTTTACATCTGTTGATGTATTTAATTACATTTATGGTCTTGTGCGTGTTGACCCAGCCCTGCATTCCAGCGATGAAGCCTACTCAGTCATGGTAGATGATTTTTGAGGTGTATTGTTGGATCCAGTTTGCTAGAATCTTGTTGAGAATTTTAACATCTATGTTCATCAGTGATATTGGCCTGTAGTTTTCTTTGTTGGCTCTTTACCCAGTTTGGGTGTCAATGTGATGTTATCTTCATAAAGTGATTTAAGGAGAGTTCCATCTTTCTCAATTGCCTGGAATACTTTCAATAGGATTGGTATCAGCTCCTCCCTGTATGTTTTGCAGAGTTCTGCTGGAAAGCCGTCTGGTCCAGGGCTTTTTTTTGTAGGTAGTTTTCTTATGACACAGTGATTTCCTGGATTGTTATTGGTCTGTTTGGGGTCTCTATTTCTTCTTGTTTCAACCTGGGGAGGTTGTGTGATGTCAGAAAGTCCTCCATTTCATTTGGGTTTTTGAGTTTGTTTCCATACAGGTATACAAAATCTCTGGTAATCTTTTGTATTTCTTCAAGTTCAGTTGTGACTTCATCTTTTGCATTTCTAATTGTGTTTATTTAGGCTTTTACTCTCTTTTTCTTGGTCAGTCTAGCTAGAGGTCCATCAATCTTGTTTGTCCTTTCAAAAACCAGCTTTTGGTTTCATTGATTTTTTTTGTATTATATTTTTGTCTTCTATGTCTTGAATTTGTTCTTTTACTTTGATCTGGATTCTTCTGCTGGAATTAAGGTTTTGGTGATCTTGCTTTTCCTGCTTCCTTAGGTGATTTGTTAGGTTGTTAACTTGTAATATTTCCATTTTCTTCATGTGTGTTAATAGAGATATGAATTCCCCTCTTAGTACTGATTTCGTGGCATCCCAGAGATCTTGGTAAGATGTTTCTTCATTTTCATGTGTTTCCAGGTATCTTTTAATCTCTGTTTTGATTTCTGTTTTGACCCAGGAGTTGTTTAGCATCATGCTGTTTAGTGTCCATGTCTTTGTGGGTTGTGGGGAACTTTGTTGGTGTTGATATTTGTTTTTATTCCGCTGTGTTGTTTTTATTCAACACAGAGATTTTTGACAGGGACCTTAGAAAGACTTCTGACAAGGACCCCCAAGAGACCTCTGACAGTCACCACCACAGAAACCTTTGAAAGGAACTCTCAGATCTGTGACAATAACTTCACAGAGACCTCTGACAGAAAGCTCCATAGAAACCACTGACAGGGACCCCCATAAAGACTTGTGACAGAAACTTTCAAAGCAATCTCTGACAAGGATCTTCACAGAGACCTCTGACAGGGACTCCACAGAAATATCTGGCAAAAATCTCAAAGAAAACTCTGAAAGGGACCTCTCAGACTCTGACAGAGACCCTCACAGTAACCTCTTACAGGGACTCCTGTGAAATCCTTGGAGAGGAACCCCCACAGAGACCTCTTACTAGAATCCCCATAGGGAGCTCTTTTTTCTTTTTTTTGAGTTGGTCTCACTGTTGCCCAGGCTGGAGTGCAGTGGCATGCTCATGGCTGCCCCAGTGTCGACCGGCTGTGTTCAGGCGATCCTTCTGCCTCAGCCTTCCAAGGAGCTGGAACTAGAGGTGCATGCCTGTAGCACACTTGGCTAATTTTTGAAAAAAAATTATTGTAGAGACGAGGTCTCACCAATTTGCCCAGGCTGGTCTTGAGCCCATGTGCCAAGGAATCTACTCACCTCAGTCTCCCAAAGTGCTATGATTATAGCTGAGCCGCTGAGCCCGGCTGAGAACTCTTATAGGTATCCTTACAGAAACCTTTGATAGGAACCCCAGAGAAACCTCTGACGGAGATCCCAAGAGGAACTTCTGACAGGGTCCTCCACAGAGACACCTGACAGGGACCCCACAGAGAGAGACGTCACAGGGACCCTCCACAGAAACCCTCGGGAATCCTTAAGAGCCTTCACAGAAATCTCTGAAAGGGCCTCACAGAGATCTCTATCAAAAACTTCTACAGAAACTTCTGAGAAGGGCCTGACAGAGACTTCTGAAAGGGATTTGAAAGAAATCTTTGATGAGGACTCTACAAAAACCTCTGACAGAAACCTCACAGAGACCTTTAAAAGGGACCCCATAAAGACCTCTCAGAGGGACACAACAGAGACTTCGGACAGGGACCACCACAGAAACCTCTGATGGGGACCCCACAGAGAACTCTGACAGGAATCTTTGCAGAAACCTTTGACAAGAACCCCTACAGAGACTGTGACAGGACCCTCCAGAGAGACTTCTTACAGGGCCCCTTCTGAGACCTTTGAAAGAGATTTTTAAGAGACCTCTGAAAGGGACCTCCACAGAGACTTCTTACAGGGACCTTAACAGAGACCTCTGAGAGGGACCTCCAAAGACACCCCTAATATTGAACTCCACAGAGACCTCTGACAGGGACCCTTCAGAAACCTCTGAAAGCCAACCTCATTTGAATAGGTGAGAAACCTTAACAGAGACCTGTAACAAGGACCCCCCATGAAGCCCTCTGACAGAGACCCTCACAGAAACCTCTGACAGAGACCTCACAAAAAGTATTAGAGGTACTTCCAACATAAACTCTGACTGGGACTCCATAGACACTTCCAACAGGGACTCCACAAGAGACCCCTGACAGGAATTTCCAGAAAGTATCTGACGGGTACCCCTCCCAAAGGAATCTCTGCACAGAAACATGCAGCAGGAACCCCCAGAAAAATTTCTGACAAGAACCCTCATAGAAACATCTGACAGGGCTTCTCACAGAACTCTGACATGAACCCCCTCACAGAGACCTCTGACTGGACCCCACTGAGGCCACTGACGGGGACCTTAAAGAAACCTGTGACAAGGACCCACACAGAAACCTATGGCAGGGACCTTAACAGCGACCATTTACAAGGACCCTCACTGAAACCGCTCACAGGAACTCCCACAGAGACTCATGATAGGAACTTCTCACAGACTACTAACAGTTTCCCCTACAGAAATCTCTGAGGGATTTCTATAGAGACCTCTGATAGGAACATCACAGAGATCTCTGGCGAGGACCCCACAGCTACCTCTTAGAAGGACATCCACAGAAACTTCCAAAAGGGACCACCATGGAAGTTTCTGACAGAGACCCCAAGAGAAACTCATGGTAGAGACTTCCAAAGTCTCTGACTCAGATCCCCCAGAGACCTCTGACAGGGACCTTCACAGAAACTTCTGAGAGGGACCCAAACAGAGGCCTCTGGCAGGGACCTCTTCATAAACCTCTAACAGGTATATTTACAGAGTCACAGAGATTTCGGACAGGGATCTCTACAGAGACCCCTGAGAGGAAATTTCAAAGAAACCCCTAACAGGGATCTCCATAGAAACCTCCAACAGGGTCCCTATGGAGACCTCTGACAGGAACCCTAAAAGATACCTCTTACAAGGACCTCACTGAGATATCTGACATGGACTTTCAGAGAGAACTCTGAGCAGAGACCCCGCAGAAACCTCGCATGGATTTCACACAAAACTTTGAAAGACTCCACAGAGACTTCTGATTGGAATCGCCACAGAAACCTATACAAGGAACCCCACGCAAACTAAGTCTAAGGAAGACTTCCACAGAGACCTCTCGCAGGGACCCCAGAGAGACCTTGAACAAGGACCTCTAGAGACATATCTGACAGGGATCTTACAGAGAATTCTGACAGGCACCCCACAAAAACCTTTGACAAGGACCTTTACAAAGGTCTCTTCCTGCCGGGCTCAGTGGCTCAGCCCGTAATCCCGCACCTTGGGAGGCTGAGGTGAGTGGATTGCCTGAGCCCACGGGTTCGAGACCCGCCTGGGCAATTTGGTGAGACCCCAACTCTACAATAAATCAAAAATTAGCCGGGCATGGTAGCGCATGCCTGAAGTTCCAGCTACTCAGAAGGCTGAGGCAGAAGGATCGCCGGAGCCCAGCAGGTCAAGGCTGCGGTGGCCGGGAGTGGCCACTGCACTCCAGTCTGGGCAATGGAGTGAGACTCCAACTAAAAAAAAAAAAAAAAAAAAGAGAAAGGTCTCTGTCTGAGATTTCCAAAGATACCAGTGACAGGGACCCCAAGAAAGGCCTGTGACAGAAGCCCAACAGAGACTTCTAATAGGAACCATTATAGAAACCTCTGACAGAAACATTTACAGAGACCTCTGAAAGCAGCACCAAGAGAGATTTCTGACAAGGACCTTCACAAACACCCTCAAAAGAGAACTCCACAGACACCTCTGGCAGGGACTTCCATGGAGACTCTGACAAGAACTTCCACAGAGACCTCTGACAGGCACCCCACAAAGTCTCTGACTTGGATTTAACAGAGGCCTCTGGCAGGAACCTCTGTAGAGACCTCTTTCAGGGACCTTCACAGAGACCTCTGAAAGAGATTTCAAAGACATCTTTGACAAAGACCCCACAGAGACCTCTGAGAGCGAGTCATACAGGAACCTCTGACAGGGACCCAGACAGAAATGTCTTAGAGGGACCTCTACAGAAACCTCTGACAGGGATCCCACAGAGACCTCTGACAAGAGTGCCCTAGAGACCTCTGATGAGAACTCCACAGAAAACTCTGAGAGGGACCTCCACAGAAACTTCTGATAGGAAACTCCGCAGATAGTTTTGATAGAGACTGTAAAAGAAACTTCTAAGAGGAATCCCCACAAAAACCTCTGACAGAAACCTCTACAGAAACTATTGACAGACACCCTTACAGAGGCCTCTGACAGGGACGTTTACAGAAATATCTGATAGGGACTATCACAGACACCTCCAACAGGGACCACATGGAGACCTCTAACTGGATCCCACAGAGACCTCAACAACTGACAGGGGTAGCCACAAAGCTTAATATGGGGAGCTCAACAGAGATCTGAATCCACAGAATCCACTGACAGACACTTGCCCAGAAACCTCTACCAGGGATCCTTACAGAAGCCTCCAACAGGGCCCCTCACAAAGATTTCTGATAGGGACCCCTAGAATACTGTCTGACAGGGACCACTGCAGAGACCACTGCAGAACCCCTACAAAGATCTCTGATAGGGACCGTAGAAACCAATGACAGACACCCACAGAATCACCTGACAGTCCCCTTCAGGACCCTTCATGAGACATCTGACCGGGATCCCCACAAAAATCCCTGATAGAGTTTCCCACAGAAACCTCTTCATGAACCTCCATAGAATCCTTTGACAGGGACCTCTAAATTGATCCCTAACAGGAACCTAAACATAAATATCTGACAGGGACACCAATAGAGACTTTTGACGGAACCTTCAAAGATTCCTTGACAGGCCTCCTTGTAGAGATTCCTGACAGGAAACCCAGAGTCTTCTGAGAGGGATTTCACAGAAACCTTTGACCAGAAGCTGACAGAGACCTCTGACAGGAAACTCCACGGTAACCTATTTCAGCAACCCCACACTAACCTTTCACCGGGACCTTCACTGAGACCCCTGACAAGACCTGCGTAGAAACCTCTGACATGGACCTTTCAGGAATCCCTGACAAGGACTCCCACAGAATCCTCTAACAGGAATCTCCACAGAAAGCTCCTACAGGTTCCTTTACAGAGACCTCTAACAGAGGCCCAGAGAATCCTCTGTCAGGGATCTCAAACAACCTCTGAAAAGGACCCCCACAGAAACCTCTGACAGGTATCACTTGTAGATGCACTTCCAGGGACCCCACAGAAACCGCTGAGAGGACCCCTAGAGAGATCCCTGATGGGGACTCACACAGGGACCTCTTGCAGGGATCCTCAGAGAAACCTCTGACAAGGATTCCCACAGATGCCACCAACCACTAACAGGGTCCCCACAGAAACCTCTGAAAGGAACCTCCACAGAAATCTCTTATAGGGACCTCCATGGAGATCCCTGTCAGGGACCCCACAGACACCTCTGGCAGGGATTCCACAGGAGACTCTGATAGAACCCCCCCAGAAACCTCTGACAGGGGCTCCAAAACGGATGCCTGACAGGTACCCCACAGAGACCTCTGACTGGGTCCCTTACAGAAACCTGTGAGAAGGACTTCCACAGAAACATTTGACAGAGACTCTCAGGATCCACAGAGATGCCTGTCAGGGACCAGGCAGGTCTGACAGAAAATCCACAGAAACCTCAGACAGGGACCTTCACAGAAACTGCTGAAAGGGACCCAACAGAGACTTCTTACAGGAACCCTGACAGAAATCTCTACCGGGACCTGTAGATAGACCTCCAATAGTGCCTTCCACAGATACCTCTGACAGGGAACCCTAACGAGGACTTCAACAAACCCCTCAGAAGCTCCTTACCGGCACCCTTTGCCAAAAAATTTAACAGGAGCCTCCAGAGAGACTTCTGATAGGGACCTGGCCAGAGATCTCAAACAAGGACCCTTATCGAAACCTTGATAGGACTCCTAACAGACCTCTCCGACAGGGACTTCCCCAGAAACCTCTTACAGAGGAGCCTCCACAGGGTTCTCTGGAAGGGATGCCACAGATACCTCTGACAGGGATTCCATAGAAATCAGTAAGGGACACCTACAAAGACCTCTGACGGAAAACGCCTCAGAAACCTCTACCAAGCACTTCCGCAGAAACTTCTGACAGGGACCCACAGACACCTCTACAGTGTCCCCAGAGAGACTCCTGAGAGGGACTTCCATGGAGCTCTCTCACATAGGCTTCCTAGAGACCGCTGACAGAGTTCTTCACAAAGGTCTAAGACAGGGTCCCCACAGAAGCCTCTGACAGGGACCCCACCGAAACTACTGAAAACCCTAACAGAGACTTCCTACAGGGACCCTTATAGAAACTTTTGACCATGAGCATTGCAGTGACCTCTGGACAGGGATCCCCACAGAAGCCTCTAACAGAGACTGCTGAGAGAAACCCCACAGAAACCTCCAACAGGAACTCTTACAGAAATATCTGACAGGAACTCTCTCAGAGACCTCTGGCTGGGGGCTCCATGGGAACCTCTGACAGGCACCTACATAGAAAATTCTGACAGGGACCTTCACAGAGACACCAAACTGGGGCCTGTACAGAAACCTCTGACAGGAGCCCCGCAAAAGATCTGACAAAGATCCCACTGAGACCTCTGGCAGGATTATCTACAGAAACTTCAGACAGGCACATCCACAGAGTTTTCTGAAAAGGATCCATCAGAGATCTCTGACAGGGACCTCTTTAGAAATATATGACAGGGACCACATGGAGACCTCTAACAGGATCCTAGAGAGACCTCTTATAGTGACCCCCAAGCAGACAATAGACAGTGACCTTCACAGAGACGTATGGCAGGGAAACAAATAGAAAGCTCTGGTGGGCAGCCCCACAAAAACTTCGACAAGGGACCCTTACAGAGACCTTTAACGTGGTTCTTCACAAAGACTTCTGACGGTGATCCCCACATAATTGTCTGACAGGAGTCCCCACAGGGACTTCTGATAGGGACCCCCAACTGAAATCTCTGACAAAGACCCAGACATTATCTTTGACGTGAATATCCACAAAAACCTCTAACAAGGACTTTAAAGACATCTCTGACAGGGACCCTGCACAGACACCTTTGAAAGGAACCCTTGCAGAGACCTCTGACCTGAATATTCTCAGAATCCTCTGACAGAGACTTCCAAAGAGACCTCTAACAAGGACCTAAACAGGAAACTCCGAAAGGGACCACCTCTGAGCTTTCTGACAGGGACCCCACAGAGACTTTTTACAGGGCCCTCAGAGAGACCCCTGAGAAGTTTCTCCCAAATACCTCTAACAGGGATCTCCCCACAGAGATCTCTGACAGGAGCCTCCTCAGAGACCTCTGAAAGGGATCCCACCCCAGAGACCTGTAACTGAAACCTCCAAAAGAGACCTCTGATAGGCACCTTTACAGAGAATTCTGGCAAGGAACCCACAGTGTCTTCTGAGAGGGACTTCACAAAACCTCTGACATTGACCTAGCAGAGATCTCTGATAGTAATCTCCACAGCATCCTCTTTCAGGGACCCCACACGATTTCTCACAGGGGCTTTCGCTGAGATCCCTGGGGTCCCTGTAAGAGGTCTCTGTGCAGTTTCCTGTCAAGGACCTGTGGCGGTCCCTGTCAGAGGTCTTTATGTAGTTCTCTGTAAGTGGTCTTTCTATGGGTTCCAGACAGAAGTCTCTCTGAGGGTCCCTTTCAGAGATTTCAGGCCCTACAGAGACTTCTGACATGCACACCACAGAGCCCTCCACAAGACCTCTGACAAGGGACCTTCACAGAGACCTCTGGTAGACACCTACACAGAGATCTCTGATGGTATCTTCAGGGACTCACCTAACAGAGACCCCATAGAAACTTTTGTCAGGAATCCTTACAAAACTTCTGACAGGAATCTTTAGAGAGACCTCTGTCCAAAACTTCAACAGAGACCTCTGACAGGCACCCCAACAGAAGCCTCTGAAAGGGACTCTCACAAATATCTCTGACAGTAGTTCACAGAGACTTATGACAGAAATCCTCACAGCAACCTCTGACAGTGATCCCCATGGAGACCTCTGACAAGTACACCGCAGAGACCTCTGACGAGGACCTCAACAGGTATCTCTGACAGACCTCTGACAGTGACTCTCACAGACACTTCTGACAGGGACCTCCACAAACACATCCAACAAGGACCTCAAAGAGACTTCTGCCTGGAACTCTGCAGACATCTCTGACAAGGTCCCCAGTAGAGATCTGTGAAAAGAACCCCAATAGAGACCTCTCACAGTGACCCCACAGAGACCTGTCAATGTGACTTTACAGAGACTTCTGATAGCGATTTAATAGAAAGTTCTAGCAGTGACCTCCACAGAAAACTCTGAGGAGGACCCTGACAGAGACCTCTGAAAGAGAGCCCTATAGAAACCCCTGACATGGATGCCCAGAAAGACGTATGACAGGGACACCCACAGAGACCTCTCGCAAGGACCTCTCAGAGATCTCTGAGAAGGACCTATACTGAAACCTCTGACAAGGAGTCCACAGAGATCTCTGACAGGGCTCTCCAGAGAATCCTTTTAAAGATATCCCTCAGAAACCTCACACTGGTACCTCCACAGAGACCTCAGACAGGGACCCCTACATAAACCTCTGAGAGGATCACCCAGAGAGACTCTGACAGAGGCCCACACAGAGATCTCTTAGTGGCATCCTTACAGAAAGTCTGTGACAAAGATCTCCCCAGAAACCTCTGACAGGATTTCCAACAGAAACCTCTGACATGGACCTCCACAGTAACTTCTTAAAGAAATCTCCACAGAGACTTCTGACAGGGACCCCCCAGGGACCTTTAATAAGGACCTCAACAAAAATCTTTGACAGTAACCTTCACAGACATCTCTAACAGGGACCTCCAAAGGAACCTCTGACAGCGGTCTTCCCAAAAACTTCTGAAAGGCCTCCCCTCAGAAAACTTTGACAAGTACTCCACATAAACTTTAACAGTAACCTTTAAAGAGACCTCTGACAAGGACCTCCCACAAAGACTTCTGACAAGGATCTGAAAAGATAATTTGGCCAAGACATCAACAGAAACCTCTGAAAGAAACCCTACAGAAATCTCTGCCGGGAAACCCAGAGAAACCTCTGAAAGGGACCTCCACAGAAATATTGAACAGAAACTTCCAGAGACACCTCTTACAGGGACCCACATAAAAGTCTATTATAGGGATCCCCACAGAAACCTCTGACAAGGGTCCCCAACAGAAACCTCTGACTGGTACTTCCATGGTAACTTGTTTCAGAGACCACCATAGAGACACCTGACAGGGACTGTGACAGTTTAATCTTATGTGTCAACTTCAGTGGATTAAGGGCTCCTCAGATAACTGAAAAACATTGTGTGTGGGTGTGTCTGGGAGGGTATTTACTGGATATATTAGCATTTGAATCAGTAGACTGAGTAGAAAAGATCCACTCTCACCAATCTGGGCAGGCATCATTCAAAATGTTGGGGGCCCAAATAGAACAAAATGTGAAGGAAGGATAAATTATCTTTCTCTCTTTTTGAGCTGGACCATCTGTCTTTTCCTACCCTCAAACATTGAAGCTCCTGATTCTTGGGTCTTTGGTGACTGGGACTTACACCCTCAGCCCCGCTTGGTCCTCAGACTTCTGGCCTTAGACTGGCAGTTACACCATCAACTTCCTGGGTTCTCAGACCGTTGGACATGAACTGGCTGACATGTGTTACAACACTGGCTTTATTTGTTCCCCAGCTTGCAGAAAACATATTGTGGGACTCCTAGGTATCCATAATCACGTGAGCCAATTCCCATAGTAAATCTCCGCTTGTAGACTTATCTGTGTTTTCTGTGTACTGTTTCTCTGGAGAACCCTGACTTATACAGTGTGTCAGGGAGAAGGTACCCCTGGTGCAGAGACCTGGAAATGAATACGGTTGGTTGAGGTTGGAGAGGCAGCCAGTGTAGCAGTAGCAAGCCTGGGAGGAAGGCAGGGTTAGATGATGGGGCCTGGTGGAGTGTGTCATTATTTACTGCTCTCTGACAACATTACCTCAAAATTCAGTGGATCAAAATTCCAAACATTTGTCACTATATCTGTGGACCAGGAATCTGGTCATGGCTTATATAGAAGTCTCCTTTTCAAGGTCTCTCATGAAGCTGGACTGCGGTCGCAATTGAGACCCAAGAACAGGGGAGCATTTGCTCTCAAGCTCAACCAAGTTTGTTTGTGGCATAAATCTGTTTGGAACGAGGGTCTGAATATCTTTCTTTGTGTTGATCAGGGCACTTCCTTCATTCTTTGTTTCATAGGCCTATAAGTAGGGAAGCCCAAAACATAGGAGCTTGCTTCCCCAGAGCAAGGAATACCTGAGAGTGAGAGAGAGAGGAAAGGAAAGAAGGAGGGAGAGAAAGAAAGAGGGAGGGAGGCAGGGAGAGAGAGAGAGAAAGAGAGAGAGAAGACAGAAGGAGATGGAGAGAAAGAGGGAAGGAGAGCTAATAAGTTTTGGGTGATTTGTTATGCAGCAATAGCTAATACATATACCCAGTACAAACAGGATGCCAGCATCCCAGCGATTCCAGGATTGATTGATTACAAGTTACCTGTCAAACAGCAGGCACTCTGTAGATACTAATTTCTTTTTCCCTTTATTTAAAGTGGTGTTGAGTAATACACATGCATGTAGATACGCATGTGCTGGTTAGGTAAACTCATACAATACCCCACACCACAGGAGGAAAGAGAGTCACATCCTCATCATTAAGTTCAAGACCAAGTTGCAAAATAAGAAGTTTGCCTTTAATCTACTCCCTTCATATAAACTCTGGAGGTCAAGGCCGTAGACAGATCTAAAGGCATGTGATCCTTCTTCTTGCGTTCCCACATTCTTTGTTCACTTTCTGATCTTTAGAAGGAGCATATGCCCCTGCCAAGCAGCAGATGGAAAGCAGTGGTCTACCAGTGGACACATTCTGTTTGCAGCCCCTTGCTCCCTATCTGGGCACTGTCTCTTCCACCCTTAGTCCTGAGGAGAAATGGTGGTAGAATGAGGGTCACAGCTGCATTGTCAACATAACAGCCATTGGCCACATGGGGCTGTTGAAAACCTGAAATGTGACTAGTCTGAATTGGTATGTGCTGAAAGTTTAAAAATACAGAGTGAGTTTGAAAGATTTAGCACAAAAAATCTTCACTAATAATGTATTTATCACATAGTTAAATTATAATATTTTTGATATCTTAGGTTAAATCAAATATGCAATACATTTTCACCTGTTTATTTTCTTTTTTATGTTGTTACTAGAACATTTAAAAACACACGTGGATCACATTTTACTTCTATATGACATTGTTTCCTTAAGGATTGCGTGCCTTCTTTTTCAAAACTCAGGTTGCCTGCTCAAAAGGCGAGAGGTCATGCAATCTGAAATTTTAAAACAAATTGTCATTATATAGTTTCCAATTTAAAGTATCATATATATTAATTATAAACGGGTATGTTAACTGCGAATGTCCGCAGGCGGTGACTGTTGAACAGGGAGAAAATAGCTGTAGCCCAAAACCTCCACTCTGGTCTTACTAAGCCCCGTTGCCGATCACATCGCCTGTCACTCAGGACACGAGGGGGCGGGGTCTGGAGCCCTATGCAATCAGTGGCGATGCGGTGAAAACTGTCCAATCAGGCGCGCAGCCAGAGAGGAAGGGGCGGCTTCCGGGATGTGGCGGGGCCTTTGTCTCTCACATCCGGGTGTCCGCTGCTTGGTCGGACTGGACTGCTCTCTGTCCTCTGCTGCTGGAGGCCCGGGTGGCTCTGCGGCAGCCTCTGTCGCCCCGTGACCTGAAGGTCCTGAGAGATCCGTGGGGAGGAGCCGGACACCCGAGAGCTGGGAAATGGTGAGTGCGGGGCGGGTGTCCAGAAAGGGGGAGGGGTGGTGAAACTGGCAGAACTGGGTGGAGCGGGAGCGGCCTCCCAGTCAGCCCGGGAGTCTGGGCCCTGGTCCCCGCAGGGCAGCTCGGCCCGGGTCTCCACCAGCTCAGGGAGGGGCTGGGCCAGCACCGGGAGCCCGAGGTCCTGTCGCGTCCCGCAGCGGCTGGCCGGGTCAGAGCCCTCCCAGGGCTGCTCCGTCCCCAGCCCCGCGTCTCCAGGAGTGCGGAGACCACGGGAGAGTCGTGCGGAGGATCCGACCCGTGTGCGGGGCTGGTCCTGGGCCCCAACCCCTCCTATCTCCTCTTGAAGTTAAACTGAGCCTCTATTACAACGTTAAAAAGTTTATTTGAGCCGGGCTTGGTGGCTCAGTCTGTAATCCCAGCGCTTTGGGAGGCTGAGGTGAGTGGATCGCCAGAGCCCGTGGGTTCGAGACCCGCCTGGGCAGCGAGACCTCATCTCTACAATAAATCAAAAAATTAGCCGGGCGTGGTAGCGCATGCCTGTAATTCCAGCTACTTGGAAGGCTGAGGCGGAAGGATCGCCGGAGCCCAGCAGGTCGAGGCTGCGGTGGCCGGGAGCTGCCACTGCACTCCAGTCTGGGCGACAGAGTGAGACTCCAACTCAAAAAAAAAAAAAAAAAGTTTGTTTGAGCCAACAGCGGCTCACGAATTGGGAAGAGCTCAAACAGGGTATGTTTTGCGATCCATGAGAGGGCCTTAAGGGAAAGGCTTGTGTAAGGTGCAGGAGGAAGCAAACCACATTCAATTCGTGATCGAGTGCAGTATTGTAGTCCCCTTATTTAGACTATGTATATACAGGTGGGTGGTTCCTGGTTATGTAATCAGAGGTTAATTGAAGGTTTGTAGTTGGTTAAGACCAAATTTTATTTATGCAAGAGTTTACATTTAAACTTTTTAAGGTAGGAACCTAGGGCACTACAGCCACTTCAGTCTAATTGCCTCCTATTTAATTATTTATAACACTCTACAGTGGAAGTGATTTTTCTCTGCACTTTTGGAATATATGTCAAACAGGGTCTCAAATCCACTACTCTGTCACCCCAGCTTAACCGTAACACTTCTAGAGCTTGCAGTAAAATCCTACATTTCCAGTTCTTTTCCCACATTCTCAAATGCCAACTTCCCCTCTTCAATTTATAACATTATCAATTATTTATCCTTTCTTGTACATTTTAAACAGACATGGTATTTCAATTGTTTCTTGTCTTTATTTTTAAAAAGCAGTGACTGACTATTAGCATATTTGTTTTCTGTTTATGAACCTTGCACTTGAGAGGATAGCAGAGAATAGTCACCTGACTCTCCACTGTAAAAATTCTTTGTGCCTCTCCTTTTATCTTCCCTAGGTGTACACACCTCATCAGAATACCTTTGGGTTGAGACCCTCCTTGGAAACTTTACATGGTGATATGTCCTCAGCCATCCTCCTGTCTTTTTCTGGTCCTGAGTTTCAGAACTCTCTGGGATGACCCAAGATGTCCACAGTGACCATTTCTCTTGGAGTGTCTAGTGAATATCAGCCCTGGGTCATCTCCTACCAGTGAACAGCCTGAGGTATGGGGTGGAGCCTTGCAGGGGAGCAGCTGGATGCCCTGTGGTTGAGAGGGCTCTCCTAGTGTACCCTTCATCTGGAAAGCAAACCACTTGGGACATTAAGATTGTCTTCCCCCAGCCCTAGATTCCATTCCTTGGAGGCACATTGGTATGCAGCCAACTGGTTGCTGGTATTGATGGGAGAGGTTTCTTCTCATTTAAAACTAAGTAGATAACCTTGACTGGGAAGCAGAAATGTGAGCTTAGTGACTACAAGCTAAAGGAGGCAATTGAAGGATCCCTGAGGAGCCTTATCTATGGGTATCCTAGCCTGCTCACACCAGCCCTGGAAGGAGCCTTCATAACTGAAAGAAGCTTAAGAACCTTGGACAGCGGAGTCCACAGGCAGAGATGGTTGGAGTTGAGATGGAAGAGAGGTGTGCGATGTCCTTTCTGAGGATGTAATTGATGTCCGTGGCGTGTTTCTAGACATTGTCAAATAGAATGAATTCAGAATTAAGTAAGAATGGACTTTATTCTAATGGGGTATTGCAATGGGGGAAACACCAAGTGTAAGATCCTCGAGAATCTCAAGGTGGCAGAAAGGGGCTTTCTTTTCTAGGGAAGACCTAATAAGATTAGAAAGAAGGTGAGAGAGGGTAGGCAAGATGGAGGGTGGCAAAATCAGATCCCTGATCAGAGAATGTTTTACCCTGAAGCCAGCTTGTTCTTAGGAGGGGTGTAAAGAAGGATTGGGAGGCTGAGGCAAGAAGATCTCTTGAGGCCAGAAGCTCAAGACCAGCCTGGCAGCATAGCAGGACCTTGTCTTTACAAAAAGGAAAGAAATTAGCCAGGAATGGTGGTGCATACCTGTAGTCCTAGCTACTGGGGAGGCTGTGGTGGGAGGATCACTTGAACCCAGGAGTTTGAGGTTATAATGAACTATTAGCATACCACTGCAGTCCATCCTGGGTGACAAAGTGAGGCTTCATCTCATTTATGTAATTATATGTGTAATAATTCTTATTTTCACGTGATTATGTATTGCTTTTTACTGCCTGCCACTGGTCTTGAGCATTTTTTGTACGTGGTCCTTTATCTTCTGTGAAATAGTTTTCAGTAATTTTCTTACCTGGAATCTTTTTGTATGGTTATTGCTTTTCTTTTTTTTTTTGTAAACATACTCTGAAAACATACTCATAAATCCATGTTTATGTGTAAGGACTGTAAATATTTTTGTACAGGTTGTGTTTAGTTTTTTTTTTTAACTTGGCTTTTTGCTTTTTATTGTAAAATATTACAATATAAAATTTGTTATTTTAGCCATTTTTAAGTATACAATTCAGTGACATTAACTACATTCATAATATTATGCAAAAGTCACTACTATTTATTTCCAGACCTCTTTATCACCCCACACAGAAACTCTGTACTGAAACAGTGATTCCCATTTCCACCAACCCAACCCCGGCAATCTCTAACCTGCTTTCTGTCTCTATAAATCTGCCTATTCTAGATGTTTCATATAAGGAGAGTCATACAATATTTGTTCTTTTTGTGCCTGGCTTCTTTCACTTACATAGTGTTCTCAGGGCTCCTCTGGGTCATAGCATTAGTAAGAACTTTATTCCTTTTTGTAGCTGAATAACATTTAGATGACTGTTTTGGTCTTAACATCTTTCTGTACAAAAACGTGTAGCGCCACTCAGTTATCCTGTGAGTCATTTTCCAGCCTGGCATTTAGGGTCCTGTTTGTCTTGTCCAGCCCTGACTGCTATGATGCCCTTTTACACTGAAGCCACTATTGAGTTGTGAATAGTCACAGCCAATCTGCTTTCCAGTGTTATCACCCCCAGCTTTGCAAATCACGTATTATTGATGATTTTTTTCTTTAATGTATATATTGTTTGAGTCAGGGTCTCACTCTGTTGCCCAGGCTGGAGTGCAGCAGCATGACCATGGCTCACCACAGCCCCCACCTTCTGGTCTCAGATGATCCTTCCATTTCAGCCTCCTGAATAAGGGGGCCTACAGGCACATGCTACCACATCCAGCTAATTTTTTTATTTTTTTGTAGAGATGATGTCCTGTTATGTTGCCTAGGCTGATCTTCAGTATTTTAATTAACCTTTTAATTCAAAAAGGAAAAGATTTTGTACTGCCAATAAATTATTCTATTCATGAAATGTACTAGTAATTAAGCTTGTAAATTTTTTGAAAGAACCCTGGGTTTTATTATTTTTTTTTTTAAACATTTTTTATTTTAAAATTGTGGGATACAGTTAAGGGTTAGGTATACAGATATGCATCGTTCAGGCACCCTTGTTGATAAGGGGTGTCTCCCTGTCCCCAGACAGATATTGACTACCATTAATCCCGCCTCCCTTCTCCTCCCTGTCCCCCCCATAGTTTCCCACCACTGTCAGTCCTTTTCTGATAGTATTATAATAGATGTTCAGGGTCCACTATATGAGTGAGAACATGTGATACTCAGGTCTTTGTTTCTGTGAGAGATCACTCAGTATTATAGACTCTAGTTCCATCCAGGTTGCAGTGAAATTCATGATTTTGTTCTTTTTATGGCTGTGTAGTATTCCATCGTGTCTATGTACCACATTTTTTTAATCCAGTCCTCTTTTGATGGACAGCATGGTTGGTTCCAGGTTCTTGTTATTGTGAACAATGCTGCGATAAACATACGTGTGCAGGTATCTTTTTGATAGAGTGATTTGAGTTCTTCAGGTTATATTCCCAGTAGGGGGATTGCGGGGTCATATGGGAGGTTGATATTTAGGGCTTTTAGGAATCGCCACACTGCTTTCCACAGAGGTTGCACTAGTTTACACTCCTACCAACAGTGTAGAAGTGTTTCCTTTTCACCACACCCTCTCCAGCAACTGTTATTTTTTGAGTTATTGATAATTGCCATTCTGACTGGAGTTAGGTGGTATCTCAGTGTGGTTTTGCATCTCCTTGATGATTAGTGAGGTTGAACATTTCTTCATGTATCTGTTGGCCGCTTGGATGTCTTCCTTTGAGAAGTGTCTGTTCATATCTTTTGCCCACTTTGTAGTAGGTTTGTTTGTTTTTTTCTTTTCACCATGTTTGAGTTCCTTGTAGATCCAAGATGTTAGGCCTTTGTCAGACCTGGAGTTGGCAAATACTTTTTCCCAGTCTGTGGGCTGTCTCCCTGCTCTCTTGATGGTTTCTTTGACTTTTCAGAAGCTTGTCATTTTAATGAGGTCCCACTTGTCTATCTTATCTCTTATGGCCTTTGGGTTTCGGGTTTTGTTCAGGAATTGGATGCCAGTTCCAATTTCCATAAGGGTGTGTCCTGCATTTTCTAAAGTTCTTATGGTTTGAGGTTTTACATTTAGGTCTCTGATCTATTTAGAGTTAATTTTTGTGTATGGAGATAGAAAGGGGTCTTGTTTGAATCTTCTGCATGTGGTCAGCCAGTTTTCCCAGCACCATTTACTGAATAGGTTCTCCTCTCCTGCATGGTAGTGGTGGAGGCTTTGTCGAAGATGAGTTGATTGAGAAATAGAGGTTTTGCTTCTGGAATCTCAATTCGATTCCATTGGTCTATATGCCTATTCCTGTACCAATACCAAGCTGTTTTGACTATTGTAGCTTTGTAGTAAAGTTTGAAGTCTGGTAGTATGATACCTCCTGCTTTTTTTTTTTTTTTTTTTTTGAGGATTGTTCTGGCTATTCTTGGTTGTTTGTGTTTCCATATTAATTCCTGTTTTGTTTTTACTAGATCTGAGAAAAATGTTGCTGGTATTTTGATGGGTATGGCATTCAATCTGTAGATTGCCTTAGGTAGAATGGACATCTTCACAGTGTTGATTCTTCCAATCCATGAGCATGGAATATTTTCCCACTTGTTTGTGTCATCTTTGATTTCTTTGAGTAGTGTTTTGTAGTTTTCATTGTAAAGGTCTTGCCCATCTCTGGTTAGGAAGATGCATCAAAAGGCATGATTTTATTGGACTGTTTGTGTGGTTACTGGTATGCTTTAGGGAATTTTGTTTGTGTGTCTGTTTTTCACTGTTCTCTGGCCTTGTGTCTCTTTTTCACCTGTTAGTTGGTATGTATGTCTGTTTTCCCTCTTACTCTTCTCTCTTTCTAACTTCCTCTTGACCCCCCTTCTTCCATTATTTTCCTCTTTTGTATCTCCTTTTGTTCCAGGGACCAAACCTACATCCCGCTGCATGGACAGATTGTAACGCAGTGGGAACTAGGTTCCACTGTGCCCATACACCTGTTGGTGGATACTGGAATCAGCAGATAGATTCTGAATCACAGTTTTCCCCTCAATTAAACCTCAAAACTGCAAAAAGTACAGCCCCCAGCCCATACTCCAGCCTCAAAAGTGAACAAAGCTGCAGGACTCTCATAAGGAATAACAGGAGATTGAACAAACGAAGCAAAAACAACCCCACCTCCCTGAAAAACAGAATTAAAGAAGGGGAGGGAAAAGGGGGAGAGAGAGAAAAATCTATACAAATGAAGAAAACCCAAAAGAAGAATATGGGTTGCTCCCAGACCCCTGGGAGGGCAGACACTGAGAAAACTGACTTCAGAATGCAAACAATGAAGAGCCCCCAGAATGGCTGGTCTCAAACTATAAACCTAGATATCAAGATATTAATGGAGAGATTGAAAAGAATTGAGGAGAGACAAGAAGAAACTAGGAAGGAGTTTAAACTGAGATAACAGTAATAAAGCATACTGTGAATGAAATAAATAAAAATCTGATAAGCATGGAAAGCAGAATTAGCCAAGCAGAAGAAAGAATCTCAGAGCTTGAGGACCAAAATATAGAACTAACCCAAACTGTCAAAAACATAGAAAACAAGCTTAAAAAGACAGAACAAAACCTTCAAGAGATGAGCGATTACTTCAAGAGTAAGAACCTAAGAGTAATTGGCCTTCCTGAAACAGAAAGAGAAACAGAGGCCACCTTGGAACAAACATTCCATGAGATTATTGAAGAAAACTTCCCTCATCTTATCAGTGATGCGAAAATTCAAACACAAGAGATTCAGAGAACCCCTGCGAGACAACAAATAAGACCAACTCCAAGGCACATAATAATTCGCCTAAGGAAAGTAGGTATAAAAGAAAAAGCCCTAAAGGCAGCAAGAGAAAAAGGCCAGATCACCTACCATGGAAGACCAGTTAGAATAGCAGCAGATTTATCTACAGAAGCCCTGCATGCTAGGAGAGCTTGGAGCCCTATTTTCAAAGTCCTAAAAGATAAACAATTTCAACCAAGAATAACCTACTCAGCCAAGCTAAGCTTCATCAGCGAGGGAGAATTAAAATCTTTCCCAGATATCCAATCCCTAAGAACTTATGCTGCCACTAGACTACCTCTACAAGAAACACTTAAGAAAATACTAAACACAGAAGAAAAGGAAAAAAGAACAACGTTCTTCACAAGAGTACAGGAAAAAGAGTAAAATACACATGAACCAACTCCCAAACCAAAAGGAAGACAACAAAGAGAAACAACAACGATTCTATAAGAACATTATGATAGGGACCAACTCTCACATTTCAATAATTAGCCTGAATGTGAATGGACTAAATGCACCACTGAAAAGACATAGAATGGCAAAATGGATAAAATATCTCCAGGCAACAATATATTGTGTTTTAAATCAGTTCTACAATTTAACAGACACGTCTTAGTTTTAGCAGAGTTGAACTTGTCAATCTTTTCAAAATTTCCCCCCAACGTTTCTTTTCTCATATAAGAAACCTTGTAAGTCAGGATGGCATGTTGAGCTCACAGAGTTAACTTCTTGGTGTCGCCTCATCACCAGGCGAAATGATTCCTCTAGGGCTGCATTTTAACATCAAGGTCTGGTTCTCATGTTTGAAATATGTTTAACCTCTGTATGCAGGTTTTCACTGTGAATAGTGGGTGAGGCAGGCTCCTTATCTAAGGCAGTTCAGATGTTTGCTTTTTTCACTTTTAATTCCTTTATAGAATATTGCTGCCATGTGATTTCAGTTTTTGCATGTATTTAATAAATTTAGTTCCTTGTTGGTGTCTTTAACATTTTTTGGCTGGACATGAGTAGACTGAGAAATAGGGTATGAAGAAGCAATCAGAGGTTAGTTGAAGGTTTGTGGTTGGTTAAGGCTAAATGAGTATTCCCTTCTAAGTGAGCAATGTACAAGACATGCTTTTGAATTAGATTTTCGTTTTCTTACATAGTATCCTTGGGCATTCCAGTCATTTTGGTCTAATTGTCTCTTATTTCTTTAATACTCTACAGAGGGACTGCTTTTTCCTTCATTTTTCAAATATATGACAAGTAGAGTCTCAAATCTGTCACGCTGCTTCCTGATCCTAACTCTTATAGGGCTGGCAGTAAAATCCTAAATGTCCAGTTCCTCTCCCATGTTCCCTAATTCCAACTTCTAATTCACAACATTATCAACTATTTGTCCCTTATTTTACATTTTAAAGAGACACAGAATTTTAATAGTTTACTTTTTTTTTTTTTAAACAGAGCAATGGATGGCGTGTTTTTAAAAATTTGTTTTCAGGTTGTGAACATTTCACAAGAGGAAAACAGTTTAATCCCCTAATACTCTACTATAAAGTAATCTAATTGTCTATCCTTCTTTTATTATCCTAGGCACAGATACCTTATCAGAATGGTTTTGGGTTAAGGTTGTCTTTGGAAACTTCATAGGGTGATGTGGCCTTAGCTACTCTTCTGCCTTTTTGTGGCCTTGAGCTTCAGAACTGCCCGGCAATGACTCAGGATGTCCACAGTGTTCGTGTCTCCTAGATTATATATTTAGTGAGTATGAACCTGGGTGTGGAGCGGAGCCTCTTAGGAGCCACTGAATGCCCTGGGACTGAGAGAACTCTCTTGGCATATTTTATTTTTTAAAAAGCTAACCCTTTGGGACATTGAGATTTTTCTCTCCCCAACCCCAGTTTTCATTTCTTGCAGATACTTTGGTTGTCTCCCAATTGGATGTTGGTAATTAGAGGAAAAGGCAGAAATAATTCTTGTCCTCTGGATTTTTTCATGCTTTTGAAGGGAGAAAAATGACCCCCCAAAACAAGAAAATCCCTCCCCAGCAAGATGGCACAAGAACCTGCAAATTAAAATGTACCTGTGGTGCACGGAGCACAGTGCAGAGTCTCCTGGGAAGGTGATTATTGAGCATTTCAGTGTAAGAATGGGAGAACCTCCAGTGTGGTAGATGACGTGACTTGACACTTAAGTCACACATGCCCGTGTTTCAGTTACTACAACTTCTTCCTGGTTTGTCCTCTTGAAAAGAGTTGTTCATTTTTTAGTCCCTTATTTTTAATTAATTCAATAAAACTTTTAAAGATAAGGTAAAATATTTCCAAAGAGGCACAAAAGAAGTAGATCTTA
This sequence comes from Cephalopachus bancanus, assembly GCA_027257055.1. Classification (NCBI taxonomy): domain Eukaryota; kingdom Metazoa; phylum Chordata; class Mammalia; order Primates; family Tarsiidae; genus Cephalopachus; species Cephalopachus bancanus. Next base: position 31,925 of record JAPVLO010001130.1, on the reverse strand, counting down.
AGAATACATATATGTAGTTTTATATTTATGTTTTAGTTTTCTTTCCCTGAGCATGTGTAATAACTTTTTGAGGTCTGTTGTTTTAGGTGATTTCAAATGAAATTCCAGAGTTTTTCATACTATCAGGGAAAAGACATAGGGTAATATCTCTCTTCTGTTATGTCTGCAGAAAATGCATACACCTCCACACAAAAACACACAGTAGTTTAATTGAATTATAAAAATTCACCAAAGCATCACTTTGTGTTTGTTGCAGGGTGAAAATTTTATTATAGTAGATAAGTCTGTTCTATTTTCTGTTACCTGTATTTGGCAGATTAATGCTACATCCTGTGGGACAACCTTACCCAATCATTGTGGCTAGGGTTTTCAATACTGTATTGAATGGAAGTGGAGTGGTAAAAGCAGGTATGCTGATTTGTCTCAGATCTTGGGGGAAAGTTTTTTGTATGAGGGGACCCAAAATACCCTAGAATTTATTTATTTATTAAAAAATTGAGTTTATTCTCACGTGTTTAAACTTTAGTCACCTTCAAAGTACTCTCCATTTGATGCAATACACCTATTGAGACAATTTTTTCCACTGCTTAAAACAGTTTTTGAACTTGTCAGTTTTGATGCCTTTTAGTGTTTCTACCAATTTTGTTTCACCTCTTCTACATTGGCAAGACATTTCTCTTTGAGGACCTTTTCATCCAGGGAAACAGAAAAAAAAAGTTTCTCAGGGTGAGATCAGGTGAGTAGGGAGGGTAGGGCATAGGGGTCATGCTATTTTTGGTCAGAAACCACTGAGCACTTAGTACTATGTGGGCAAGTCTGCTCATAAAATGGGCAGATGCATTGAATGAACCTCCAAAAAAAAAAAAAAAAAAACTCACCAAAACTGAATGCAGCCTCTCACAGTGCTAGCTGGTACACTGATCTGATGGGTTCCTAGAACACTTACCTAGTAGGGGAAACCCGTACCACTAGGCACCTGCCCTCCAAAAAATACTTCTGAGTTTTTTGGGCCCCCCTTGTACTTAATTGATTATTATGTTAGTGTTGGTTTTTTATATATGGCCTTTTGAATACTGCAGCTTCCTTTTAGTCCTAATTTATTGTGTATTTTTAAAAATCATGAATGGACCTTAATAATTTGCCAAATGCTTTTTTTTGCATCAATTGAGATACTTGTGATATTGCAGTCATTTTGCTAATGTCATGTATTACATTGATTGATTTTGACATATTATTCTTGAATTTCAGCCTGTTTTTTTTTTGAGTCAGAGTCTCATTCTGTTGCCCAGGCTGGAGTGCAGTGGCATGCTTACGGCCATGGCAGCCTTGACCTGCTGGACTCAGGTGATCCTTCCACCTCAGCCTTCCAAGTAGCTGGAACTACAGGCATGTGCCACCACGCCCAGCTAATTTTTTGATTTATGGTAGAGAGGAGATCTTGCCAAGTTGCCTAGGCCAATCTGGAACTCATGAGCTCAGGCAATCCTCTCATCACAGCCTCCTAAAGTGCTGGGATTATAGGCGTGAGCCATCATGCCTGGCTTCTTTTTTTCTTATAGTATCTTTGTCCATCTTTGTTGTCAGTGTAATTTTGGCCACATAAAATGAGTTTAAAGGTGTTTATTTCTCCATATTTTGGGAAAGAGTTTGAGAAGAGCTGGTATTCTTTTAATGTTTGGTAGATTTTAGCAGCAAAACTATTTGGTTTTGGACTTTTATTTGTTGGAGGTTTTGATTACTATATCAATCTACAACTGTAGGTCTGTTCAGATTTTCTAATTCTTCTTGACTCAGTCTTGGTACATTGTGTATTTTTAGACATTAGTTCACCTCAGTAATGTTATCCAATTTGCTAGTGTACCCTTAAGGACTTTAAACTAAGGTTTGAGGCATAGATTTCCCTTAATTCTGCTGTTATCATGTATTTATTCTGCTATTTTTTTTTTTTTTTGAGTTGGAGTCTCACTTGGTCACCCAGACTGGAGTGCAGTGGCCACTCCTGGCCACCGCGGCCTCGACCTGCTGGGCTCCGACGATCCTTCCGCCTCAGCCTTCTGAGTAACCGGAATTACAGGCATGCGCTATCAAGCCTGGCTGATTTTTTGATTTATTGTAGAGATGAGGTCTCGCTGCCAGGCGGGTCTCGAACTCGTGGGCTCAGGCAATCCACTCACCTCAGCCTTCCAAAGGCGTGGGATTACAGGCTGAGCCACTGAGCCCGGCTTCTGCTATTTTTTTTTTTCCGAGCTGGAATCTCACTCCATCACCCAAGCTGGAGTAGAGTGGCAAGCTCACGGCTACCCCAGAGTTGACCTGCTGGGCTACGGCAGTCATTCTGCCTAGCCTTTCGTTTAGCTGGAATTGTAGGTGTGTGCTACCACGTCTGGCTAATTTTTTTGATTTATTGTAGAGATGAGGTCTTGCCAAGTTGCTCAGGCTGATCTCACACTCGTGGGTTTAGGTGATACTCTCTGCTCGGCCTCCCAAAGTGCTGGGATTACGGGCTTGAGGCACCATGCCTGGTCAGTATTCTGCTTTTTTTGGATGTGGTAGTGTAGGGTAAGGAGTAGCATTTTATTGACCAATGATTTAATCTTATTTTAGAAAGCCTTTTCTTCCAGTTTTATGACTTGTAAGTACTTTTCTGTTCTTACCCCTCTTTTTTATTGAGGCAAGAGGTTAGAGGGGGCTAGAATTAGGCATTTCCAGTATGTCAGGAGGTATGGTTTTGGTAAAATCTCCACTGATTAGGCTTTTGAGAAATAGTTCCTCTTTAAGGCAGGACTGTTAAAAGAAGAGAATTCTTTGGGCATAGTTGAAAATGGCTACTTTTCCTTTCTTGCTGGAAGCATGAACCACTTTTCCTAAATTCTCTACTGTGAGAGCCTTAAAGAGTTTTTAGAGAGAAAACTCATAAATTTGTGGGGACTCCTTGAGACTAGGTGTCTTGGAGATTGTAGGTCTTAAACTTCAGCAACTTAACAATTACAGTTTAGGTTTTCATACTCAGCAACTGCTCCTCACAGGTGTTTTGTAGGAATTTCTGATCATGTCAGTTATTCTTTGGTTGTGCCCCTCCATCTCTCTGATTTTGAGATGGTGGTTTCCCCTGTGAACTTAATTCTAGATGGGTCTCAGAAAAGTTGTTGAGTTCAATTTATTTGCCTTTTTTTTGTTGAGTTGGAGTCTCACTCTTGTCACCCAGGCTGGAGTGCAGTGGCACACTCACAGCCACCGCAGCCTCGACCTGCTGTGCTCAGGCAATCCTTCCACCTCAGCCTTCCAAGTAGCTGGAACTACAGATACATGCCACCAGGCCCACTCATTTTTGTGATTTATTGTAGAGACGAGGCCTCACCAAGTTGCCCAGACTGGTCTCGAACCCCTGGGCTCTGGTAATTCTCTCGCCTCAGCCTCCCAAAGTGCTGGGATTATAGGCTGAGTCACTGCACCCGGCCTTGTTTGCGTTTTACTTTTGTGGTTGTGAGAATGTTGCTTTCTATGCCCTTGCCTGTGAGACTGGACTAAGCAATTAATTTTAAAAAATCTGTTTCATGAAACATAGTCACAAAAGAATGAATAAAACATTTGTCATAAGTGTTAGTAATAATAATAGAAACATCTTGGGATTTTCATCAAGTTTTACAATTGGGCCTGGGGTAGTCATAAGTTTCCTGTTCGTCACCTCCCAGACTCATTTCCATCTTGCCTTTTAGGTGATCAGTGTCCTGATTCTTTGACTGTTTTTCATATTTTTTACCATCTTATATTTATGTTGTTTTAGTTTTGCCTCCTTTGAACTTAATAAATGAGTATTAATGAAATTAAAATGAAAAGGTAGATCAATTGGTTTCCTTGCCTTGGTATGTTTTACACATGCTAGGGTCAGAGGCTGTGTGCCATCCCACTTCACTCATCCAGTGCAGTGCTTATAATATTTGGACTTTTTTATTTTTATTTTTTGAGTTAGTGTCTCACTCTGTCGCCCAGACTGGAGTGCAGTGGCCGCTCCCAGCCACCGCAGCCTCGACCTGCTGGGCTCCGGCGATCCTTCTGCCTCAGCCTTCCAAGTAGCTGGAACTACAGGCGTGCGCTACCACGCCAGGCTGATTTTTGGATTTATTGTAAAGATGAGGTCTCACTAAGTTGCCCAGATGGGTCTCGAACCCGCGGGCTCAAGCAATCCACTCACCTCAGCCTCCCAAAGGTGCGGGATTGCAGACTGAGCCACCGAGCCCGGCTATATTTGGACTTTTTAAAGTTTATTTTTGCTCTTGTAGAAAAATACTATTCCTATCCTTTTATGTCAGTCTGCAAGTATAAATGCACAATAAATTTTCTGGACATTCATGAAAAATTACTGTACTGTAGATTGTGGTAGAATTCAAATTACAGAAAGTAGCAATGGAGTATATCCATTGGCTCTTCCTTCATTCTTGCATAACTGTTTGCTGTGGACATCACCACTTGGGATTCTCTAATTGGCTAATTTTTTTTTCTTCTAATGTCAAATATTATCTACATGACATTTTATTTGGTTGTTTTGTTTCCATGTTATCCATGGAAATGGATCATCTGTCACATATAGTCTTTTATCTGTTAATTGTTTTTTGCTCATTTTCTCATTTTTTATTCATTTTTACTCAGCACACTCATTTTTTTTATAGTGCATGTGAATTAGGAAAAACTTCCTAATTGTGTTTTTCCCTCTACTCTCTCACTATAACAATCATCAACACAGAAGAGAACTTCTGTGACCAAATGTGGGAGTTTCTCCCCACCACCAAGCAGCACACACCAGCTGGATGTCATCTAATTCGATTCAGATACTTTCTATCTGGAGATGGTGTCAGATTCCACAGGGTGAGGGCTCAGTCCCAAAAGACTGCCTCTCCCCCAGACACCCGTGGCAAGGCCAGGCCTCTGGAGTTTCTGACCGACCAGCTTCAAGTTGGGGTTCCCACAGCCCCTCTCTTTGCATTTGATTAATTTGCGGCAACAACTCAGAGAACTCAGGGAAATATGTTTACCAGTTTGTTAAGAAGGATATTTAAAGGATACAGATGAAGACTTGTGTAGGGTGACATATGGGGCGAGGTGCTTCCATTGCCACCCTCCAGGATCCTCCATGTGTTCAGCTATCCAGAAGTTCTTCGAACCCAGACTTCTTGAGTTTTGATGGAAACTTCATGACCTATTCCGCCAAGATGTAAGACAGGACCTTCTCTAGGAAGAGTCCTAAGACCCACAATCAGAAGACAGAGATTAGAGTCCTGCCTTGGGCAGGTGAAAGTAGGGCATGAGAAAGTCAGAGAGAGTCTGTTCCTAAGACCTGCCCCAGACTCCTGACACATAACATTGCAACAAAAGACTGTAACAGAGGCTATGGGTTAGGAGCTGGGAACTGTGGATGAAAGCCAGTATCTGTATCAACATCACAACATATGTTATAGATTTTTATTTTACTATGTTTTTGTCTTTTAAATCCCCTAATTTTAATATATTTAAATTTATTGGTCTTAGTATTGCTTAATTTTTTTCTTATATAAAAAACCTGCCTATTTTGTCAAAACAATTGGTCTGTGACAGCTGCACGTGTTCTAGTTCTGTTTTTCACATTTGAATGTACAATAAATAATTTTCTATGGAATAGAGAGCAATTCAGTTCGTGTTTTCAAATAACCAGTTATATTTGCCCCATGTTTTTAAGTGCTTGAGATTTCCTTCACTTTTCTGCAGTACCTCCACTGTCATTAGTCAACTTTCCACATAAGTTCCAGCTCACTAAAGTCTCTTTTCCTTTCCTTTGGCCTATTTGTTTATCTCTCTGCTTATACCATGCTGCCTATACTATATTATGAATGTTATATTTGAAATCCTTGATGGATGTTAGGCAAGCCATCCTGCTGTTGTGCAAAAGGGACTTTGACAATTGTTAGACATTTATTATTTTTACAGGTTTTGAAAAGTCGTTTTTTTTTTTTTTTTTTCCGAGTTGGAGTCTCACTCTGTCGCCCAGACTGGAGTGCAGTGGCCGCTCCTGGCCACCGCAGCCTCGACCTGCTGGACTCCGGCGATCCTTCTGCCTCAGCCTTCCGAGTAGCCGGAATTACAGGCATGCGCTACCATGCCCGGCTGATTTTGGTTTTTGATTTATTGTAGAGATGAGGTCTCGCTGCCCAGGTGGGTCTCAAACCCGCGGGCTCAGGCAATCCACTCACCTCAGCTTCCCAAAGGTGCGGGATTACAAGCTGAAAAGTAGTTTTTATTGACCACTAAATAGTCTGTTTCGTGGACTTACGGAATATTATAGGGATATCATTTGTAAGAGGTGACCTCTAAATGACATTGAGTTTTTTCCAAGAAAACATATATCATCTTTCCACTTATTCAATTCTGCTTTGACATTTCCCAATATAAATTTAAAAATTATTCATTTAAATTATTAAATATTATTAGGCTTATTTACTTGATTAAATTTGGTCTGGAGTAAACCACTTGCAAGCTTCTCTTTTAGTGTAACCACATGGAATGAGCTCATTTCTCAGTTAACAAGTTGTGACAACATACATGAAATATTGTCTACCAAAGAAGCTTATTTAAATACTCAGTGCTCAGAGTGTTTTATTGAGGCTGATCACCTAGTAACCACTGTGAGAAGAGAACCAGATAATAGTCTTTCAGAAGAAAAATAGGAGTTCAGCAAATGTCATATTGTTTAGAAAAACTAGCCACAATGAGTCACTTAGGTTTTTGAGATCCCTCCCAAAACCTAAGTTTCCTGATACCAGCATAGGTCAGACTTTGTGAGCAGGCATTTCTAAGCATAAGTAGACTCAGAACTGGCAGTATTTACTCTTTTTTTTTTTTTTTTTGAGTTGGAGTCTCACTCTGTCGCCCAGTGGAATGCAGTGGCATGCTCATGGCCACTGAAGCCTCGACCTGTTGGGCTCAGGTGATCCTTCCACCTCAGCCTTCCAAGTAGCTAGAACTACAGGCAAGTGCCACCATGCTCGGCTAATATTTTTATTTATTGTAGAGATGAGATCTCACCAAGTTTCCCAGACTGGTCTTGAACCTGTTGGCTCAGGCAATCCTCTCACCTCGGCCTTCCAAAGTGCTGGGATTATAGGCAGAGCCACTGCACCCAACCTCAGTCTTTACTCTTTTGTGCACACCATGTAGTAGGACTCTGTAGTGACAGGTACTGGAGATATATTCTACAAAGAAACATTATGGGTGACTTAGCAAATTTTACTCCCTGGACCCATCAATAACAAGAATGTTCCTACTCTGCTATTGCCTTTCTGAATAGTTCAATTTTAACATAAGAACTGTTGTGTGTGAGGAAGTAAGTGTGGACAGAGATGAACAGTACTGATGACCAAGCCATGGCATAAATGTTTACCACAATTTGAACATCTTATGAGTTGACTGTAGATTTCCAGTGCTTATAGTCTTACCCATCCTCCTCTACAAAAATATGGAATGTTTTAGGACCCAGTTGCCTTTGAGGATGTGGCTGTGAACTTCACTCAGGAAGAATGGGCTTTGCTGAATCCTTCCCAGAAGAATCTTTATAGAGATGTGATGCAGGAAACCTTCAGCAATCTGGCTTCTATAGGTAAATATAACCATGTTTCTTAGTCAGAGAATAAACGTTTTATGGTTTTTAATGCTGTTCCATGATTTGAAATGTGGAAAGGGACTCCTTTGGTAAATCAATCAGGCATGGTGCCAGTGTAAAATGAGTGTTGTGTCTTACTCTGTTTTTTGTTATTATAACAGAATATCTGACACTGGGTAATTTACAAAGAAAAGAGTTTTATTTTGGTTCATGATTCCAGAAAGTCAAAGATTGGCCAGTTTCATCTGGTGAGGGCCAAATGCTACTTCAACTCATAGAGAAGTGGGTATGTGCAAATAGATTACATGGTAAGATAAGAAGAGCCAGTCTAGAAGCTAAACTTGCTTTTATAGCAATCTATTCTCTGGTAACAAATTCAGTCTTGCAAGAGTGATAATACATGCCCTGGCAAGGGAAGGCATTAATCCATTAATGACGATCCATGTCCATAACCCAAAACCTTCCACAAGGCCTCACCTCCTAACACTGTCATATTTTTGACCAACTTGCAACATTAATTTTGGTGGGTAAAAACCATATTCCCTCCATAGCACCTAGAATTTAGTAATTTTTCTATAATTTCCAGTAATTTGTATTCTTTATGGGTCTACATTTTAGGAAGCAAAGGAGAAGACCAAAGCATTGAAGATCAGTATAAAAATTCTTGGCGAAATCTAACGTAAGTTTCACTGACAAGGGGAATTAACACCCCTTGGACAATCTTAACATGTCATAATATTTCAAAAACAAGTAAACAAAATAGATTGTCGCAATTTTAATTATTCTTTGAAAGTTTCTACCACATACATATACTTCAATGTAACATAAATGTTTGATGTTGGCAAAATAGCTCACTTGGAAACAGTTCTGTCTTAGTCTTTTTACATTACTACAAAGGAATACCTGAGGCTGGAAAATTTATAATGAAATTAGATTTATTTGGCTCATGGTTCTCCGGACTGTACAAGTAGCATGACACTAGCATCTGCTTCTGGTGAGGGTCTCAGAGAGCTTCCAGTCATGGCAGAAGGGGAAGGAGAGCCTATATGTCATGTAATGAGAGAAAGGAGCAAGAGAGAGAGAGAGAAAGAGGTGCCAGATTCTTTTTAACAATCAAGTCTGACAGGAACTAATAGAGTGAGAAGTCATTCATTACTGTGGGGTATCATTCATGATGATTTGCCTCCATGACCCATATACCTCTCCACTAGCCTCCATTTTCAGGATCACATTTCAACATGAGATTTGGAAGGGACAGATACCCTACCTGTATTAAGTACTAAGGAATTGCATGTGAGAATAATACTGTTTTGATAATAGCTGTAGGCTGGGTGCAATGGCTCCTGCCTATAATCCCAACACTTTGGGAGGCTGAGGTGAGAGGATTGCCTGAGCTCACGGGTTCGAGAACGGCGTGGGCAACTTGGCAAGACCTCATCTCTAACATAAGTCAAAAAATTTGCTGGGCATGGTGGCATGTGCCTGTAGTTGGAAGGCTGACGTAGAAGGATTGCCTAAGCCCAGTAGGTGGAGGCTTGGTGGCCATGAGCGTGCCACTACGCTCCAGCCTGTGCGACAGAGTGAGACTCCAACTAAAAAAAAAGATGAAGTAATAATAATATTAATAGTTGCTGTAGGGCAGAGAGCTGTGTGGCAGACTAATGTGTTCACTTTCAAACAGTTTAGTCATGGCAGAAAACTTTCACTTTTCCTGATTTTGTTAGCAAAAGTTCAAGACCTGTAAGAAAATAAAAGCATTAATATACTTATCATCATTAATTATTGGTTTATCTTTTTTTTTTTCAGAAGTCTTATGATAGAGAGACTCTGTGAAAGCAAAGAAGGTAGTCAGTGTGGAGAAATCTTCGGCCAGGTTTCAGGTCTTAGGCTGAACAAGAAAATTTCTACTGGATTAAAACCATGCGAATGCAGTGTCTATGAAAAAGTCTCCATATGTCATTCATCTCTTTGTAGGCACATCATGTATCATTCTGGAAGCAAATCATATGATTGTGAGGCATGTGGAAAGAAGCCATATAAATGCAAACAATATCAGAAAACCTTCACTTTCAAAAGAGTTCAAAGAGACATAGTAATGCATACTGAAAATGGGCATAATTGTACTGTATGTGGGAAAATCAAAGATTTTCCCAATTCATTTAGAAGGCGCCAAAGAGCTCACACTGGAGAAAAACCCCATGAATGTAAGAAATGTGGGAAAGCATTCAATTTTTCCTGTTCTTTTAATAGACATAAAAGGATTCACACTGGAGAAAAATCCTGTGAATGTAGGCAATGTGAGAAAGGTTTCAGATGTTTCAGTTCTCTTTGTAATGATGAAAGAACTCATACTGGAATGAAACCCTATGAATGTAAGGAATGTGGAAAAGCCTTTAGTCGTTCCAATGACCTTCGTGACCATGAAAGAACTCATACTGGAGAGAAACCGTATGAATGCAAGGAATGTGGGAAAGCATTCAGTTGGTTCAGGTCCTTTCAAAGACATAAGAATGCCCACAGTGCTGAAAAACCCTATGTGTGTAAGAAATGTGGAAAAGCCTTCAGATCTTCCAGTTCCCTTCAGAACCATGAAAGAACTCATACTGGAGTGAAACCCTATGAATGTAAGGAATGTGGTAAAGCCTTCAGTTGGCTGTATTCCTTGCAAGGACATGTAAAGGCTTATGCTGGTGAAAAACACTATGCATGTAAGAAATGTGGTAAGGCCTTTAGATATTTCAATTCCATTCAAAAACATGAAAAAACTCACACTGCACAAAAATCCTATGAATGTAAGAACTGTAAGAAACACTTCAGATGTTTCCGTTTTCTTCAAATACATGAAAGGATTCATACTGGAGAAAAGCCCTATGAGTGTAAAAGATGTGGTAAAAGCTTCAGTCGATATAGTTCCTGTCGAAAACATGAAAAGTCACATGCTGGAGAGAAACTCTGAATGTAAGAAATGTGGCATTTATTTTCCCAGTTTTCTTCAAAGACAATAAAGGAATCAAACAGCAGGAAACTTCTGTGACTGTAAAAAATGTGGTAAAGCCTACAGTTTTTTTCCAGTCCTTTTTGAAAACTTGAAAGGACTCACATGGAAGGAAAGGAAAACTTGGAAGGACTCACACAGAATGTAAAGAATGTGTTAAAACCTGTATTTGTTTCAGTTGCATTTGTTGGCATAACATAACTCATTCTGGAGAAAAATGAGTATACCAATTGTGGAAATGCCTTTGTTTCTCTTATACTCATTCTAAGACATATAATAACACACACAACACAGGTTGACCTTATACATATATTAATATAAGAATGCACACCAGATTGAAGCCCTAGTAGTTTGGAAAATACAGAAAGTTCTAAATTTTAACATTTACCTTAAAATTCATGTGGTAACTTTCACTGGAAATAAATATTGTAAGTTATATGGAAAACCTATTGCAAGTTAATTATAATATAATGCTCAAGAAAATTCACAACTTAAATAAAATTTTATAGAAGGTATAAATAGATTGTATTTATTGGTTGTTCATTTTTAAAGCGGGTCTCTGGACAGTACATGTCAACTTTTGCAAGGTAACATTGAAGTGAGAGTTTTGTAGATACTCTTTAAGCAATCATATGTGAGTTTAATATGAAATATATATATTTAAGCCAGTAAAAAATTTTTTTCTCTATCCATATTAACGTGTATTGGATATCTGGTTGAAATAAAATGTATTTCTAATATATATGTAGGTTTAATTTTTATATGGTTTAATTGTTCTGTGATTAATAAGCCATTGAAAAATGAGTCTTTATTAATTGTTGGCATTCTCTTTTGGTCCTTTAGATGGCAGGATTTGTATATCCTCACCCATTATACAAATATTCCATCCTTTGTATGACAAAAATTACATTTTTTGGTGTTAGAAAGTATTTTCTTTGCTAATAAAAGAAGTTAATATTAATGAATTTTGGGGAATAAGTACATCTTTGAAGATGTTTAGGTATTGATTCCATTTCCTTAGGTCTTTTTTAGTTTCTTCTTTCTCCTTTTATGGATTTTAGTAGATTGTGTCTAGGAATTGGTCTAATTGATCTAGGCTGTCGTTTATGAACATGAAATTTATAATATTCTTTTATTATACTTTCAATATTTACAGGATCAGAAATGATGGCCTCTCTTTTATTTTTGATATTTGTAATTTACATCTTTCTCTTGCTAGTCTGGCTTGTTTACCATTTCTATTGATCTTTTCAAAGAAACATCTTATTTTTCAATAATTTTTTTCTGCTGATTTTCTGTTTTCAATTTCATTGGTTTTTGGTCTAATTTGTATTTTATTTCTTCTGATTTGATTTATGTTGCACTTCTTTCTCTGGGGTCTTAAAGTAGAAGATTATATCATTGATTTCATATTTTTTGTTGTTTTTAATTAGGCATCCAGTGCTATGAATTTGTAGCATTGATTTTGCTACATCTCACAAATATTGATAGGCATATTTTCATTTTAATCTACTTAAAATATTAATTAAATTTGCACAGAACATAATTTTACTCTTTGTGTTGCAATGTGACTGTGAGTTTTAATTACATGAGTCCAGTGATTTCTCATGTAAATTATTGGCATGTTGTTTATTTTACTTGTACCTTTTTGAAAATCCTTGTTAGGTATATTCTAATTTTATTTCTCTGCACATACCTTAAGTGATGTACATTTCAGAATTCTAACGAGTATGAAGAACTCTATTTGTGTTAGAAAGACTTATTTCAGAAACAATCCAGTGAGACACACATGCTTTGCTGCCATTTTCTCAGAAGACCTCAGTATTTCCTGTTTCTTCCATGTGAGTCCACCTGCCTACATTGGAGACTTGTTTTTCTCTAATATATTCCTTTAGTCCTATACATTTCTGATGAGCACTGCTTTTGCTGTGTCTCACAAATGTTGGTATGTTGCATTTTCATTGTCTTTCAGTTCAATGTATTTTTGGTTTTTCTAGAGACTTCCTCTTTACATTTCTAAGAGTTGGAGATGTTTCTGTTGTCTTTATGTTACTGGTTTCTAGTCTGATTCCATGATAGTCAGAGAACACACTCTGTTTAATCTGATTTTTAAAATTTGCTTAAGTTTGTTTTATGGCCCGGAGATGGTCAGTCTTGCTTTATGTTTCATGGGCACTTGAAAAGAATGAATATTCTGATATTGTTGAATAAGTTGTTCTAAATATGTCAACTAGAACCTATTAGTTGGTGATGATGTTTAATTGTCCTACTTTTTTTGCATATTTGCTGCTGAAATGTGCTTGGTTCTTTTTTTAGAGAGAAATTTCAGTCTCCAACTATAATTGTGTATTTGTCAAATTGTCTATTTTTCCTTTCAACTTCTTTCAGTTTCTGTTGCAAAATTTTCAGCTTTGTTGGTTGGTGCATACACATTTTGAATTGCTATGCCTTCTGGATGGATTAAGCAGTTTATCTTTTTTTTAAAAAAACTTATTTTATTCTTGTTGCTGTTGTTGAGAGAGGCTCTCATTCTGTCATCCAGGCTGGAGTGCAATGGCACGATCCTGGCTCATTGCAGCCTTGACCTCCTGGGCTCAAGTGATCCTCCCATTTCAGCCACCCTAGTAGCTGAGACTATTGGCACCCAACCCACACTGGCTAATTTTTAAAGTTTTTTTGTAGAGATGAAGTCTCACTATGTTGTCCAGGCTGGTCTCAAACTTCTGGGCTCAAGTGATTTTCCTGTCTCAGCTTCCCACAGTGCTGAGATTGTAAGCATGGGCCACTATGCCCAGCCCTCTTTTATCAGTATTTAATTTTCTCTATTTCTCAAGTAATTTTCTTTTCTCTGAAATTTGTTTTATCTGATATTAATGTAACTACTAGTGCTTTTCTTGATTAATATTGGCATTTTCCCAAGCTTTTTAGAGGGCATATACATGGTCATATTTATTAATCCACTTAATCTTTGTCTCAAATTGATTATTTTAGGCATTTAAGGTAATTGTTGGTAAGATCTTAGTCTGACATTTTATTTTTTGTTCTCTCAATTTTATTTCTTGATGTTATTAAGGTCATGCTTAGGCCATGTCAGGCTTGAAGGAGGTTCTGAAAAACACTCAAATATACAATGTGAATAATTACAAGGTGCATCCACATTTTTCTATCTTTCCTAGGACAGTCCTTGAAGAGACCAGGAAATTCAGCAAGAATGGGAATTCCTTGGAAGTGAGTTTCAACTTGTGTCAAGAAAGAGAATCACATACCATCAAAGGCAGTTTTCCTAGGGTCTCAAGAACAAGGATATGTAGAAGAGCTGGGCCTCACAGGACTGTGGTCCTCTTTTCCACCTAAAAGGTACTACTGCCTCCAGATACTCTCATGATGGCAACCTCATGATTCCAATACCTAAAACAGTCACAACTGGGAAGTCTAGACTTCCCCATTTTGTGCCAGACATCTTTTGGAGAAAACCTGTATATCTGGATTATCAAATAAAAACGTGAGGAAAAAAATACAAAATCTGTGCCAGGCCATTCAGTATTTTTCTGGGGCCCTAGAGTCCACATAAGTTTCAAGGAGACTGAAGGGTGCCAAACCTTCAGGAAATTGAAGAATGACTGTCATACCTGCCTTTGAAGCCTAGAGTATCACCTGCTCATTTAAGTTTGTGGTACAGAATTGTCTTTCAAAGATGACATGCCAAAGTCAGATATCGACAAAGAGTATTACATGCAGAATATGGAGAGAGGTTTCTCACTCTGAAGGTCATAGCCAGTTGGCCGGCTGGGGAGAGCCACAAACACCAGTGACATGTTACAGACTGGCCTGTACCACCCCCGAGTATCATGTGCTCCTGGATAAAAGAGGAGAGTAACAGAGGAGAGGAGTATACACAGACATGAGTGACCCAGAGATCCAGATGATCTTCTTGCTGATGAGAAATTCTTTTTTGAGTTGGAGTCTCACTCTTGTCGCCCAGGCTGGAATGCAGTGGCACGCTCATGGCCACCACAGCCTTGACCTGCTGGGCTCAGGTGATCCTTCTGCCTCAGTCTGCTGAGTAGCTGGAACTACAGATGGACGCCACCATGCCTGGCTATTTCCTCAATATAATATATGTATGTGTATTATACAATATAATCGAGGACCCTGGAGCAGATAAACTTCTAAAGCAGGCTTCAACCACACCTTGTCTGGATTCCCCCAGAGGACAAGATTATCCCTGCAGTAGATGCTGGTAGTCTGGGTGATACTATTACTGAGACAGACCTAAAAACTCTATCACTTTGGGAGAGATCTGGACATTTATTGTTGTGCAGACAGCAGTATGCTTTCCTGCAGGTTTCCACAGGGCAGGCTGCAGGAGGGGCTGCTGAGAAGTCCCTTAACAAGCTGATTATCAATGGTTGCTAACAGGGAAAAATAGAGAATCCCAAGCAGCCAGAGGAAAAGAAAAAGAGGACAGACGACAGACTCTGGGATCCAACTAGGGCCGGTTCCAGAACTGCCAGGAGCTCTTCCTTCCTACGCAGCTCTGGTCCTCACCCTGGAGTGTCATTGTATAGAGGGGCCACATTTCCTATTTTTGACCATGAAATGAACCTGTCAAGGATGACAGACCTAGGGAGCTGGCCTCCTGGGCCCTCACTCCTAAGATCTGGGGCAGGTCTTATACCCTGGAAGCAGGGCCCCAGTGCCATGTGTTTGACCTCAAACCTCTGCTCCATGGTGATCAGGTTGCGGCCGCTCGAGGTGTGGGAGCCAGACCATCCCTGCCTGCCTCCTTGAGTAGATGAGGTTGGTGGCTGGTCTGCCTGTTTCTGCCCATCCTCATCGAGGTTGCTGGTTGTTCTTCGAACCTGGTAACATCACTGGTTTGGCCCTGCTGTTCATGAGCAGGCCCCAGGTTCCCACACGTTGTTCCAAAGGCTCTTACCCTGCCCTGGACAAGATTCTAGTTCTGGCCAGGGCCACAGGGGGCTTGGTTCCCTGTATGGCCATCCTGAGCATCCCTAGTGCCCATCTCCTTCCGGAATTCAGGTTGAGGCCAGGTTGGGTCCCACTGGGTATGGGACTTGTACTCTGTGAGGGGGACTCTGTCACTCACACAGTTTGGCCAGCATGAGGATGCTGCTGGCTGGGGCTTTGAGGATGCCATGCTCACTCTTCCCTCCACTGGCCTCCAAGTGTCCAGCTTCCTTGTTGACCCTGATGTCACATGGCTAAGGAGTTCTCTGGGGCTTCAAGGCAGCTTGCTGGTGCTTCCCTGGCTCCTTTAGGACCATGTGAGTTAATGGCTCCTAAAGAAGGTCAGATGCAGTCACCACCATATGGGGGAGGGATGTCTCTGTATCTGCCTCTATGTTTCCAGTGTGCTGGGCAGGTTCTGGTGTTGCAACCCCAGTGGGGTTGCAGGGTGGGACCTATCCTGTGTTTCTGATCTCCTAGGGAAGAGATAGAAGAGATAGGAGCCCAGCATCCTTGCTTGAATCTGTACCATGTAAACCATTGGCTCTTGATGTCCAGATGCATGGGGAGCTTGGGGAGTAAATTCCAACACAGAAATCACCAAACAACTGGTGGTCTGAATGTTCTGAGTCAGGGACAGGATGGCTACCCTCTGAGCCTCCAGACCCCCAGAAAGCAGCCTGCTTCCCTGCACTCTGCTGAAGTCCCCTCATGCAGCTGGGCCTCAGCTTTTGGGACAGCCCAGTCAAGCAAGAATGTGGGAGGACCAGGCTTGTGTTTGAGGGGTGCTGCCCTGTGGGCTGCTAGAACTGGGCTGGTGGGCTCGGGAGAGGTAGCCTGTCTCCCTTGGGGAGTGTCTCCATGCTGTGGGGATGCCCACAGAGGCCAGGACACTCACTGCAGGTCCAGGGCCTTCCTGGGGAACTCCTCAGGTTGAACTGAAAGAAAAGTAGACTCAGTCAGCTTCTCCACTGAGCTCATCTGGCCCTCACAGGGTGGGACCCCATGAACCAGGATCCCTGGAGTCCTTGGGTTCTGTATGTGGTTGAACATTGAGGACATCCCCGTAGGTTGCTGATCCCAGAGCTAGAGGTGTGCGCAGCATGCAGAATGGTTGCTGTTGGGATACCTCAGGCCGTTCCTGTGATGGCCCCTCGTGGTTTGGGCTCGCACAGGGCTCCCTGACTCATGCCTTCACCCCAGGACTGCTCTACCTCGACTTCAGCCCTGGAATAGAACTCAGGTAGGAGAGGTATTCACTGTCACCTAAGCCCTTTGCCACACTAAAATGGGGTCTGTCTCCACTGTGGTTGAGATGCCCTCCAGGCACTGGGCCCCTCTGCCCTCTGGTTGTCATTCCATGCCAGGGCTAGACTTCGCCACACTCAACTCTGGGTTCTGGCTTTGCGCTGGGGTCTCACCTGGGCCCTCTCCTAAATCCTCTCTGAGTCTCAGACACTAGTTCAGGGCATGTTGTTCTGCCACCCTTGGAGGGGCACTCCTGCTGCTTTCTGGGGCTGTTGGCATTGGCTCTCACAGGTGGATCTGACCTCTCTAGTGCACTTCAGGGGGCTTCAAAGACAGGAGCAGGAGAGTGTAGGGGATGGACTTGGAGGGGTTTGGCCCACACACCCTGCCCTGTCGCTGAGGCATGGCCAGTAAACTCAAGGTCAGCACCTGCCCTGGTGCCCAGCTTACCTGTTTTCAAAAGCTTCTTGGAGTGGAGGAAGAGAAAAAAACACCATGTCCCTTGCTCAGTCTTTTGTTGTGCAGCTTCTCATGGGGTGGACGCATTTCAGTGGGCATATGGCTCCCAGGAGAAAGGACTTCCCAAGGACCTGGGGCTTCCCTGGGCTCTCCCAGGGCAAGTCCTGGCCCAGACTGGTCATGATGCCAGAACTGTGCCATTGGATGCCCCCTTGGGTGGGGCCTGGTTTGTGCCCTGCAGGGACCCATCTGTACCTCCTGTGAAGTCAGGGGAAGCTGGGTCCTCCTGGGAGGAGTTGGACCCCTAGGTTGGGGGAGTCAGCACTGTGGAGCAGTAGGGACCCTGGCCTGGGTTTCCATGTGCATCCTTACCCTGTCAACGAGGCACTGTGAGAACCACTTTTAAGACGAGGATTTGGTTGCATAACCCTTTCTTGTCCTGATGGAAGAAGCAGAAGTGCTCAGGGCCCCCCAGTCTGCCCTGAAAACCTCCCTATTTTTGCTCCTTCTGTAGACTCCAAGGGGCAAGATATTGGGTGGTGGTCTGGGCTTCTCCCTCACCTGCTCCATGCATAAACATCTGGTGAAAACAGCTCCTTTAGCCCTATACAGCAGAAGCTTGGCCCTGTCCCAGTGCCTTTATTCCATCCAGGGAAAGAAGAGGAAATGAAACTGAACCCATGGAGAACCCCACATCCCAGATCAGTCACTGGCCGTGAATTGGCCTCCTGGCAGACCCAGCAGGAGTCAGCCCTCCCCACTCCCCCAACCCTATGGGAGCCCAGGCCTCTGGGAAGGAGGGGAGGACTTCTCACCATGTACTTCATCAGCACTTGGGAGCACCTTCCTTAAAACTTGCTCCTGATGGGCTTAGAATCTCTAGCACCCGCAGACTGCTGAGAAGCCCCCAGGCCTCAAGAAATCAGAGCCTACTCCCACGGTAGGAGCCATAGAGCTGGAAGAGCTGGGCAGTGGCAGGGGCCCCCAGATCCCGAGGCCTCCCACCCTTCTATCCAGTGACCCCCACCAAGTGGCCTCAGGGAGGTGGGATGGGAAGGTCCCTGGAGCCTGGCTGGGGGCATTGCCAGCAGCATCCTGGGCTGAGGTTCCACAGGTGCAGACCTGCTTTCAAGCTGTAAGGAGGGCCATGACTGGTGAGGGCTTTGTGTAACCCAGTTGGGGACATTTGCAGATGGCAGGGTGACTCGGTGGGTAATGGGGAGTGGATGGCTATCCTGGATGTGGGATTAGGTGGGGGCAGGGGACACAGGATGGAAGACACTACCACCTGAACTTTGTATGGCCATGAGTGGAGAGAGCAACCTGCTGGGAGGTAGAAGGAACAGCAGGGAGGTAAGAGTCATCTGGAAAAGGTTGGGGCCAGAAGGCCATTGCTTCAGGACACAGAGGACAACCTTGGGAAGGTTGCTATGCCCTTTGCTGATGGGGGTAAGGAGGCATCTGACTCAAGGTATGGGGGTCCCTGTCCAGCCCCAGGCTCTTTTGTGACTCTGAGCAGGGAAACTAGAGTCTTAAAATGAGTTGGGAACAGAAGGCACCTTGCCTGTAAGTTGCAATCACCTGGCCAATCTGGCTTGGCTGTGTTGGCCTGCAGCTGAGCTAGTGCCCAGAAGGTGTCTTCCTCATTCAGGAACATGAGCAGTATGATGGTGATATTGCTCATGCCCCTGCAGTAGTCCACCTCCTGCAAGAGTCAAGGTTGCTGTGGAAAGGCATCACCTGGGAGAGTTGAGGTAACTGGGGAGACTTGGCCAGGCCCTAGGGGATTTGGGGTGCAGCCTTTGGGCCCCACCCCTGGCACTTTGTATCAGGACTGAGTGAGTAATGCAAATCTCAGTTTATAAGGAGCTTGGAGAGACTCCTGCAGCATCCAAGCTCTTGTGGCCAGAAAGGGCATAGATGAGGACAATTGAGGGTCCCCACCCCAGAATGCCAGGCCAGGGAGACTGCTGTGCCATTCTCATGGCAACACTCATGAACTAGACCTCTATGAGGGCCAGCTCAGTGGCCCTGACTGCCCCACACAGGGTCCTGGGATGACCCATGGGCTGGGCACAGGATAGCTGAGACTAGACTCTGTATGGGCAGCCCATGGTGTAAGCTCAGCAACTTTCCCTGGCAGAATGGTCTTCAAAGCGGGGTCTGAGCGGGAACAGCCATCTCAGTGACCTGCTCCCTGTCGCTGTGCTCTTACAGGGTTCGGGTGAAGGAGAACTGCCAAGTTTCTGCTTAATATGATAGCTTCAGTATTTAAACTTAGGACAAAAGAAATGTCCGTTAGGCACTTCAACTTGCAAAATATTCTGATAGGAGCCTCTGCAACACTGGCAAACTTGTGTTTGGGGCAATCCCAGGAGGAGGAATTATTTCTTGTTCTGAGTGGTGGGTAGATCCAAGTGAGACCAGGAGTCCCCCTGATCCCTTTCCGTCTTGATTTTAGAGACCCCACTCTCCTTGCTTGGATGTTCACGACATCCAAGCTTGATCCTACCTGGTCTGTCCTGGTTTGTCATGAAATGAATACTAAATTTTAAAGAAGCAATGGCTAGGAGACACCATGTTCATGATTATGGGACTCTCACTTCTGGGGATCCTCTGTTGAATACAGAATATGTCAAAAGTATGTAAAATAAATCCTGCCTAGGAAAGAGAGAAGAAAGGGTTTTGTTTTGTCACTATGCTGTTTAATTTTGTCTAAGAAACCCTAACAATGAATTCAAGGCTAGGTGAAGATAAGATTGCCCACCAAATAAGCAGTGAGTTCTTCAGAACACCTCAGTTTTTAGAAAATTTAGTCGGTAAAATCTACATACAGTGAAATGCAAACATCCCAGATGGTTGATTTTTTTTTTTTTTTTTTTTTAGTTTGCACACATGAAAGTTCAGTCTGGAAATACAGTTCCACAGGTCTGAACCAATGTGGACAGTCTCCCATCCACCGCACCAGTGCCTCAGGAGCAGTTCCTTCATCCTCAAACTCCCCAGTATGTCCCCTTTGTAGCCAAGTCTCCCCACTACATCAGTCCCTGGAAGTCCTGAGCAGTCACCATACCCTATGGTTTGGCCTTTTCCAGAATGGTCTGCAAATTGGAATCCTAGGCTTCTTTGGGAAAAGGCTTACTTAGGAAAATGCATCTAAGATTCATGTTCCTGTGGGGTCAATAATGTATTCCTTTTCATCACTGAGTTGCCTTCTCTTCTATGGGTGTACCACTGTTTATTTTTTCCCTTGTTGATCATCTTGTTAGCCTTGGTTTTGGTGATTATGCTTAAAACAGTGAATGTGGCATGCAGGTTTATGGGTACATACGTTTTCAAATCAGTTGGGTAAACATCTGTGAGCACTTTGCGTTCAGGTGGTTTGAGTGCATTTAGCTTTGTGAGCCCCACTGAATACCATTTTGCTTTCCCATCAGCAAAAGATGAGAGTTCCTGCAATACCACATCCTCCCCAGCAGTTGGTGTTTTCAGTGTTGTCTCTGAATGCCCCCAAACCTCTCATCCTGCTGCCCTCCCACAGGTTCCTGCCCCAGGCTTTCACAGGTTGTGGAAAGCACTTTTTACCATGCGGCATGATTTTGTTTGCCATTATCCTTGGGATCTACCAGGGTTCTGGCCCCACAGGCCCCAGCCCAGGGCTTGGAGCCTAGTAGGTGGTCAGTTCATGGTGTTGGCAGCTCCCTGGTCCGGGGGACTCTGTCACCCCTTCCTTGGAACCCTGCCTCTACCCTGGGACTTCCCCATCTCCTTGGAATGCCCCATTCAACTAGATTTCTCAACCCCCATACCTGATGCCGTAGCACTCTTAGAACATAACATGGCTTCTTTTTTTTTGAGTTGGAGTCTCACTCTGTCTCCCAGCCTGAGTGCAGTGGCACACTCACAGCCACTGCAGCTTCAACCTGCTGGGCTCAGGCAATCCTTCTACCTCAGCCTTCCAAGTAACTGGAACTACAGGCATGTTCTACCACACCCAACTTATTTTTTGATTTGTTGTAGAGATTAGGTCTCACCAAGTTGCCCAGGCTGGTTTTGAATCCCTGAACTCAGGCAATTCTCTAATCTCAGTCTCCCAAAGGGCTGGGATTACAGGCTTGAACCAATTTGCCCGGCCTCATACCATGGTTTCTAACGGTGCAGTTCACATCTAGGTCAATCTGTTTTGTTTTTTTGTTTGTTTTTAGCTGAGGGTATGTCGCCCTGCTCCTTCATTTTCTGTAGGTCAGGGCCAAGAGGAGGAATCCACCTCAAAATAAAAGACTCTTTGCCTGGAAGGAAAGGAAGTTTTTTTTTCTGCAGAAAGGAAGTTTTTTTTTTCCCCTGCAGAAAATGCCTTCTCTTGTTTTTGAAGCCAGGAAGGGTCACCAAGGCCCAGCTCACCTGTGGTGCCCATATCTGTCTGTGCACAGGGTGTGTGACTGACCAGCATCCCACCCCCAGGTTTGACTTCCCCTCCAGCTAGAGACTTGTGTTCCTTACAGGGCTTGTCTTGTGTGTCCTACTCTGGCCAAGCTTGGAAAGGCTTTGTCTGATGTCCAACAGCAGTGACCACACCTGACCCAACACATGTGAGAGGATTTCCTTGTAGACCCACTGAGACATCTGTGGACAAAAAAATGCGCTGGTGAGACTGGGCTTGGAGAACCCAGGGAAGACTGTAGCTTGAGGATTCTGGAAAGTTCTAGACTCTGTGATTTTCCTTAGGAGAGGTTGGGTCTAACTAGAACTGGGCCAACTCTCCCATGATGAAAGAACAGACACATGGTCAGGGTTGTGAACTCTGATCTGTACATATTCCTTCCTTTAGGGTCACCAGAATGTATCTTCCTGACTTAGTGGTGGCCCAGACCCTGACATCAGAGTCTCTTTCAGCCAGGGTGGAGACTTTTGCAGGGATGGGCAGGAAAGCTGGGGACCAGGCCTGTTGTCCTATAGATGATGAAAACTGGAAAGGCATGTCCTGCCTCAGAGAGGATTTTCTGAAAAAAACAAAACAAACAAACCACAAAACCCATGGTTTGGACGAGATTGCTAGGGGCATAGAGGACTCGATGCAGAATCTTGAGCTGATCAGTGACTTTGTAGATAGGAAAATCTTTATACCCTGTGCCCATGGCACCCCAGCTGCGTGTCCCTGCAACCCAGAGGGGCCAGGGCAAGGGAGGTCCAAAGTGAGAAGTGTGGAGTCCTGGAGGTGTGGGCAGCTGCTCCCTGCCCTGTGTTTCAAGGAGGCCCAGGACCCTCTGACCACAGGCACTGTGGGAGAGGTGAGCCCCTGCCCCTCTCAAGGGAGCAGCCAGATCGGTTTCTGCTTATAATTGGAAATGAATGTCCTCTCACTCCTGGGCAAACAGGGTATCCATGTCCTCCTCCATGTCTAACCTGCAAGACAGAAACAATCCAAAGATTACACTGCAGCCAAGAGCTTCAGAGAGTATCCTGAACTGCTCCTGCCAGGGTCCCAGACTCTGGCCAGGTGAGCCCTATTCCATCACCATCCCCAGGACAAAGGGCCCAGTCCCAGTGGCCTCTCCCCTGCCTGACTGTCTAAAGTCCATGCTTCTAAGTGTTGGACTTGAGTTCATGAGAGCAGGGAGACCTGAAAGAAAAGCCTTTTGTCCCCAAATGTCCTGAGATGGGCACATGCCTGCCCTAAGATGGTTAATGGGCACACTCTCATTGCAGAGGAGAGCCAGTCACTTGAATCGTCCTGAAGCCGTCATTTCCCCTCCCCCATCCCACCCCCACCCCCAGTCTGTGGAAAAGTTATCTTCCATGAAACCAGTCCCTGATGCCAAAAAAGTTGGGACCACTGGCTTACAGCATAATGGATAAGAAAACAACTTGCCAAAAAGTTAAACTACTTACCCAAAGAGCAAGAAAGGAATGACTGACAGATATTCTTGAGTTTGTTAGGGGTTAGGGTTAGGATTTAGGAATAGGGTTAGGGCTTAGGGTTAAGGTAAGGGTTTAGGATTAGGGTTGGGGTTTAGGGTGAGGATGAGGATAAGAGGTAGGGTAGGGGTAGGGCATTTGGGTTAGAGTTAGACTCATGGGCTACAGTTAGGATTAGGGAATTAGGGTTACTGTTTATGGTTAGGTCATAGTTAGAATCAGGGGTATAGTGTTCTGGTTTGGGTTTGAGTTTGGATGGGCTTCGGCTTCCAGGTCCTGGTTTTTCATTTAATGTTAGGATTTAGTGTTTGGGTTCTGGTTCGGTTAGAGTTGGATAGGGGTCAGAGTTTTAGGTTTGTGGAGTGGGTAGCCCTTGGGGAGTTTCCCACCTGGTTGTCTACCATGTCTGCACTCCTCCTCCATGTCCAGTTGTCAGGGATCATTGCATTGTTCTCTCTGTCCACTTCCTTTCCCTTCAGTGCTCGTTTGCCTTCTTATCTCACCTGTCCAGTCAGCATGACTCTCCGCCATTATCGTTCTTCTCTCTTTTCTCTAACATCCAACTGCAGCCTTCTCCATTTGCCTTGCTCCTACCCCACTTGTGTCTTGTCCACTCAGCAGGCTCTACCAGTGCCTGCCCTTCGCACTTCTCTCTCTTATCCAATTGGTAGGGCTCACCCACACCACTCGTGTCTGTCCAAATCCAGGCTCTCAGTACTCGCCTTGTCTACTTCTCTCTGCCTTTCAATAATTGGATCTCCCAGTGCTCACTCCTACTTCTCTCACTCATCCAATCAGCTGTCATAGTCTGTTGAGTTCTGGTCCTTGCACTAGAGTGACTGTAAGAAGGGAAAATTTGTAGGCTTGGATTCATGGTGTGTTTGGAGGCAACCGTGAACAATGTGCTGTTCCATTTCACAGGGGGTTTGTGCTGGGTGCAGGGGATACAGTTTTGCAGGACCTGCCTTTCCAGGAACTCAGGGTGGTCCTGGGTGTACCTCCAGGTGAGCTAAGCAACAGCCCCACCCAGGATGTCATGCACATGCGACTGCACAGAATGCCTGACCTGCCCGTCTGGGCCTCTGCTGGCCTGGGGTTGAGGATCAGCCCCAGTGACAGGACCTGCAAGTCCAGTCCATGCTGACCACTCCCTGCCTCCCTGAGCATTTGCTCAGGAGATCTTCTTGTATCCAGTGCACCAGTGCACCTGGTGCCATCCCTGCAGTCCTTGGAGAGGTTAGTTTGGTCTCCTGCCCCTTTTCTCAATGGAAGTGAGCTGTCGGAGCTGCCTCTGCACACCCATGTGGTTCAGGGAATGGAAGCAGGGTTAGCTTTGTTATCCGGAGGCAGGATGATTTAGCCGTGGAAATAAGTCTGACCACTGAGCAGGTAGGTGTGCAGTTGGGTTGCCAGTCACTGGTGGCCAAATGACCTTCTCCAGTGCAGGGAGCCAGCCCAGTAGGTCAAGGCAGAAGATCCTAGTGCAAGAGAGAAGAATCCCGAATCCCTGCAGTCCTCAGGTAAGCCCCATGTTGACACCGTAGACCTCAGTGGTCAGATGAGTGGCCTGAGGGCCTCAGCCTCCTTGGTATTGTGGGGCTAATCTCTGTTAAGGGCCAGACCTAGGTAGTCCCCAGTCAGTAGGTTCAGGGCTTCACCCTGTGGGGAGTGAGATCATTGAAACTGAGAGTCAGAGTGAGCTCAGGATTGGCCTGGGGAGGCTGTGGATGTTCTTCTGAATTTCAAGTTTACTGTGTGGCTAGAGCCAGGTGTTGGCCTGGAGATGGGGACATCATGTGGCCAAAGGAGGGGGTCAGTGAGTAGATTTGAGAAATGAACCCAGTACCAGGATTTGGGGTGCCCTGGGTTGGTCATTATGAATTGTTGGTTTTGACTAAGGACAGGCCAATGAACAAACAATGAATATTAGGGTGACCCAGTGGGAAAACCCTTTTCTGATCAGTAGGACTGCTCTTATCTGGGAAAGAAGCTTGAACTCGGAGCCTCACTAAGCCTCTTCTGCCATCTGATCTGCTTTCAGAGGCATGTGAAGAAATGGACCTCCACAGCCCCTAGAGACCATGCAAGGAGTGTGGGAGCCACCAGCCTTAGTCCTGGACTTTCCTGGAGGTGAGACAATCTCAAAGCCACTGGCTACCAGGTGCTGTCATCTCCATGGGCTGTAGGATCATTTCATTTGTTCAGTTCTCTTCCCACCTCAGACGGAGAGCAGGACATGGAGTAGGCTTGGGGATGCTAGGACCCCAATACTGGGACCAAGTCATACTTCAGGTTACAGAGTTACAAGCAAGGAGCCCACACTGGGGACTGGGGTGGGGGCAGTTTCCTCTGACTCCCTAGTTGCTCACTGCAGCCTGAATCACCTTCTGAGTTCATGTCTGTTTTGGAGAATGAGGGGAAGAGACTTAGGGGGAAATGCATGCAGACCTACCATCCAAACACAAACCCAACTGTCATTGTGGCCTGTTTATTTCTGGTTTGTCTGTTTTGCTTTTCATGGAATGAGTAATAGCCAGCATCTCTTGAGTTCCTACTACATACTGGTGCTGTGTGAACTCTCTGCCTGCTCCCTGTGCTCCTCCAATGATGAGGCAAAATCCTAATGTGAAGAAGAAAGATGCAGGCTGGTTGGCCTCAGAGCTGGGCCCATGCAGGGCTGGCCCAAGTCATGTCTGACCATCAAACCATGCTCAACTCTACATCCCCTCTACTGTGTGCCATTATGACATCAGTATCTCTACTGACACAACTTGTGTCTGCTCATATGCAGGCCAGTACTGCCCAGGGGTGTGACCCCAGGCAGATTCATGTGACCTCCCACTTACGAAATGGGGATGGTGATAGGTCCTGTAATAGGGATTGTTGAAAAGATTAGGGGGGGTGATTAACAAAAGCACCACTGAGACACAGTGAGCATTTGTGGAATATTCTTTAAGTTATTATCAACTGTTGCCTAATATTCTTTAAAGATCAACTGTCATTTATTCACTGAACTGCTAGGTTCTTGCTTATTATTTTCAGTTTTGAACACTGTAGAACAATACTTCATTGAATGCCATTGTAAATAAATGGCTAATGTATTTTAGGTTTCCAGTGGTAGTCTTTGTTAAGACTCTCTCAAGACCAGGCCTGCCATAGCCCAGTCCTAGTCCTTCTAGCCATAGAGAGAATGGTGAAAGTAGGGTGATTAGTGATGTCCTGGTCCCACAGCATCAGAAACTGAGTTGAGACAGGAATCCACATTACAGAGCTTTGCTGGAGTCTACTTCCAGGTAGCTCTGGCCCGAGCGAGTTTCTGCCCCCTAAGAGATAGTGTTCACTGTGTCCTCCAGGTGTCTTCAGGGTAGTGAGACATACAGGGGGTGCCAAAAATATATACACATTTTAAGTATGACATTTGTTCAAAATATGACATTAATCAAATGAATGTTAGTATCACCATGTGACAAGCAGACAGTCCAAGAAAACGGTGGAAGCACGGTTAAGTGAACATCATACTGTACGTTGCTACCATAATTCAACTTCAAAAAGTAATACATAGATAATGTCTCTTAAAACGTGTGTACCTTTTTTTGCTCCCCTGTACCAGGAGAGGCCCACTGTGATTCATACCCCTCTCTAGCTTGGCTCTGGTCTGTGCCTCTCTGGCTGCTGGCAGTGACATGCTGGACCCCTCTCTGACTGCCCCTGAATTGTGAACTGGGCAGCTGGTCCATGCTCATGGACTGGACTTTACAATGCACCCTGCAGACACTGCTATGTGCATTGCTGCTGCCCTTGGTAATCCCAACCCTATAGGTGAGTTCACTGTGGACAGTCTAAGAGTTTCTGTACCAGATGTTAGGACTACTTGGGTCTTGTTTGAGGGAGCAAAAGTGTGGATAGAGCCAGGATTTCCTGCTTGCATCCATGATGTTTAATTAGACCTAGTATTGGTGCAGCCAAATCAGAGACGTCTCTGTGGACATGTGAGCTCCGTCTATGTAAATGGGCTGATAGTTCTTTTCTTTCCATTGATGAATGGTGTCCATTGTACACTGCAGCTCAGTTTTGTTATGCTTCCAGGTATTGAAGGACATCCTGATTCCCTTAAGTTTTGGCAATTATGAAAAGTGCTTCCATACATAACTGTGTCTTGGTTTTTATTTTTGAGTTGGAGTCTCACTGTCACCCAGACTGGAGTGCAGTGGCCGCTCCTGGCCACCGCAGCCTTGACCTGCTGGGCTCTGGCAATCCTTCCGCCTCCGCCTTCCAAGAAGCTGGAACTACAGGCGCGCGCTACCATGCCCGGCTAATTTTTTTTTAAATTTATTGTAGAGATGAGGTCTCGCCAAGTTGCTCAGGCGAGTCTCAAACCCGCGGGCTCAGGCAATCCACTCACCTCAGCCTCCCAAAGGCACGGGATTACAGGCTGAGCCACCGAGTCCGGCTGTGTCTTGGTTTTTATTTGAAAATAATTTTTTAGGGTATTTGTGCAAATACCTAAGAGGGTGATTGTTGGACCATATGATGAGAATAGGGTTAGGGGTGGGGTTGGTTTGGGTCAGGGTCAGGGTCAGGGTTAGTATTAGGGTTAGGGTCAGGGTTAGTGTTTGGGGTTAGGGTTAGAGTTAGGGTTAGAGTAAGGGTTGGGGTTGGGTTTGGGCTTGGGGCTGAGTTTGGGATTTTGCTTGGGGTTGAGGTTAGTGTTAGGGTTAGCTTTAGGGTTAAAGTATTAGTGTTAGAGGATTAGTGTTAGGGGATTATGATTTGGGTTAGTGTTAGGGTTAGGGTTTGATTAGAGTTAGTGTTAGAGTTAGGGTTTGGTTAGGGTTAGGGTTAGAGTTAGGTGTTAGGTTGGGGTTAGGGCTTGAGTTAGGGTTAGGTTTAGTGTTAGGGTTAACTTAGATTTTGTGTTAGGTTTTGGGTTATGGTTTGGGTAAGGTATAGGCTTAGAGTTAGGGTTTGGTTTGGTATTATGGTTAGGGTAGGGTTCTGTTTAGGTGTTAGGGTTTTGTTGTTAGGGGTTTGGTTCTGACTTCGCTTTGTGATTAGAGTGGGGTTCTGGTGGGGTTCTTGGTAGGGTTGGTGTCAGAATTATTGTCTTGGGGTTAGGGTATCAGAGGTTCGGCCTCAGAGGGTTAGTGTTTAGTTTAGATTTAGGGCTTATGGTTAGGTTTAGGGTTAGGGCTAGCATTAGGTTTAGGGTTGTGTTTGGGGTTGGGATTAAGGTTTGAGTTGTGGATGGGGTTAGGATTAGGTTTAGGATTTTAGGTTTAAAGGGTTATGGTTAAAGGACTAGGCTTTTATGGGGCCGTTGTTATAGGGTTAGGGGCTTTTAGGGGATTATGAATTGGATTATTGTTAGGGTAGTGATAGGATGTTAAATTAGTGTTACTGTTAGTTGTGGATTAGGGTTAGGCTTAGGGTTATGTTTAGGATTAGCATTAGGTTTTGGGTTATGGTTAGGGTTAAGCATAGGCTTAGGGTAAGTTTTAGAGTTAAGTTTAGTATTAGTGTTAGGGTTAGGTTAGGTGTTAGGTGTTCAGGGTTAGCATTTGGGTTTTGTGTTAGGGTTAGGGTTAAGGTTTATGTATACAGTTTAGAGGTTTGGGGTTATGGGTTAGGGTTGAGTTAGAGGGCTAGTATCGGGTAACTCCATGACAGTTTCTGTAATTGTTCCTCTCAGCTGCTCACAGATAAGTTCCTCTGCTATCTCCTGCAGAGTTGTGGCCTTATTCACAATCTCCCCTGTGTCTGACTGGGAAAGTAGAAAGAGGCAGTGAAGGAATCTGGGTTTCAATCCTCCCCTCCAGCCTTGTATGGTCTGGGGAATCCACTCTGGTGGGGAGGTGTGGGATTGTCTCTTCCCCAGGTATTCGGTGGCAGGGTGTGGGGCACCCCAGCTAGCCTTATCCTGGAGTAGAGTATTCTTATCACAGCTGATGTCTAGTCTCTACCTGGGATGTCCCTCTCAGTCGTGGTCCAGCCAAGTGGGTCTGATGTTCAGGTGATTGCAGGGCAGAAAGGATTTGGGTCTGCCCCGGACTCACCGCTGATCTCTTTGGAGGTCTTCCTCATCCTTTTCTGGCCACATCCTTTATCCTGCAGCTGAATCAGGACAGGGGTGGGACACCTGAGACTCAGGACTCATCCTGTCCCTCCAGAGTTGTGCTTTCAGGATATTCCCTCTGGGTTATTCTCAAACCCTGAGTAGTTAGTCCGCTGGTCGTAGAGATCAGATTTGTCGCTTAGTGGTGAGCAAGCCAGAGCACTTTCCTGCCCATTTGCAAGATGATGGCAGGAAAGTACTCTTCCATCTTCTCCAGTGGAGCTCTGTCTCTTGGTGCCATGGTGTGTTCCCTCCTCAGCCCTTGCAGCCAGTGTCCGGCTAGGCGTTGCCGTGGTGAGGCAGAGCCTAGAGCCAGCAGTCACTCCCAGCAGTTTTTCCCAGGAAGATCTTTGCTGATTAAAAAAAAAAAAATGGCACCCGGCTTCTGTGCCCTGGGGAGCACTAGGGTCCAAGCAGAGCAGCTGTGGCATCAGCTGCTTCACCAGGAGAGCCCTGGCCACTTGTTCCTGAGTCCCCACTCGGCCAGCCACTCAAACACGCCCACTTACTCCAGACACAGATGCAAAATTTTCCATACACTCACTCAGTCACACTGAGGCTCACTTAGTCTGACTGGCTACACTGTCATCTTCCCAGAAGTCATATGGCTTTCTTAGTGTTGATTAGGTACCATTGTCACCTTGGTTCTGCCTGAGTGGTATGAACCATACCAGGCAGGGCATCTGCAAAAGAAGGAAGATGAGTACACTGGAAATAAATGCAACTCTTTTATTTTGGAATACCTCTTGCTTAGACTCTCCAAACACACCAGTCCTGAATCAGGTGTCTCAGAGGAAATTTAATCTTGTTAACAAATGAATATAAACAGCTAGAGAGGCAATAGTTAGGTCTCCTTGGAACTCATTTTACGTGTCAGAAACTAAATGGATGTGGGCAGAGCCAGATCTGCGATGACATGACAGAACTGAATGTTCTAGTCCTCTCTGGACATCTGAGAGAAACCTGCTCTTGTGGGAAAAGGGCAGCTCTGAGTTTGAAGCCACGGCCACATAGCGTGTACTTGTGACAGTGTCACACGAGATGATGCAGTTTCTTCTCTGAGGCAGGCTAGAGAATCTCAGGCACCTTCCATGCTGGGTGGCATGAGAGATGGCTCCACCTGGTATCCAGGGAAAGGCCCTCCTTCCCATTTCCAGGTGGACAACAGTGTTAGTCTCGATGCGACTCTCTGTTCTTCTGTCAGCAGGCACAGGAGATCTTGCTATCAGTGACTTCCCCGCTCCCCTCCTGGCAGTTTCCTGCTACTGCCAATCCTTTTCTTACAGTGTTACTATAATTGTTCAAGGTCCGCTTATAAGTGAGAAATTGTGATACTCAGTTATTTGTTTCTGTGAAGTCCATCCAGGTTGCTGGGAAGTTCATGATTTTGTTCGTCTTTATGGCTGCGTAATGTTCCATCATGTATATGTACCACATTTTAAAAATCCAGTCCTCTTTATATGGGCAGCATGGTTGGTTCCATGTTCTTGTTACTGTGAACAATGCCGTGATAAACATATGTGTGCAGGTATCTTTCTAATAGAGTGATTTGAGTTCTTCTGGGTGTATTTCCGGTAGAGGGATTGCGGGGTCATATGGAAGGTCAATTTTTAGAACTTTTAGGAATCACCACACTGTTTTCCACAGAGGCTGTACTAGTTTACATCCCACCAACAGTGTAGAAGTGTTTCTTTCTCCACATCCTCTCCAGTATCTATTGTTTTTTGAGTTATTGACGATAGCCATCCTGACTGGAGTTAAGTGGTATCTCAGTGTAGTTTTAATTTGAATTTCTTTGCTGACAAGTGGATCTGAGCATTTTTTCATGTATCTGTTGTTTGCTCATACGTCTTCTTTTGAGAACTGTCTTTTCATGTCTTTTGCCCCCTTTTTAATGGGACTGTTTTTTTCTTTCTTGCACATTTGAGTTCCTTGTAGATCCTAGATGTTAGGCTTTTATTAGACATACAGTTGGCAAATATTTTTTCCCAGTCTGTGGACTGTCTTCCCACTCTCTTGATGGTTTATCTGGCTTTGCAGAAGCTTGTCAGCTTGATGAGTTCCCATTTTATCTTATCTCTTATGGCATGGGCATTTGGGGTTTTGATCAGGAATTGGTTGCCAGTTCCAGTTTCCACAAGTGTGTCTCCTGCATTTTCTAAGGTTCTTATAGTTTGACGTTTTACGTTTAGGTCTTTGATCCATTTAGAGTTCATTTTTGTGTATGGGGATAGGTAGGGGTCCTGTTTCAATCTTCTGCATATGGTCAGCCAGTTTCCCCAACACCACTTCCTGAATAGTGTCTTCTCTCCCCAGTGGTTGATGGTGGAGGCTTTGTTGAAGATGAGTTGAGAAATTGAGGTTTTGCTTCTGGAATTTCTATCCTGTTCCATTGATCTATATGCCTGTTCTTGTACCAATACCAGGCTGTTTTGATTATTGTAGCTTTATAATAGAGTTTAAAGTCTGGGAGTGTGACACCTCCTGCTCTGCTTGTTTTTGTTTTTGTTTTTTTTTTTTGAGTTGGAGTCTTACTCTGTCGCCCAGACTGGAGTGCAGTGGCCGCTCCCGGCCACCGCAGCCTCGACCTGCTGGGC
>JAPVLO010001129.1:0-330921 GCA_027257055.1 Cephalopachus bancanus | reverse complement strand
AAAAAACAAAACAAAACCAAAGAGTCCATTGTTTTTGTTAAGCACTGGCCAGGCCATGTGTTTAATGAGCGATGGCCACCATGTTTTCCTAAGCTTTGGCCCTCTCCCTTGACTTGGGGAAGTGACTCTCCTCTCTCTCTCATTTGTTTTTAATTTTTATTTAATTTTATTTTTTGAGTCAGAGTGCAGTGGCACAATCACGGCCACCACAGCCTCAGCCTCCTGGGCTCACATGATCCTCTTGCATCGGCCTCTCAAGTAGCTGGGACTGCGGGAGCACAGCACCATACCCGGCTAATTTTTAATTTTCATTTTTTTTGTAGTGACAAGGTCTTACTATATTGCCCAGGCTGGTCTTGAACTCCTGACCTCAAGCGATCCTCCCGCCTTGTCCTCCCAAAGTGCTGGGATCACAGGCATGCGCCACTGTGGCTGGCTGTGTCCAACAACTCGAAGGACCAGATAAGGCCGTGTTGACTGCGGTGATGAAATACAAATTGTTGCAGACGGTGATGAAATACAAATTGTTGCAGAATGCTCTCCAGAAGGGGTATGGCGCTCTCATGTCCCTCTTGAGCCCCCTGGTGGGACAAGATATGTTTCACAGGAAGTCGCCATGGCTGGCAGCAAGGGAAGAGATTCCTTCCGACGGTCGCTAAAGAAGGGAAAACGGGAGAAACAACGTTGGCTATGTCACAAAGGGAGGTCAAAAAGGTCCAGTTAGGATAATTAGGAAACAAATGTGATATGATCTGATTTCAGCCAGGATCAACAAAAAGAAAACAGACCAGCCGGGCTCGGTGGCTCAGCCTGTAATCCCGCACCTTTGGGAGGCTGAGGTGAGTGGATTGCCTGAGTCTGCGGGTTCGAGACCCGCCTGGGCAGCGAGACCTCATCTCTACAATAAATCAAAAAATCAGCCGGGCGTGGTAGCGCATGCCTGTAATTCCGGCTACTTGGAAGGCTGAGGCGGAAGGATCGCCGGAGCCCAGCAGGTCGAGGCTGCGGTGACCGGGAGCGGTGACAGAGTGAGACTCCAACTCAAAAAAAAAAAGAAAGAAAACAGACCAGCAGTCCCATGTGGCATTGGTGGACCATTGAAAAGACCTACTTTTCCTTCTTTTTTCGAGTTTGAGTCTCGCTCTGTCGCCCAGGCTGGAGGGCAGTGGCACGCTCACAGCCACTGCAACCTCAACCTGCTGGGCTCCGGCGAGCCTTCCGCCTCAGCCTTCCAAGTAGCTGGAACTACAGGCGCGCGCTAACACACCCGGCTAATTTTTGATTTATTGTAGATATGAGATTTCACCAAGTTGCCCAGGCTGGCCTCGAACCCGTGGGCTCAGGCAATCCTCTCGCCTCTGCCTCCCAAAGTGCTGGGATTACAGGTATGAACCCCTGCACCCGGCTCAGAACTTGTTTCTTAGGGGGAAAAAAAAAGAAGGCATCAGTCAAATCTAGTACAGTGTAAGTTGGGGTGCATTGTGTAGCTGTGTCCACAAACGTGGAGGCTCTTTGCTTGTTTTGGGGACTCCAGTAGATAATGAGCTCCACATGGGTCCCCTGTCACCCCCTGTGATTCACACGTGGTGGCAACCTGGGCCCCCACACCTCGTTGCTTAGTTTTGTGGCCATCTTAGTCTGATACAGATTGGGGTTCATTTACGTGGCATCTCTTCTGCTTCTTCTCTTTCTTCTGGCAGGACACTAGGAAGGGGTCAAAACTGTTGACTGAGAATTAAGTCTAACCAGGTGTGGTGGCTCACACCTGTAATCCCAGCACTTTGGGAGACTGAGATGGAAGAATCGCTTGATCCCAGGAGTTTGGGATCAGCCCCGGGCCACATAGAGAGACCCCTGTCTCTACAAAAAATTTAAAAGTTAGCTGGGCATGGTGATACGCACCTGTAGTCACAGCTACTCAGGAGGCTGAAGCAGGAGGACTGCCTGAGTCCAGGAGGTTAAGGCTGCGGTGAGCTGTGATGGTGCCACTGCACTCCAGCCTGGGTGGCAGAGTGGGACTTCGACTCAAAAACAAACAAAAAGGCTGACCAGATGCATTTCTACTGGAGCCAATAAAAAGCCAATGACAAATGTTATTTAGGACTTCCTGAGATCTTGAGCCGGGGGTGGGGGATATTTGAGTGGAGGCTGGACTGGCAACGTCCCCGGGTTGATTAAGGTATTTCTTGCTACAGAGTGAACAATTCCCTGGCCAGCTAAAGTGGTCTCCTGTTGGACTTTGGGCCAAAACACTTCACATACTATTAACTAAACACGCACCACTACCACACACATACACCTTTTTTTGTAGAGACAAGGTCTCATTATGTTGCCCAGGTTGGTCTCGAATTCCTCGTCTCAAGCGATCCTCCCACCTCGGCCGCCCAAAGTGCTGGGATTGCAGGCGTGAGGTCAAACACGACAAAATTTTTTTTTTTTTTTTTTTTGAGTTGGAGTCTCACTCTGTCGCCCAGACTGGAGTGCAGTGGCCGCTCCCGGCCACCGCAGCCTCGCCTGCTGGGCTCCGGCGATCCTTCCACCTCAGCCTTCCGAGTAGCTGGAATTACAGGCCCGCGCTACCACGCCCGGCTGATTTTTTGATTTATTGTAGAGATGAGGTCTCGCTGCCCAGGCGGGTGTCGAACCCGCGGGCTCAGGCAATCCACTCACCTCAGCCTCCCAAAGGCGCGGGATTACAGGCTGAGCCACTGCGGCTAAACACGACAAATTTTAAAGGGCACTGTGGTCTGCCATTTGACATGGTGGAGGGCCACACACAGTCAGTGACAACATGAGCACACCCTGGCTGTGACCCCAACCAGGGTTGGAAGCCTAGGGAGAGGTCCTGAAGGTGCCAATCCAATCCAGGATGTCTCCTTCCTCCAGGCTCCATGCCCCGGCACGCAGGTCATCCTGAGACTGTGGGCCACGTGTTGTCCGCATATGTTGACCACACCTTGCAGCTGTGCATAGTGAATTTTTTTTTCTTTTTTGAGTCAGAGTGTCACTCTGTCGGGCAGGCTGGAGAGCAGTGTCATGCTCAAGGCCACCACAGCCTCGACCAACTGGGCTCAGGCAATCCTTCCGCCTCAGCCTTCCAAGTAGCTGGAACTACAGGCACGCTTCACCATGCCCAGCTAATTCTTTTGATTTATTGTAGAGATGAGGTCTCTCCAAGTTGCCCAGGCTGGTCTCGAACTTCTGGACTCAGGCAGTCCTCTCACCTTGCCCTCTCAAGGTGCTGGAATTATAGGCATGAGCCACTGCGTCCGGCCAACTTTTTTTTTTTTTTTTGAGTTGGAATCTCACTCCATCGCCTAGGCTGGAGAGCAATGGCATGCTCAAGACCACCGCAGCCTCGACCTGCTGGGCTCAGGTGATCCTTCTGCCTCATCCTTCCAAGTAGCTGGGACTACAGGGATTTACCACCATGTCTAGCTACTTTTTTGATTTATTGTAGAGACAAGGTCTTGCCATGTTGTCCAGCCTGGTCTTGGACCCTGAGCTCAGGCAATCTGCTTGCCTCTGCCTCCCAAAGTGCTAGGATTATAGGCATAAGCCACCATGCTGCTGGTGCATAGTAAATGTTCTTTTTTTTTTTGAGTTGGAGTCTCACTCTGTCGCCCAGACTGGAGTGCAGTGGCCACTCCCGGCCACCACAGCCTCGACCTGCTGGGCTCTGGCGATCCTTCCGCCTCAGCCTTCCAAGTAGCCGGAATTACAGGTATGCGCTACCATGCCCGGTTGATTTTGGATTTATTGTAGAGATGAGGTCTTTCCAAGTTGTCCGGGTGGGTCGCGAACCTGCGGGCTCAGGCAATCCACTCACCTCAGCCTCCCAAAGGCGCGGGATTACAGGCTGAGCCACTGAGCCTGGCTTGGTTTCTTTTTTATAAAAGTTTTTGGGGCAACCCCTTCGGGGTCCCTCCCACTGCAGGAGCTTTTCTGTCCTCTCAATAAATCCTGCTTTCTAAAAAAAAAAAAAAAAGAAAAAAATTTTTTTGTAGAGACAGAGTCTCACTCTGTTGCCTGGGCTAGTCTCAAACTCCTGGTCTCAGGCGATCCTCCTACTTTGGCCTCCCAAAGTGTTGGAATTACAGGCAGAGGCACTGTGCCTGGCCTCGTTTTTATTTTTATTATTTATTTATTCAATTTTTGAGTCGGAGTCTCACTCTCTGTCACCCAGGCTGCAGTACAGTGGCATGCTCACGACCACTGCACCCTTGACCTGCTGGGCTCAGGTGATCCTTCCGGCTTAGCCTTCCAAGTAGCTGGTGCTACAGACACGCACCACCACACCTGGCTAATTTTTTGATTTATTGTCGAGACGAGATCGCGTCAAGTTGCCCGGGCTGGCCTCGAACACATGGCTCAGGGAGTCCTCTCACCTCGCTTCCCAAAGTGCTGGGATTATAGGCATGAGCCTACCGCAGCTGGCCTATTTTTATTTTGTAATTATGGTCATTTAGGATTTTGATAGAATGTCAATCTTACAGAGAAGTTGCAAAACTAGGACAAAACACTCCTGGGGACCCTTCACCTGGATTCCGGAGTTGCTGATTAATTAGCATTTGCTGTGTCAGGCATATCTGAGAGTTGATGGCAGTCCTGTGACTCCACATCTCTCAGCATGATTCTCCAAGAATGACATGCCCCTGCAGAACCACAGAGCAGGGATCAGAACCAGGAAGCTCATCGGGCCACCCTGAATTCTTCTTTGCTCAGCTAATTTTGATCACCCCATTAGAGTGCTTTGAATTTCTTAGCATTTATATCTGAGCCTATAGGTTATAGTTAATTATGCAGTTTTTTTTCCTTGAGTCAGAGTCTCACTCTGTGGCCCAGGATGGAGTGCAGTGGCTCATGGCCACTGTAGCCTCTACCTGCTGAGCTCAGGCGATCCTTCCGCCTCAGCCTTCCAAGTAGCTGGAACTACAGGCATGCGCCACTGTGCCTGGCTGATTTTTTGATTTATGGTAGAGATGAGGTCTCACCCAGTTACCCAGGCTCGAACCCGTGGGCTCAGGCAAACCTCTCATCTCAGCCTCCCAAAGTGCTGGGATTATAGGCGTGAGTCACGGTGCCTGGCCTGGAGGCTTTTTTTTTTTTTTTGAGTCAGTG
Source organism: Cephalopachus bancanus (assembly GCA_027257055.1). Classification (NCBI taxonomy): domain Eukaryota; kingdom Metazoa; phylum Chordata; class Mammalia; order Primates; family Tarsiidae; genus Cephalopachus; species Cephalopachus bancanus. Next base: position 325,800 of record JAPVLO010001129.1, on the reverse strand, counting down.
TATCACTCTGTCGCCCAGGTGGGAGTGCAGTGGCAGGATAACGGCTTACCGCAGTCTCGATCTCCTGGGCTCAAGCAATCCTCCCACCTCAGCCTCCAGAAGAGCTGGGACTACTACAGGCCAGGTGCATGCCACCACGCCCTACTCATTTTTTTCTTTGTAGAGACACCATCTCACTCCATTGCCCAGGCTGTGACTCTATTTTAGATGCTAATCTGGGCTGGGCTTGGTGGCTCAGCCTGTAATCCCAGCACTTTGGGAGGCCAAGGTGAGTGGATTGCCTGAGCCCGCGGGTTCGAGACCCCCCTGGGTAACTTGGTGAGACCTCATCTCTACAATAAATCAAAAAAATCAGCCGGGCATGGTAGTGCATGCCTGTAATTCCGGCTACTCGGAAGGCTGAGGCGGAAGGATCTCCGAAGCCCAGCAGGTTGAGGCTGCGGTGGCCGGGAGCGTCCACTGCACTCCAGTCTGGGCAACAGAGTGAGACTCCAACTCAAATAAATAAATGAATAAATGCTAACCTGCCTTGTGACTTCTGGCTAGCCCCAAGTCTTGGAATACCTCCAGAATGTCTAGTTGATGTATTACTTTTTATGTAGACACTTATTCACCAGCTTTTCCTCCTAAACGACCCTCGACACAGTCGCATATGTCATAGGCCCTGACCGCCCGTAGCCACCTCCCCCCTCCTTCCAGAACGCATATGCTTTCCCCCAGATCTCAGCCCTGGCCCTGGGGGGTTGTGGGGTGTGATCTACCTGCCTTGCAGTCACCCAAGACCCTTCTGTAAGTTCCCCTAATAAATCATCCTGTACCGACAAACTGGATTTGTCTGTCTTGTTCTCTGGTTGCTGGGCTCCTGTCGCCTTTGGGGACCACTTTGCATATATGGCCTTTTCATGGAAGACCACTTATGTCCATTTTTCAGGTTGGATCACTGAGGCTCAACTCCCACTATTTTCCAAGAGAAGCAGAGAGGGGCTGTGGCCGATGGTCATTGTTGGTGTAGTTCACCTGGGGTACACAGCACACACATAGCTTCCTAGGACATTCCAGGGTCAGGGAATGGGCTTTTTCTTTTTTCTTTTCTTTTAAGTGACAAGGTCTCTTTCAAGCATTGACAGTCATTTTTTTTTTTTTTTTTTTTGAGTTGGAGTCTCACTCTGTTTCCCAGACTGGAGTGCAGTGGCTGCTCCTGGTCACCGCAGCCTCGACCTGTTGGGCTCCGGCGATCCTTCCACTTCAGTCTTCCAAGTAGCTGGAACTACAGGCGTGCGCTACCATGCCCGGCTAATTTTTTGATTTATTGTAGAGATGAGGTCTCGCCAAGTTGCCCAGGTGGGTCTCGAACCTGCAGGATCAGGCAGTTCACTCACCTCAGCCTCCCAAAGGTGCAAGATAACAGGCTAAGCCACCGAACCTGGCAAAAGTGCTGAGTATACAGGCATGAGCCATCACACCCGGCCTCTTACTTTTTTCCCAGATCCCAGTCTGGTCCAAGGAAAGCTTCTCGATGCCAGGTGAGGATGAATCCCCACCGTAGATGCCATCTTGATGGACCTACAGTCATCATGTGTACCTCATGGTCATTTGGGATGAGAGGTGACATGTGGAAAAGGCTACAGGGGAGAGGGCTTTGGGAACAGATTTTCTTCCACTTACAACAATGCTCAGAACAGGCTGTGACTTCTTCCTTCACTGGCCATTGGTGGAGATAGGAGTGATATCTGGAGCAGCTGCAGCCACCTTAGGATCATGAGGGACAGTACAGCCTCCACACCTATCCATGGCATAGCTAAGGAACAGCGAAACCTGGTTCCCTGACAGCCCTGAAGTCATTCTGCAGTGTCACTTATTGTTTTCAGTGATAATACACTTCTAAAAACCTGTTTAATCCCAGGTTTGGGTTTTCTCTCCTTGTGGCTGAAGGAATCTAGAAGATGGAAAGATGCTAGGCCTCAGCCTCCCAGAAGTGAGGCTTGAAATTTTTTTTTTTTTTTTGAGTTGGAGTCTCACTCTGTCACCCAGGCTGGAGTGCAGTGTCAAGCTCACGGTCACCCCAGCATCCAGCTGCTGGGCTCTGGCAATCCTTCTGCCTCAGCCTTCTTAAGTAGCTGGAACTACAGGTGCGTACTACCATGCCCAGCTAATTTTTGATTTATTGTAGAGATGAGGGCTCGCCAAGTTGCCCAGCCTATTCTCGAACCCGTAGGCTCAGGCAATCCCCTGTCTCCCAAAGTGCTGGGATTATGGGCTTGAGCCATCGTGCCTGGCCAATGCTTGAATCTTAAAACATGAGGACTCTGGCCAGATGCAATGGCTCCCACATGGAATCCTAGCATTTTAGGAGGCTGAGGTTGGAGGATCGTTTGACCCCAGGAGTTTGAGACCAGCCTGGGCAACATAGCGAGACCTCGTTTCTACAAAAAAATTTAAAAATTAGCCAGACCTGGCGGCACGCTGCTTAAAAAGCCCAAGCAAGAGGATCACCTGAGCCCAGGAGGTTAAGGCCACGGTGAGCCATGATCATGCCACTGCACTCCAGCATGGGTGATAGAGACCCCAACTTAACAACAAAAAAGGCCAGGCACGGTGGCTCACGCCTATAATCGTAGCACTTTGGGAGGCCAAGGTGAGAGGATTACCTGAGCCCAGGAGCAAGAGAGTGAGACTCTAACTTAAAAAAAAAAAAAAGAGGACCCTAGCAGGTAATGTGGCAATAGGGTTTCAGAGGGAACAGGATATACACAGACACTGTGGTATTTGTTCCAGAAAGTGTATTTGGATGGGACTGGAGCACAGCGCAGGGCAAGAAGCACTGTGAGGTGAGGCCAGGAATGTAGGCTGGGCTGACTTTCAGGGTCTATACATGAGGCCGAGGGGCGGGACCTGGTCCTGGGGCGGGGTCAGCTCTGAGCCCATTCTGGGTCCTGGAGGTCTGAGAGAAGGCTTTGATGAGGAGGCTGGAGCCAGGGGCACAGGCAGGGTCCGAGCTCCTGGTGTCGGAGCTGACCAGCTGGGCTGAGGGTCCCCTGCCCCTCAGCCCCCTCAGCCCCCAGCTATGGAGAAGACACTGTCTCAGAGGCATCGCTGGTCTCATGGAAGGTTGGAGAAGCTCTCGAGGGACCACCCCAAGCCTCCATGTATCGGACGAAGCTCGACCTGGAGCGGCAGGTGGGCTCCAGCAGCTGTGGGGACACAGGGTCCTGGAGCGGCCACAGGCCAAAGCCACCCAGGAAGGCAGGCTAGGAGCTGGCCATCCCGGGAGGGACTTTCCTAAGCGCAGCTGACCCAGTGAGTTCCTCACTGGCAAGAGAAGACAGGCCCCTTGCGGGGACAGAGGAAAGGTTCAAGACTCACAAGGCTGTGAAAGCTGAGACAGGCAGATGCGGGGTCTGGCAGCCATGTGTGAAATGCCACCCCAAGTGCCCCCCAGAGGCCACACGTGTGCGGCCCTGGGGAAGGCTGATTGTGCCATTTCACCCAGCTCTCATCGGCTGCCTTGGAGCCTCAGACCCGGGAGGGTGGGTCCCTGCAGGGTCACAGGTGCTGGGAATCTGGCTGGGGCACCTCAGGGGGCTGCTCAGGAAGCTTCTTCTCTGAGGTGTCCACATTCTTCTTGTCTTCGATCAGAGGCGGGGCAGGCGCATTGTCTGGAAAAGGAGGGGGGTGGCATTGGACATTCCATCTCCCTCCTTCCCAGGCAGCCAGGAGGTCCAGCCCCTTTTCCCTCAGACCCAGGAGTCCAGACCCCCAACCCCTCCCCCTCAGATCCAGAAGTCCAGGCTTCCAGCCCCTGCCCCCTCAGACCCAGGAGTCCAGACCCCAGCCCCTCCCCCCTCAGACCCAGGAGTCCAGACCCCGGCCCCTCCCCCCTCAGACCCAGGAGTCCAAGTCCCAGTCCCTCCTCCCTGGGCCCCGGGCCCAGTACCTGTGTCTGGGTGGAACTTGAGGTGTCCCTCAGGGTCGGAGGCCGGGACATTGTGGCCCTGCTGCTGCTGTTTCCTCTGCTCCATATGAAGAACGGCCTGCCGGTGGAAGTGGGGATCGCACAGACAAGAGGGCACGACGCTGGCATTTGGTGACGCTCAGGCGTCAGTCCCCAGTCTGAGATCCCACAGAACCTGCTAAGCGGTCACGGGCCAAGATCTTCTCTCTGGGCCTCAGTTTTTCTCCCACTCAGAGTTGGGCTGAATAAGAGTTAAGGATCCAGTGCTCATCTCTGTCATGGCTTGAGGCCTATCCAAGGACAGGGAAGCTCACTGTCCCTGGCTGAGTTGGCCTTCCTCCTCCTCCTGGGCCTTTCCCCCTGCCACGCGTGGCCTCACTGCCCGTATCCAACATGGCAGCCACAGAGCTATCAGGGATGGGAAAACGCCTGCCCTTACTCAAGCAACACCTGCCACTCTACTGGTGATGAACACGGTGGCCGCAGCCCTTCCCAGCCTCCGGACACCCATGTGGCCAAGGACAACGCCACCAGGGAGGCCAGAAGCAACTTCCCCCTGGTCACCTGCTGCAGCTCTCTCTTCTGGGCCTCCAGGCGGTCCTGGGACCGTCCTAGAGCCTCGGTCTCCTGGCTGAGGCGCTGGGCCTTGGCATTCAGCTCTGCCTCCCGGGCAGCCAGCTCCTCCTCGAAACGCCTCAGCTCTTCCTCGGTGTAGGCGGGTGCATCTCCACTGTCTGCAGGGGCAAGGACCAGGCGATCAGCGGGGATGACTTAGCCTTGGCTCGCCCGTGTTGGAGAAGGTTGTGCTAACTGAGGCGGTTTAGAGAATGCAGAGAGGGAAAAAGACCTAGAGATGTGGAGAATAGAGACCAGAGGCAGAGGGAAAGAGACCCAGAGAGAGGGGAAAGGAAGTCCAGAGAGAGGAAGAGCAAGAAAGAGAGCGAGAGAGAGAGAGAGAGAGAGAGAGAGAGAGAGAAAGAGGGAGAGAAAGAGGGAGAGAGAGAGGGAGGGAGGGAGGGAAATGGCCAGAGACTGGGAGAAAGGTTAGGGCCGGATGAGTGAGATAATCAGGACCCAGAGTGTGCCCCTTGTCCTCACCTCCCAGCCTTCCCCAGTGTCTCCAAACTCCTTCCTCTGGGTGGATGCCAGGAACTCCTCCAGGGTCACGAGGCGGTCCTGGTTGGTGTCCACCTGGGGAGCCAACAAGGGTAAGTGACAAAGCTGGGGGCCCATCCCCCCCACCCGACTCCCTCTCGCCCGACTCCCCCTCACATTCTTCATCACGTGCTCCCGCATGCGCAGCCGCTCCTCCTCCATCTCCCGCATGTCGTCATCCTCGTTCTTTGGGTCATACACCTTCTCCAGCTGCAGGGACAAGCGAGGGGCAGGAAGCATTAGGAGGCCCTAGGTTATGGCCCGCCTTATACGCACAATAAACTACAACTCCCAGCAGGCCTTGGGGGCAGGCTGTCACCCCTGGCTGCCTCTTGCCCCAAGGCCTGCTGGGAGTTGTAGTTTCCACCGGGAGGCTTCAAGGGAACTGCTAGGCTCCCTGATGGGACACGTGGCTGATCCTGGCGTGCCCGCTGCACTCAAGGCTTCCAAGACGCTCACCTCCTTGGTGAAGAGGGCCTCCAGCTCCTGCTCATCCAGGACGCCGTCGCTGTTGATATCTGAAGGGAAGGAGATAACAGGGGTCTCAGGGGACTGAGGACAGGACGGGTCAGGTCCCTGAAGATGCACTTCTGGGTTGACATGGGGTCTGTCATCAGCAGGCAGGTAACTAAGGGTCTCCAGTGGCAGTAGCTTCAGCATCCTACTGGGCTTGTTGCTAGGGCAGCCCATTGCCTAGCAACCATGGCCCCCGAGAGGGAGGAGATCAAGGTCAGGCATCCCTGGAATGTGCATGGGCCCACTGTCATGCAGGATGGCTCTCGGGTCCCAGCAGCTGGCATTCTGGGCACAGGGTCCTCCTGAGGGTGTTAGGAACCTCTGCCTCCCAGAGAACTGGTGCTGGAAAGTCTCTCCTGCTAATTTAGCTTGTGCAGTTGCAGGGCTCCAGTGGGCCACACTCACTCAAAGCACTGACCTTGCTCCTGCTGAGGTGGCCAGGAACCCTGATCCTGCAAACCTGATGGTTAATTTTTCAGCCTCTGTCTTACAAGTGACTTTCTGCCCTGGGCTTCCAGAACATCATTCTGTCCACTCTGGCTGCCCTTCAGCCTCCTTTGCTGGCTCTATCCCCTTACTGACTTCTACCTGCTGGTGCAGCCCTGGACAGGAGCCCAGCTAACCTTTGGACCTGCGCTATCGCTATCCAATATCGTAGCCACAGCCACATGGGCTGGTTTTTTTTTTTTGAGTTGGAGTCTCACTTTGTCACCCAGACTGGAGTGCAGTGGCCGCTTCTGGCCACTGCAGCCTCGACCTGCTGGGCTCCGGCAATCCTTCCGCCTCAGCCTTCCAAGTAGCTAGAACTACAGGCGCGAGCTACCATGCCCGGCTCATTTTGATTTATTGTAGAGATGAGGTCTCACCAAGTTGCCCAGGTGGGTCTCAAACCCGCAGGCTCAGGCAATCCACTCACCTCAGTCTCCCAAAGGCGTGGGATTACAGGCTGAGCCACCGAGCCTGGCTCACATGGGCTGTTAACATTGAAATTGATCAAGATTAAATAAGATTCAGCCAGGTACATTGGCTTTTGCCTGTAGTCCCAGCTACTCAGAAGGGCTGAGGTGGGAGGACTGTTTGAGGCCAGGAGTTTGAGACTGCTCTGGGCAACATAGGCAAGACCCTATCTCTACAAATAGCTGTTTAAAATTAGCTGAGAGCCAAGTGCAGTAGCTCATGCCTGTAATCACAGCACTGAGGAAGGCTGAAGCTGGAGGACTGCTTGAGACCAGGAATTTGAGACCAGCCTGGGCAACACAGTCAGACCTCATCTTTACAAAAAAATAAGAAATTAGCCGGGCATGATAGCACATGCCTGTAATCCCAGCTACTTGGGAGGATGAGGTGAAAGGATCACCTAAGCCCAGGAGGTCAAGGCTGTGGTGAGCCATGATTGTGCCACTGCACTCCAGCCTGGGTGACAGAGTGAGACCTTGTCTATAAATAATTAACAAACAAATAAAGAAAATTAGCCAGGTGTGGTGGCATGAAACTGTAGTCTCAGTTACTTGGGAGGCTGAGGTGGGAGGATTGCTTGAGCCCAGGAGTTGGAGGTTATAGTGAGCTGTGGTCATGCCACTGTACTCCAGCCACAGCAATACCATAGAGAGAGAGAGAGAGAGAGAGAGAGAGAGAGAGAGAGAGAGAGAGAGAAAGAAAAAGAGAGAGTGCCAAAAAAAGTATACACATTTTAAGAGATGTTATCTATGTTTTACTTTTGAAGTTAAATTGAATCAGGTAGCAATGTATAGTATGATGTTCACTCAACCATGCTTTTTTTTTTCTTTTTAGTCAGAGTCTCACTCCATCACCCAGGCTGAGGGCAGTGGCACGCTCCCGGCCACCACAGCCTCTACCTGCTGGGCTCAGGCGATCCTTCTGTCTCAGTCTTCCAAGTAGCTAGAACTATAGGCGCTTGCCACCATACCCAGATAGTTTTTTGATTTATTGTAGAGACAAGGTCTCACCAAGTTGCCCAGGCTGGTCTCAGGCAATCCTCTCGCTTCAGCCTTCCAAAGTACTGGGATTATAGGTTTGAGCCACCGCACCCATGCTTCCACCATTTTTTGACAGTCCTACCTGTCTCATGGTGATGCTAACATGCATTTGATAAATGCCATCTTTTGAGCAAAACTTATATTTCAAATGTGTAAACTTTTTTGGACACTATATATAAATATAGTGTCCGTATATTGATATATATTATTTAAATTTCGGCTCATCAGTCCCACTCGATACACGGCAATACACTCAACAGCCATATGTGGCTGGTGGCCGCCATATTGGACAGAAGAGATATGGGTCATTTTCCATAACTGCAGAGAGTTCTTTTGGCCAGCACTTCCCCAGATGGGCTCCCCCGCTTCCTCCGTTTTCGGTGCCGTCCACAAGCAGCATCCCCTGTCTACTCTCCAATCTCCACGTGGGTGCCTGACAGACGTCTCCAACATGATCAAGACCCAGCTCTCAATCTTCCCTGTCAAACACGACACTCTCATCTTCATGGAAGGTAATGCCATCTTTCTAGTTACTTGAACCAAGGACCTTGGAGTCACCCATGACCCTCTCGTTCCCTTATAACTTTCATCCAGTCCATGAGCAAGTCTGACCAGCCTGACCTTCAAGACAATTCCAGAATCCACCCCTCCTCCCTATTTCCATGGTCCAGTCACCAGCACCTCTCCCCTTCTTGGAAGACTCCTCCTGGCTTTGACCTTTGCCCTAAAGTCCGTCCTCAAGACAGCACTCAGATGGATCCTGCCAACCTTTAAGGCAGGTGGTGACAATCCTCTGCTCAAAACCGTTCATGTTGTTTCATCACAGACAGTGAAATCCACATTCCTTACACTGGCTGCAGGCCCGAGGGGCTGGAGTCATCTCCCCAACTGTCTCTCCATTACTTTTCCTCATGCATTCTACCCTGTCAACTCTGGAGATCCACCAAGTTCATTCTTTCCAATGTGCTTGCTGTTCCCTCCATCTAGAATGTTCTTTCCTCAGATATCTGCAAGGCTCAACCCCTCACTTCACTGAGGTTTCCGTTCAAATGTCCTCTCTCTAGAGCTGCACCATCTTTTTTTTTTTTTTTTGAGTTGGAGTCTCAGTCTGTCGCCCAGACTGGAGTGCAGTGGCCGCTCCCGGCCACCACAGCCTCGACCTGCTGGGCTCTGGCGATCCTTCCGCCTCAGCCTTCCAAGTAGCTGGAACTACAGGCATGCGCTACCACGCCCGACTAATTTTGGATTTATTGTAGAGATGAGGTCTCGCCAAGTTGCCCAGGCGCGTCTCGAACCCGCGGGCTCAGGCAATTCACTCACTTCAGCCTCCCAAGGCGCGGGATTACAGGCTGAGCCACTGAGCCCGGCTGAGCTGCACTATCTAATACAGCAGCCACTAGCCACACAGAGCAATTGAAACTGAAATTAGGCAGGGTGTGGTGGTTCACACCTGTCCTCCCAGCACTTTGGGAGGCTGAGGCGGGAGGATTGCTTGAAGCCCAGGAGTTCAAGACCAGCCTGAGCAATATAGTGAGACCTCACCTCTACAAAAAATTAGCTGGGTGTGGTGATGCACGCCTGTGGTCCCAGATACCCAGGAAGCTGAGGTGGAAGGATTGTCTGAGCCCAGGAGGTAAAGGCTTCGGTGAGCTGTGAACACATGACCGCACTCCAGCCTGGGCCATAGAGTGAGATCCCAATACAAAAAATAAAAATAAAATATTCAATCAATATAAAATATTAATATAATAAAAAACTCAGTTCCTCAACATTATGCTAAGTGAAATAAGTCAGTCACAAAAAGACCAATACTGCATGATTCCACTTATATGAGGTACCAACTGTAGTTAAATCATAGAGACAGAAAATAGAATGGTGGTTGCCAGAGGCTGGAGGAAGGAAGGAATGAGTTGTGTAATGGATATGGAATTTCAGTTGTGAAAGATGAAAAGAATTCTGAGAATTGGTTTCATAACAATGTAAATATACTTAACACTATTGAGCTGTATACTTAAAAATGATTAAAGCTGGGCGTGGGGGCACGTGTATGTGTAGTCCTCGCTACTTAAGAGGTTGAGGTGGGGAGGATCACTTGAGCCCAGGAGTTCGAGACCAGCCTGGGCAACATAGCAAGACCCCATCTAAAAAAAGAGATTAAGATTAAAAAATATATATTATTGTCTGGGTGCAGTGGCTCAAGCCTGTAATCTCAGCACTTTGGGAGGCCGAGGTGAGAGGACTGCCTGAGCCCAGGGGTTTGAGACCAGCCTAGGCAACTTGGTGAGACCTCGTCTCTGCAATAAATCAAAAAATTACCCAGGCATGTTAGTGTGTGCCTGTAGCTCTGGCTACTTGGAAGACTGAGACAGAAGGATCATCTGAGCCCAGCAGGTGGACGCTGGCATGGCCGTGAGTGAGTCACTGCATTCCAGCCTGGGCGACAGAGAGACTCTGACTCAAGAAAATATATATGTTATTATAATTATTACTTTTTAAGTTGGGGTCTCACTCTGTTACCCAGACTAGAGTGTGGTAGCACAATCATGGCTCGCCATGGCCTCGACACCTCCTGGGCTCAAGCAATTGTCTGGTCTCAGCCTCCTGAGTAGCTAGGACTACAGGCATGTGCCACCACGCCTGGCTAATTTTTTGATTTTTTTTTTTTTTTTTGTAGAGACAAGATCTCACTACATTGTCCAGGCTGGAGATTAAGATTTTTTTTTTTTGAGTTGGAGTCTCACTCTGTCACCCAGATTGGAGTGCAGTGGCCTCTCCCGGCCACCGCAGCCTCAACCTGCTGGGCTCTGGTGATCCTTCCGCCTCAGCCTTCCAGGTAGCTGGAACTACAGGCGCGCACTACCACACCCGGCTAATTTTTGATTGATTGTAGAGATGAGGTCTTGCCAAGTTGCCCAGGCGGGTCTCGAACCCGCGGGATCAGGCAATCCACTCACCTCAGCCTCTCAAAGCGCTGGGATTACAGGCTGAGCCACCGAGCCTGGCTGATTAAGATTTTTTAATGTAAATTTGGTTGCATGTATTTTAGCACAAATAAAAAAAAAATTAAGTTTTCATTTACCAATGAAAACAAAACAAAATTCAGTTCCTCAGTCATACAAAGCACATTCCAAGTGCTCAAGTGCCACGTGGGGCTGGTGGCTACTAGACTGAATGGCACAGATGTAGAACGTTTCTATCGGTATAGAAAGTTCCATCTGGACAGTACTCACTTAGCAAAACTTTCCTGATCATTCTAGTTAAAATCAGCCCATTGCTGGGCATGGTGGCTCATGCCTGTAATCTCAGCAATTTGCGAGGCTGAGGAGATAGGATTGCCTGAGCCCAGGGGTTCGAGACCAGCCTGGGCAACTTGGAGAGACCTCACCTATACAATAAGTAAAAAAAAACCATCAGCCAGGTGTTGTGGCGCACACCTGTAGTTCTAGCTACTTGGAAGGCTGAGGCAGAAGGATTGCCTGAGCCCAGCAGCCCGAGGCTGCAGTGGCTGTGAGGGTGTCACTGCACTCCAGCCTGGATGACAGAGTGAGGATCCAACTCAAAAGAAAAAAAAACCTAGCCAGGCTCGGTGGCTCAGCCTGTAATCCCACGCCTTTGGGAGGCTGAGGTGAGTGGATTGCCTGAGCCTGTGGGTTCGAGACCTGCCTGGGCAGCGAGACCTCATCTCTACAATAAATCAAAAAATCAGCCGGGCGTGGTAGTGCATGCCTGTAATTCTGGCTACTTGGAAGGCTGAGGCAGAAGGATCACCGGAGCCCAGCAGGTCGAGGTTGCGGTGGCCGGGAGCGGCCACTGCGCTCCAGTCTTGGCGACAGATTGAGATTCCAACTCAAAAAAAAAAAAAAAGAAAAAAGAAAAAAACCCCTGCTTGTTAATCCTGCTGTCTTCTGTTCTGTGGTATATATCATAGAACCTTCTTCACTGACTCTAAGATGCACTTTCTTTGTCTTGTGTATTTCATCCCTGAAATAGGGATGCATCTTATCATCAATGGTGCTAGTTTAATTGGCAGCTTATGTAAAATCCTAGTACTTCACACTCAACTGTGTCTTGGAGTCACTAAAACACAGTGCCACCTATCTGCTTGATCACTGGCTCTGAGGGGCAGTATTTTGTTTTGTTCATGGCTATATCCACAGGGTCTTGACAAAGCTTGGTCCTTAAAAGGAGATTAGTACCATCTGCTGAATGAGCAAATTAGGCTTTGCCAAGCTCTGCCGATAGGCTATAGATTCCAGGTCTGGGTCCTGGGCATACCCGAGGGGGCCTGATAAAGCCAGGCTGTGTTCCCAGATGGGAAGAGAGGGACCGCCGGGGAATGTGTCTCTGATCCAGCACAGAGAAGGGGCTTTCCAGGGCTCTGGAGGCCTGGTTACTAGGGAGTAGCCCACCCTTAGCAACAGGGCTTCCAGTGGCGACCAGGGCTCCCGGGCTGTGGGAGGGGATCCCAGGCCTAGCCAGGCCTGGTTTGCTTGGTTAGCGGACATTGGCTGGCCCTTAAAATCCAGAAGTCTTGCATATCCCAGAAAAGAGGGCCATCCCCTCCATGAAGACCCTCACCCTGGGAACGGGGAAGGGCAGAGACTTCTGGTCAACCAGGGAAGATGGACTCCAGTCTCTTAGACCTGACTGAGCCCCACTGGGATGGGAAGACTCAACTTGGCATTCGGGCCCCAGAAAGGTCAGAGCCTCAGGGTTCAGCCTGGGTCTGGGGCTCCCTCCCCACCTTACCATGTAGTATGAAGAAAGTCTTGGGGTTAAACCTGTTGGGGTCCAATCCATCCAGCTCCTCCCACACTTCCTTCAACTGGGCTTGGCTGCCCTGTAAGGGGAGAACCAGGAGCTCATGAGTGCCCATGGGTGCCATGGGATCAAGCCAGAGAATACTTCGCCCCATCCAACAAACAGCATGCCCCTCAAGTCCCCAAACTACAACTCCCAGCAGCCCCTGGGGCAGCCAGGCATAGTCACCACAAGGACTTTTTGCCTCAGGAGCTCCTGGGAGTTGTAGTTCTTCAAGCAATTTCTTGTCTTGGGCTTTGAGGGGTGACTTGGTAGGGAGTGGATGGCACAAATGGGGGGTTCCTCACAGGCACATTGACTTTGGGGTGCTCTCGGTGCCGGCGCTGCTGCTCCTCCAGCTTCCTCTCTGCCTCCTTTCGCTGCTCCTCTCCCAGAGATTCCAGGTAGCGACGTCTCTCATGTTCCTTGAGCATCTCATAGCGTTTGAACTCCTCATGGTGGGCTGCGTCATACTGGGCAAGGTCCCGGGTGGCCTGGGGAAAGGCAGAAGGTCACTCGTCTCTCTCCTCTTGCCCCTGTGCTCAGACCCTAATTCCAGCCTCCAAATGGCTGGTTCTTGGTCCCGAATCTGACCAGGGGCAGGCCCAGCCTCTACCTGCCGGAAGTCTCATGCCCTGATTTCACTTGTTTGGTCTCCTTGATTGTTCCAGTCACATGACATACCTTCTCTTTGTTCAAAAGAGATTATGAGGTTACACAATAGCAATTTTTAGGTGTAATCCCAGCACCTTAGGAGGCCGAGGTGGGAGGATTGCTTGAGCTTAGGGGTTCGAGACCAGCCTGGGCAACTTGGCGAGGTCTTGTCTCTACAGTGAATCAAAAAATCAGCCAGGCGTGGTGGTGTGCAACTGTAGTTCCAGCTACTTGGAAGGTTGACGTGGAAGGATCACCTGAGCCCAGGTTGAGGTTGCGGTGGCCAGGAGCGTGCCACTACACTCCAGCCTGGGCAACAGGGCAAGACCCTGACTCAAAAAAAAAAAAAACCAAACAAAACAATAGCAATATTAATCCACCTCTTTCAAGTTCTCCACAATCTATAGCTTTTGGAGGACTAAGTAAATAAGGAACAACATATGAGGCGGACTTAACATGGAAAGTTAAGTCACAGCTAGGTGGTCAAGAACATCAGGTCTCTAATTACTCTGCCAGGGGTTCAAATCCAGGCTCTGTTACATGATCAAAGCTCATTAGTTGTGTGATCTTGGGTAAATTCCTCAGTCTCTCTGTACCTCAATTTCCACTCGTAAAATGGAGGTAACAATACTAGGTTGAATAGTGTCCCTCCCGCCACCACCCCAAAAATTCACATCACCAGGAATCTCAGAATGTGACTTTATTTGGAAATAATGCTTGCAGTTGTAACTAATTAAATTAAAATGATGTCCTATTGATTAGGGTGAGCCTTAAATCCAGTGACTGAGATCTCTGTAAGAGGGAGGCAGAAACCCTGACTTGGTGGCTTATGCCTGTAGTCACAGCACTTTGGGAGGCGGAGGTGAGAGGATTGCCTGAGTCCAGGGGTCTGAGAGCAACCTGGACAACATGGTGAGACCTCGTCTCTACAATAAATAAAAAAATTAGCCAGGCGTGGTGGTGCATGCCTGTGGTTCCAGCTACTTGGAAGGCTGAGGTGGAAGGATCACCTGAGCCCAGCAGGTCGAGGCTGTGGTGGCCATGATTGTGCCACTGCACTCCAGCCTGGGTGACAGAGTGAGATTCCAACTCAAAAAAAAAAAAAAAAAAGGAGGCAGAGAAGAGACAGACAGACACACAGAAAAAACGCTATGTGGTGACAGAAGCAGTAATAGGAGTCCACGCAACACCAAGGACTGCCAGCCATCACCTGAAGCCAGGGGAGAGGCCCAAGGAGCAATTCTTCCTCAGAGCCTCCAGAAGGAACTAACCCTGCCGACATCTTGATTTTGGACTTCCAGCCTCCAGAACTGTGAGATAATCAATTTCTGTTGTTTGTTTGTTTTTGAGTCGATGTCTCACTCTGTCACCCAGGCTGGAGTGCAGTGGCACAGTCACGGCTCATTGCAGCCTTGACCTCCTGGGCTCAGGCAAGCCTTCCACCTCAGCCTCCTGAGTGGCTGGGGACTACAGGTATGCATCACCATGTCTGGCTAATTTTATTTTTTTTTGAGTTGGAGTCTCACTGTCGCCCAGACTGGAGTGCAGTGACCGCTCCCGGCCACCGCAGCCTCGACCTGCTGCGCTCCGGCCATCCTTCCGCCTCAGCCTTCCAAGTAGCTGGAACTACAGGCACACACTACCATGCCTGGCTAATTTTTTTGATTTATTGTAGAGATGAGGTCTTTGCAGAGATGAGGGCTCACTATGTTGCTGAGGCTGGTCTTGAACTGGGCTTAAGCAATCCTCCCACCTCAGCTTCCCAAAGTGCGGGGATTACAGGAATTGAGTCACCACACTTGGGCAATTTCTATTGTTTCAAGCCACAAAATCTACGGTGGACTGTTATAGCAGCCACAGGAATCTAATAACATCAGTGAAGCTTGTTAACTGCAGACCTACAGAGCTGTAAGGTAGTAAGTTTGTGGTGTTTAAGCTACTCAAGTTTGTGATAATTTGTTACAGCAGCAATAGTAAAGTAACACAGTTGCTGTGTTGGGGACACACCTTAGAATAGAGATTCTCAAGGTGGTGGTGGTGGCGACAGTTGCCGATATCATTTTTGGTTTTATTTATTTATTTATTTATTTTTGAGTTGGAGTCTCATTCTGTCACCCAGACTGGAGTGCAGTGGCCGCTCCCGGCCACCGCAGCCTCGACCTGCTGGGCTCCGGCGATCCTTCCGCCTCAGCCTTCCAAGTAGCTGGAACTACAGGCGCGTGCTACCACACTCGGCTAATTTTTGATTTATTGTAGAGATAAGGTCTCGCCAAGTTGCCCAGGTAGGTCTCGAACCCATAGGCTCAGGCAATCCACTCACCTCAGCCTCCCAAAGTGCTGGGATTATAGGTGGAGCCACCGAGCCCAGCTCTGTTTTTATTTTTTATTTTTTTATTTTTTTGAGTTGGAGTCTCACTCTGTCGCCCAGACTGGAGTGCAATGGCCGCTCCTGGCCACCACAGCCTCGACCTGCTGGGCTCCAGCGATCCTTCCGCCTCAGCCTTCCGAGTAGCCGGAATTACAGGCATGTGCTACCACGCGCAGCTGATTTTTTGATTTATTATAGAGATGAGGTCTCCCTGCCCAGGCGGGTCTTGAATCCGCGGGCTCAGGCAAACCACTCACCTCAGCCTCCCAAAGGCACGGGATTACAGGCTGAGCCACCGAGCCCGGCTCTGTTTTTATTTTTGAATCAGGGTCTTGCTCTGTCACCCGGGCTGGAGTGCAGTGTGGCATGATCACGGCTCACCACAGCCTTGACCACTTGGGTTCAGGTGATCCTGCCATCTCAGCCTCCTAAGTAGCTGGGAGGATAGATGTGTGCCACCATGCCTGGAAAATTTAAAGTTTTTTCATTTTTATTTTTTGAGTCAGAGTCTCACTCTGTTGCCCAGGCTGGAGTATAGTGGCACACTCATGTCCACTGCAGCCTCGACCTGCTGAGCTCAGACAATCCTTCCACCTCAGCCTTCCAAGTAGCACCAAGTTGCCCAGGCTGGTCTCAAACCCGTGGACTCAGGCAATCCTCTTGCCTTGGCCTCCCAAAGTTCTGGGATTACAGGTGTGAGCTACTATGCCCAGCCCTAAAGGTTTTGTTTAAAAGTGACAAAATCTAGCCGGGCTTGGTGGCTCAGCCTGTAATCCCGCCCCTTTGGGAGGCTGAGGTGAGCGGATTGCCTGAGCCCGCGGGTTCGAGACCCACCCGGGCAACTTGATGAGACCTCGTCTCTATAATAAAACAAAAACTAGCCGGGCATGGTAGTACATGCCTGTAGTTCCAGCTACTTGGAAGGCTGAGGCAGAAGGATCGCTGGAGCCCAGCAGGTCGAGGCTGCGGTGGCCGGGAGTGTGCCACTGCACCCCAGTCTGGGTGACAGAGTGAGACTCCAACTCAAAAAATAAAAAAATAAAAGAGACAAGATCTGACCATGCTGCCCAGGCCGGTCTCGAACTCCTGGGCTCAAGCATTCCTCCTTCCTCAGCCCCCAAAGTGCTGGGATTACAGGCATGAGCCACTGTGACTGGCCGTCAGTGTCATTTTTGCTTGTCATAACTGGGACAGGCCTACAGGCATCTAGCAGGTGGAGGCCAGGATGCTGCAAAGACAGCCCATGACAAAGAACTATCCGGCCCCGAGTGTCAACAGTGCAGAGTGGAGAGACCCTGCCATTGAAGGTGGAGGCAGACACAGGGGTCCCACCAAGGAAGTGCCTGTGAGAGATAATGGGGGCTGGAGGAGATAGACAGCTTCTGGAATGTTCTAGAAAGCTGCAAAAACATCAGTCAGGGACTGAGCCCAGCACCTGGTTTGTACTCAATGAAAAGGATGCTATTATCTTCATGGCCACCAGATGGCGCTCCAGCAGGGGGGTGTGCTGGGCAGAAGAGTGGGGCCTGGGCCAGGTAGGGCCTCCAGGCCAGGCTGGGGGGTGGACCTGTCTTGGGGGTGCTGGGCAGCTATGGAAGGGCTATGAGCAGGGAAGCGGTGGGGGCCAGTCGGAGCCTCTCCTTCCACGCCCCAGCCCTACCCCTGGCCTTCCCCACAGGACGGGGCCACTAAGCCCACTTTCCAGATGCAGACGGTATCAGTTTCTATTGCCAATGTAGCAAATTACCAGAAATGTAATGACTTACAGTGACACAGATGGCTGAAATGAATCTCCAGGGGAGAATCCCTATCCTCATCGTCTCCAGCTCCCACAGCTGAAGTCTGTGGCTCCTGGTTCCTGCCCCCACCCACAAAGCTAGCAGTCTGGCATCAAGCTGTCATGTGACCTTCTATTTCTAGAATCAAATCTCCCCTGCCTCCCTTTTACGAGGACCCTGGGGATTACATTTAGGGCCCATCTGGATAATCCGGGATAACCTGCCCCTTTCAAGACCCATAATTTATTTTTATTTTATTTATTTATTTTTTTGAGCCGGAGGCTCACTCTGTTGCCCAGGATGGAGGGCAGTTGCACGCTCATGGCTGCCGCAACCTCAACCTCCTGAGATCAGGCGATTCTTCCGCCTCAGCCTCCTGAGGCGGAAGAATCCTGAGCTAGGACTATAGGCACAGGTCACTATGCCCAGCTAATTTTTGGATTTACTGTAGAGACAAGATCTCGCCAAGTTGCCCAGGCTGATCTCGAACTCCTGAGCTCAAGTGATCCTCCCACCTTGGCCTCCCAAAAGTGCTGTGATTACAGGCATGAGCCACTGCGCCCAGCCTGGATCCTTAATTTAATGATATCTTGCACAGTCCCTTTTACTGTGTCAAGAAACATATTCACAGGTTTTGGAATGACGATATGGACATCTTTGGGGGTCATTATTCAGCCCACCTGGAGGACACAGAGGGGATGGCTCTTGCCCCAAGTCATATGAAAAGGACAAAGCCAGGGAGGGACTTGAACCAGGTGCCTGTGTGCCTCCCCAGTCCTGGAGAGAATCTGGGGAGGGCATTTAGAAACCACCCAGCCCTTGGCCAGCCTCCAGCTGCAGAACACTGCCGGGCGGGGGCGAGCCTGTTCGTGTTCAGGATCTGATTCCTTCTCCCAGTCTGCAGACCATCCCTCAACCCTCTGCCTTGAGACCCTGCCCCTTTACCGTCTGGATCAGCAGCTCTAGGTCGCGTGCCTCGAACGTGTGCTGATTCTGGGGGTCCAGGTGTTCAAACTGCTTTAGGAGATTCAAGTGATCCACTTGCACATCTGGATGAGAGAGAAGAGTCAAACAAAACCATTCATGGGATGCTCTTTTTTTCTTTCTTTCTTGAGTTGTAGTCTCACCCTGTCTCCCAGCTGGAGTGCAGTGAGTGGTATGCTCATGGCCAATGCAGCTTCAACCCACTGGGCTCAGGCGATCCTTCTGCCTCAGCCTCCCAAGTAGCCAGAACTACAGGCGCCATCATGCCGGACTAATTTGTTTGTTTGATTTATTCTAGAGATGAGGTCTTGCCAAGTTGCCCAGGCTGGTCTTGAACCTGTGGGCTCAGGCAATCCTCTCACCTCCACTTCCCATTCCCCAGAGGACAGCCTAACTGAGCCTGGAACAATCAGGTTGGGCTTTTTGGAGGAGATGCTCCCGCAACTGAGTCTGATGTTTAAAATAATAAAAACCAGCCAGGCGAGGTGGTGCACACTTGTAATTCCAGCTACTTGGGAGACTAAGAAAGGAGGTTCAAGCCGGGCTCGGTGGCTCAGCCTGTAATCCCGCGTCTTTGGGAGGCTAAGGTGAGTGGACTGCCTGAGCCTGCGGGTTCGAGACCCATCTGGGCAACTTGGCGAGACCTAATCTCTACAATAAGTCAAAAATGAGCTGGGTGTGGTAGCTTGCGCCTGTAGTTCCAGCTACTCGGAAGGCTGAGGCGGAAGGATTGCTGGAGCTCAGCAGGTTGAGGCTGCGGTGGCCGGGAGTGGCCACTGCACTCCAGTCTAGGCGACAGAGTGAGACTTCAATTCAAAAAAAAAAACAAACAAACAAAAGCAAAAGCAAAAACAAAAAGTCAAGTTTGCAGCTCACGCCTATAATTCCAGCAGGACCAGGCAGGAGGATCACTGGAGCCCTGGAGTTCAAGACCAGCCTGGGCAACACAGTGAGACCTGTTCTCTACAAAAAATCAAAAAAATTAGCTAGGCATGGTGGTGCGTACCTATAGTTCCACCTACTCAGGAAGCTGAGGTGAGAGGATCCCCTGAGGCCAGGAGGTAAAGGCTGCGGTGAGCTGTGATTGTGCCACTGTACTCCAGCCTGGGCAATAGAGTGCAACCCTGACTCAAAATAAAAGGGGTGGTTGGACACAGAGAGGAGACTGTGAAGACACGGTCATCTGCCAGCCCAAAAGGGACCTGGCACAGATTCTCCCTTATAGCCTTCGGCAGGAACCAGCCCCGCTGACACCTTGACTTTGGACTCTGGCCTCTGGAACTGTGAGACGATCAGTTTCTGTTGTTGAAGCCACTCAGCCTGTGGCAGCCCTAGCAAACACATGCAGCCCTTCAAGTGGGCATTTCCAAACAGTTGGAAAGGGGTAGTGTTTCCAGGCGGGAAGAGAGACAGCACGCACTGTCAACACCCAGGCGGTCACAGACCACGCATGTCTGGGGCACCGGGCCTGTGCTGCACGACACTGGGACCTGGTAGTGAATCAGACCCAGGCTAGGCCCTGTAGTGGCCTCTGGACACACACGGGCAGCGGGAATTCAGGTGGCCCCCGCTACCGTGGAGGCTCCTCTGGCCCTGGCCGACCCCAGAGGAGGGACAGACTTCCAGACACAGGCACAGACTGAGTCTCAGATTCATGATTCATACCATGGACGTGTGTTGAGACCCAAATCGGGGCTGACTTTGTGCCTGGCACTATGGACACAGCAGGAGCCAGACAGTGACAGATTTTACCCCCTACAGCACCCAGTCTAGAGAGACAGAGAACAGGGACTGAGGACAAACACAGGACCACAGAGGACACAAAGTGATGAAGGCTCTTTCCTGCAGGATGGCTGGGGCAGGCTTCTCGGAGGTAACTTCAGAGCTGGGACAGAAGCCCACTGGGGCATGCAAAGAGCCCGGGAAAAGAATGTCACAGGCCAAGAAGACCCAGTGGGCAAGGGTCCTGAGGGGATAAAGACTTGTCGCACTCCAGCAGTTTCTGAAAATGTTGACACAGGAAGACCAGCGGGCGAGAAGGCACACGGGGTGGCAGGGCGGGTGGGCCTGGCCTCCAAGCAACAGTGAGGAGGATGACCTTGAGCCCAAGGGCACTGAGGAGCTATGGCGGGTTCAGAGCAGAGAAGGGACAGGTCTTGAATTGGGTATTATGGGGGGTTAAAAAATGGTCCCTGAGGCTAATGGTGGTTCAGCCTGTAATCCTAGCACTTTGGAAGACTGAGACGAGTGGATTACCTGAGGCCGCGAGTTCGAGACCAGACTGGGCAACTTGGTGAGACCTTGTCTCTACAATAAATGAAAAAATTAGCCGGGCATGATAGCGTGCGCCTGTAGTTCTGGCTACTTGGAAGGCTGAGGAAGAAGGATTGCCGGAGCCCAGCAGGTTGACACTGGGGTGACCGTGAGTGTGTCACTGCACTCCAGCCTGGGTGACAGAGTGAGATTCTAACTCAAATAAATAAAAAAAAAAGGTCCCCGAAAAGGTATCCACATCCTCAGGTGAGCATGGTGGCTCACATCTGTAATCTCATCCCGCGCCTTTGGGAGGCTGAGGTGAGAGGATTGCCTGAGCCCGCGGGTTCGAGACCCGCCTGGGCAGCGAGACCTCATCTCTACAATAAATCAAAAAAAATCAGCCGGGTGTGATAGCGCATGCCTGTAATTCCGGCTACTTGGAAAGCTGAGGCGGAAGGATCGCCGGAGTCCAGCAGGTCGTGGCCGGGAACAGCCACTGCACTCCAGTCTGGGTGACAGAGAGAGACTCCAACTCAAAAAAAAAAAAAAAATCTCAGTACTTTGGGAGGCTAAGGTGGGAGGATTGCTTGAGGTCAGAATCCAAGACCAGCCTAAGCAACATAGTAAGACCTTGTCTGTAGAAAAAAAAAATTAGCTGCTCATGGTGGTGCACACCTGTAGTCCCAGCTACTTGAGAGGCTGAGGCAGAAGGATCATTTGAGTCTAGGAGTTCAGGGCTGCAATGAGCCATGATTGTGCCACTGCACTCCAGCCTGGGTGGTTGGGTGAGACCTTGTCTCTAAAAAATTAAGTACCTAATTTAATTAATTTATTTATTTGTATTTGTTTGGGACAGGGTCTCACACTGTCATCTTGACCTCCTGGGCTCAAGTAAAACGCCCATCTCAGTCTCCTGAGTAATTCACCATGCCTGGTTGAATTTTCTTTTTGTAGAGACAAGGGCTTGCTATATTGCCCAGACTGGTCTCAAACTCTTGAGCTCAGGCAGTCCTCCTGTCTCGGCCTCCCAAAGTGCTGTGATTACATGCATGTGCCATCATACATGGCTGATTTATTTTTATTTTCTGTAGAAATGGGGTCTCTCTATGTTGTCCAGGCTGGTCTCGAACTCCTGGCTTCAAGTGATCCTCCCTCCTTGGCCTCCCAAAGTGCTGAGATTACAGGCATGAGTCACCATGCTTGGCCAGGGAACATCTAATTTACTAAACGTTAAAACTGTAATCATCAGCTGGGTGCGGCGGCTCGTGCCTGTAACCTCAGTACTTTGGGAGGCTGAGGCGAGAGGATTGCCTGAGCCCAGGGGTTTTGAGACCAGCCTGGGCAATGTGGCGAGACCTCGTCTCTGCAATAAATCAAAAAATTAGCCAGGCATGGTGGCGCGTGCCTGTGGTTCCAGCTACTTGGAAGGCTGAGGCGGAAGGATCGCCGGAGCCCAGCAGGTCGAGGCTGCGGTGGCCAGGAGTGTGCCACTGTACTCCAGCCTGGGTGATGGAGTGAGACTCTGACTCGAAATAAATAAATAAATAAACCCAGCACGGTTCATAGTAACTAAAAGGTATAAACAACTGAGATATTCATCAAATGATAAACGGATAACCCAAACGGGGTCTATTCATCCAATGGAATATTATTCAGCCATAAAAAGGGAAAAAGCACCTACATCTGCTACAACAAGGATGGACATGGGATGCGTGGTGCTAAGTGAAAGAAGCCAGACAGAAAAGGCCACATGTGACATAGGTTCACTTACATGAACAGGCAACTCCACAAAGACAGGAAGTCGATCTGTCAGGGGCTAGAGAAGGGGGAGTGGGGGTGGTAGTCAAAGGGATATGGGTTTCTTTTGTAGGGTGATGAAAATGTTTTTGTTTTTGTTGTTGTTTTGAGTTGGGGTCTCACTCTGTTGCCCAGGCTAGAGTGCAGTGGCATACTCATGGCCACCATAGCCTGGACCAGCTGGGTGCAAGCAATCTTTCCACCACAGCCTCTCGAGCAGGTGGGACTACAGGCAAGTGCTACCACACCTGGCTAATTTTTTGAATTTTTTGGTAGAGATGAGGTCTTGCTATGTTACCCAGGCTGGTCCTGTACTTGTGGGCTCAAGCAATCCTCCCACCTCAGCCTCCCAAAGTGCTGGGATTACAGGAATGAGCTACCACGTTCAGCTTGATGAAATGTTCTAAAATTGACTTTGGTGATGATTACACATATTTGTGAAGATACTAAAAAACCACTGAACTGTGTATTTTATTTTATTTAATTTTATTTATTTTATTTTTTTGAGTTGGAGTCTCACTCTGTCACCCAGGCTGGAGTGCACTGGCAATGCTCCCGGCCACCACTGCCTCGACCTGCCGGGCTCCGGCGATCTTTCCGCCTCAGCCTTCCAAGTAGCCGGAACTACAGGCGTGCTACCACGCCCGGCTAATTTTTGATTTATTGTAGAGATGAGGTCTCGCCAAGTTGCCCAGGCGGGTCTCGAACCCGCGGGCTCAGGCAATCCACTCACCTCATCCTCCCAAAGCACGGGATTACAGGCTGAGCCACTGGGCCTGGCTTGAACTGTGTATTTTAAATGGGTGAACTGTGTGATATATGAACTATATTTCAAGAGGTATTTAAAAGAAAGAGCAGTCTAGGCACACACTTAAATCACATCTAGCAACAAGATATAGAAGATAATAGAATGGCAAATAGAATTAGGATGAAGCTTGAAATATAAGTCTGGGTCAGGTGCGGTGGCTCAGTCTGTAATCCCAGCACTTTGGGAGGCCGAGGTGAGAGGATTGCCTGGGGGTTCAAGACAAGCCCGGGCAACTTGGTGAGATGTCATCTCTACAATAAATCACAAAAACTAGCCAGGCGTGATGGCGTACATCTGTAGTTCCAGCTACTTGGAAGGCTGAGGTGGAAGGATCACTTGAGTCCAACAGGTCGAGGCTATGGTGGCCATGAACATGCCACTGCACTCCAGCCTGGGCAACAGAGTGAGACTCCAACTCAAAAAAAAAAAAAGAAGAAATATAAGTCTGTCCAAACCTCTCTCTTCTAGGGACTACTTTTTATTTTTATTTTTGAGTTGGAGTCTCACTCTGTCGCCCAGACTGGAGTGCAGTGGCCGCTCCTGGCCACCGCAGCCTCGACCTGCTGGGCTCCAGCCTCGACCTGCTGGGCTCCAGCGATCCTTCCGCCTCAACCTTCCGAGTAGCCGGAATTACAGGTGCGTGCTACCACGCCCGGCTAATTTTTTTTGGATTTTATTGTAGAGATGAGGTCCTGCCTGCCCAGGCAGGTCTCGAACCTGCGGGCTCAGGCAATCCACTCACCTCAGCCTCCCAAAGGCACGGGATTACAGGCTGAGCCACCGAGCCCAGCTTTTTTTTTTTTTTTTTTTAATAGAGACGAGGTTTCACTATGTTGTCCAGGCTGGTCTTGATCTTTTGGTCTAAAGTGATCCTCTCACCTTGGCCTTCTAAAGTGCTGGGATTACAGGCATAAGCCACCATGACCAGCCTAAAACTATTTTTTTTTTTTAGTTGGGAGTTTTGCTCTGTCGCCCAGACTGGAGTGCAGTGGCCACTCCTGGCCACCGCAGCCTCGACCTGCTGGGCTCCGGCAATCCTTCCGCCTCAGTCTTCCAAGTAGCCGGAACTACAGACGTGCACTACCACGCCCGGCTAATTTTTTGATTTATTGTAGAGATGAGGTCCCACTGCCCAGGCGGGTCTCGAACCCATGGGCTCAGGCAATCCACTCACCTCGGCGTCCCAAAGGCACAGGATTACAGGCTGAGTCACTGAGTCTGGCAGACTATGGTTTTTAAAAATAAAAAAAACGGAGGCCAGGCGTGGTGGCCTCACACCCATAATCCCAGCACTTTGGGAGGCTGAGGCAGGAGGATCTTTTGAGGCCAGGAGCTGGAAGCTACGGTGAGCCGTGATTGTGCCACTGCACTCCAGCCTGGGTGACAGAGCGAGATACCCCCAAATCAAAATATATAACTTAATAAACAAAAAATAGCATAGAAACAAACAACAGGATAACTAGTATTAAATCAAGCTAGGAAGGAAGCTTGAGCGATCTTCCACACACATTTTATAGTGGGGGCGAAGAGGGCAAGTGAAACCACAGGTGACCCCGTGCCTGGCACAGACCACATGGAGGCTGGGAGCTAGGCCACCCCACCCACCCACCCCTCCCGTGCTCACTGGGTTCCTGCTCGGCGTCCATCTTGGCCTTCAGAAGCATCCTCAGCCGCGACACCTCCTGCCGCTTGAGCTCGTCCAGCTTGGTGCGGACGTGGTGGCTGACAAAGTCCAGCTCTTGGCTCAGTTTGCCGCTCTGCAAGGAGAGGCGATGCTGGTCAGGCTGCGGGCTTGGAGGGGAGTGGAGAAGGGCAGCCACGGCCTGTGCTCTGCCTTTTCTAACACCTTCTACGAGCTATCTTTACTTTTTTTTTTTTTTGAGTTGGAGTCTCACTCCGCCGCCCATGCAGGAGTGCAGTGTCTGCTCCCAGGCATTGCAGCCTCAATCTGCTGGGCTCTGGCGATCCTTCTGCCTCAGCCTTCCAGGTTGGTGGAATTACAGGCACGCGCTACCACGCCCGGCTAATTTTTTATTTATTGTAGAGATGAGGTCTCGCCAAGTTGCCCAGGTGGGTCTCGAACCCGTGGGCTCGGGCAATCCACTCACCTCAGCCTCCCAAAGGCGCAGGATTACAGGCTGAGCCACCGAGCCCGGCTTGTTTTTTTTTTTTCTTAATTGGAGTCTCACTCCATCACCCAGGCTGGAGTGCAGTGGCACACTGCTCACAGTCACCATAGCCTCAACCTGCTGGGCTCAGGTGATCCTTCTGTCTCAGCCTTCCACATAGCTGAGAATACAGGTACGCACCACCACGCCCGATTGATTTTTTAAAAATTTAATGTATTGCAGAGACGAGGTCTTGCCGAGTTGCCCAGGCTGGTCTCAAACCCCTCAGCTCAGGCAATCCTCTTGCCTTGGGTTCCCAAAGTGCCGGGATGATAGGCATGAACCACCATGCCCGGCTTTCTACAAGTTTTCTGATGCCCCGGTCTTACACTGCACCCCTTCCTGCTTACAGCCCCCAAGCTCCCACAATTCCCAGAACGGGCAAGGTCCCAACCCCTTAGCCTGGCATTCAAGGCCCAGTCCACCTCTGCAACCCCATCTCCCATCACTCATCAAAGCACACGTATGTACAAAAAAAAATAGCCAAGTGAGGTGGCTCATGCCTGTAATCCTAACACTTTGGGAGGCTGAGGTAAGAGTGTCACTTGAGTCCAGGAGTTAGAGACCAGCTTGGTCAACATAGCGAGACCTCACCTCTATACTAAAAAAAAAAAAAAGGCTGGGCATGGTGGCTCACAACTGTGATTCTAGCACTCTGAGAGGTGGAGGCAAGAGGGTTGCCTGAGCCCAGGGATTCGAGACCAGCCTGGACAAGTTGGCAAGACCTCATCTCTACCATAAATAAATTACCTGGGTGTGGTAATACATGCCTGTTGCTCCAGGTACTTGGAAGGCTGAGGTGGAAGGATCACCTGAGCCCAGCAGGTCGAGGCTGCAGTGGCCATGAGCGTGCCACTGCCCTCCAGCCTGAGTGACAGAGTGAGATTCCAACTCAAAAAAAAAAAAAAAAAATCACACATTTGGTTCCAACAATGCAAACTGGCGATTTCCTACCTCGGGGCCTTTGCACATGCTGCCTAAGATGCTCTCCTGTCACCCCTTTCAAGCCTAGCCAGATCTCCACTGTCCTTTAAAACTCAAAGCAGATGGTACTTCCCTCTAGTAAGAATCCCCCAATACCACCTCACCTCTATCATATATACACTGTGCTGAATACAGTGTCTTCTCTGAGTTACCTCTGTTATAACCTTAGATTATGTCTATTTCTCAACCAGAGCCTGCCCTGTCACTCTCCTGCCCACAGAGTTCCAGGACACCTCAGTGTCCTCAGGACAGAATCTCTCAGCTTGGCACTCAAGGCCCCGCAAGACTTGGCACCCACCCACCCCTCCAGCCCCATGTCCTGTGTTTATGGTCAGTCATACGGAGCCACCAGCAAACAGCTAAAGGCACTAGAATACTTCATTCAAGTACACAGCTCCTATTTTTTTTTTTTTTTAAGTCAGGGTATCACTCTGTCACCCAGGCTGGAGTGCAGCAGCACGATCACAGCTCACCACAGCCTCGATCTGCTGGGCTCAGGAAATTCTTCTGCCTCAGCCTTCTGAGTAGCTAAGACTATAGGCACATACCAACACACTTTGCTAATTTTAAAAAGTTCTTTGTAAAGATGAGATCTCGCTACGTTGCCCAGGCTGGTTTCAAACTCCCAGGCTCAAGTGATCCTTCTGTCTCAGCCTCCCAAAGTGCTAGGATTACTTGGAGTGAGGCACCATGCCCAGCCTTGCACACCACCACTTCTGAAAGGCCACCCCATAACCTTTGATTTTTGTTTTTTTTTGTTTGTTTTTTTTGAGTTGGAGTCTCACTCGGTCGCCCAGCCTGGAGTGCAGTGGCCGCTCCCGGCCACCGCAGCCTTGACCCGCTGGGCCCCGGCGACCCTTCCACCTCAGCCTTCCAAGTAGCCGGAATTACAGGCATGCGCTACCACACCCAGCTGATTTTTTGATTTGTTGTAGAGATGAGGTCTCGCTGCCCAGGTGGGTCTCAAACCCGCAGGTTTGAGCAATCCATTCACCCCAGCCTCCCAAAGGCGTGGGATTATAGGCTGAGCCATTGAGCCCGGCTAACTTTGATTTTTTTTTTTTTGAGTTGGAGTCTCACTCTGTTGCCCAGGCTGGAGTGTAGTGGTACACTCACGGTCAGTCCAGTGTCCACCTACTGGACTATGGCGATCCTTCCGCCTCAGCCTTCCAAGTAGCTGCACGTGCCCACTACCATGCCTGGCTAATTTTTGACTTATTGTAGTGATAGAGCTCGCCAAGTTGCCTGGGCTGGTCTTGAACCCATGGGGTCAGGTAATCCACTACTTGCCTCGGCCTCCCAAAGTGCTAGGATTATAGGCTGAGCCACCGAGCCCGGCCCCCTTCGACTTCTATACCACAGACACCCGTGCTTGGACTCAGACCTCACTTAGGGTCTCTTTTCTCAAACGGATCCCTCCTTGGGGCTTTCTCAGTGCCCTCTGCTATCTCTGCTATCGCTCATGTTGATTTGATGGCTGTCACTCATGACTCTCACCCAACTCTCCAGCCCATGGGGTGCAACCTTCACAGAGGATTCAGGACAAGGTGACCAAGGGACAGTCATAATAACAACCAGCCAAGCACCTATTAGGTCCACCCTCCAACGGGTCCCATAGCCCCATTTTACAGATGAACAAACTGAGGTCAAGGAAGACAAGCCACTTGCCCAAGGTGCCCCAGACACTGATGATGAGATGCCAGTTTTCAGCCTGATAACCAGGTGGGTATCATGTCTTCCCAGAGTGGGAATCCTGGAGACAGGGTTCGAATACCAACCCAGGTGCTAGCCTGAGTGACGCAGCACACCTGGTTCCTGCTCTGGACCTCAAAAGCGGGGCAGGTATTACTGTCACAGAGAAGGACAATGACTGACATTTATCCCAGAGCCAGGCCAGGTACTTGAAGTATGGGTGACTGCTGGCTCACACACTCACCCCTCACAACAGAGAAACCGTCATATCACCCTGCTTGTTTTCAGAGGGAAATGGAGAAATAGAGCAGTGCAGCCACTTGCCTAGAACAGTGGAAGGTGCAGCTGAGACCGAAACCTGCCACCAACCATTCCACAACCTGTCTACATGGCCTGTTTCTGATGTTCTTTCCCGGGCACATGACCTTGGGCAAGCCAGGTGACCCCCTGAGCCTTGGTTTCCCTGCTTGTACAGTGGGACAGTAGTTCTGCACGCCCAGCATCAGAGACTGGGTAGACAAGGATGGATAAGAGTTGCAGGAATACCAGAAAGTTTCCAGGAGGACCAGGGCCCCCTCCTAACCAGTCCAAGATGCTGCGGTGTTTAGATAACTCAGGGCTGGCATATCAAGCAACTCCTCTGGGTGGGACATTCCAACATGCACCCAAATGAGGAACAGAGATCCGGGTCAGGCATCTCCATCCCTCATGGGGGATACCTTGCATCATTTCTCAGGGGGTCTGCCTTGGGGGGGAGGTCGAGGTGGGGGTGCCAGGGCTCTGGGCTCAGACAGGCCAAAGTGAGACCCAGGTCCACAGGAAGGTCAAACATTGCTGCTGGGGCCTCAGCGTCCTCCACTGTGAGATGGGGGCAATCACGGCTCCTTTGGAGGCCTGACGTGAACATTAATGGTGATGTGACACCAGCTGTCTCCAATGTTTTGAATTCTCCATCTCTAGAAGATGTAGCCCTTACACCACACTCACTGAGGACTGCTACCACGCTCTTCAAAACCCTTTATGCAACTTCCCTGGGACAATCCACACCTGAACCCCATAAGGTAGGTTCTTGTTGGTTTTTTTTTTGAGTCAGAATCTCCCTCTGTTGCCCAGACTGGAGGGCAGGGGCATGCTCACGGCCACCACAGTCTCAATCTACTGGGTTCAGGCAATCCTTCCACCTCAGTCTTCCAAGTAGCTGGAACTATAGGCACACACTTCACCATGCCCAGCTAATTCTTTTGATTTATTGTAGAGATGAGGTCTCACCAAGTTGCCCCGACTGGGCTTAGGCAATCCTCCCGCCTCTGCCTCCCAAAGTGCTGGGATGACAGACATGAGCCATCATACTGCTTGATAGGTTCTATTGTGGTCACCATTCTAAAGATTGGGAAACTGGCTGGGCATAGTGGCTCATGCCTGTAATTGTGGCAGTTTGGGAGGCTGAGGTGGGAGGATTGGTTGAGCTCACGAGTTTGAGACCAGCCTAAGAAACACAGCAAGACCTTGTCTCTACAGAAAAAAAAAAAAAAAAATTAGCCAGGTGTGGTGATGCATGCTCATAGCCCCAGCTACTAGGGAGGCTGAACAGAAGGATCATCTGAGCCCAGGAGGCTGAAGCTGTGGTGAGCTGTGATCATGCCACTGCACTTTACCCTGGGCCAGAGTGAGACCCGGACTCATACACACATACAAAATAGGGGGAAACTGAGGCACAGAAGGTGGGGGGGGTCCCATGGCTGGCAAGTGGTAGGTCAAGACTAAAAGCCTGCCTGTCCAACTCTGTGCTTAACCACATATTCTGTGTCCCCCAAGTCCCCACAGCTGTGTGACTCTGAGAAGTCACTTCTCATTGAGTCTCACTCTGGTGAACGAACAGGAGCCGAGCAGAAGCCATGCGGCGCCTTTGGGGAACCCGGGCCCTTCCCTGGCTCCGCCCCGCCAGCACACATGCCCGCCCCACCCTAGCTGCACCTTGATGTCCTCAGCATTGGCGGCCTGCAGCTTCTCGCGGAAGTGGCCATCGGTCTCCAGCACATTGATGACTTCCTGGAGGTACCGGTGGTAGTACAGGCCCGTGTCCTGAGGAGACAAGGACAGATGAAGCAGCCTAGCCCCATCCTGGGCTATCCCCAGACAGGACCACAGCCCTGCTACCTTGGCGGCTGCTGAGGGACCCCGGAACCCTCCACCTGGAGCAGGTGGCCTGCTTCACGGGTGAGCGGTGCCACAGCCAGTGGGCTCTGGTTCAAAGCCCATCTGCGGTGTGGCTCAGGCAAATCCCCTGTTGCTGTGGGGGCCAGATTTTCACCTCTTCCCTGGTCTGTGGCAAAGATGAAATGGAAGTCATACTTTGGGAGGCCGAGGTGGGAGGACTCAAATAGCTGGAACTATAGGTACACACCACCACACCCAGGAGTTCCAGTCATCAAAAACTGGACTGTTAAATATCTCATGAAAATAGACCTAGCCTGGTCTGTTTTATTATTTTCATGAGATATCTAAATTAGCAGGCTGTACCAAAACTACTGCTGTTATGGCCCTATCCTCAGGTGAATTTGGCCTTGTTTTGTCCAACATCATCCCTGGAACATTTTTTTCTTCTCTTTTTATTGTTTCATGACAGAGATAGGGTTTTGCTATGTTGTCCAGGCTAGTCTTGAACTCCTAGGCTCAAGCAATCTTCCCACATCTGTCTCTGAAAGTGCAGGGAATACAGGCATGTGCCATTGCGTCTGGACCACAGGAGTATTTAAGATGAGCACAGGAGTGGGATTTCGATATAGCAGCCCTAAAACCCAATTGCCAGTTTACAAGCCAACAAAAACAGCAGTAATCCCTGGGATTTTAATTTAAAAATAATCCAACCCATCAAAGCACCCGTTATACAAGATTGAGAATTACATTGTAGGTCCTAATATGCAAAGGACTATGTAAAAGATCACACAAAAATGTATAATCTGTAAAAAAAAAAAAAATCCAAACTTGGGTCCATGCATGTTAAAGGGAATAAAAGCAAGAGATGATAGATAGGAAAGATTTGTGAATAGATTTTACTATAATGCCAAGAGCATAAAAAAATTTTTACGACCATATTAACTGTTATTTTTTTTTTTAAGTCAGGGTCTCACTGTCACCCAGGCTAGAGTACAGTGGCATGATGGTGACTCACTGCAGCCTCGATCTCCTGGACTCAGGCGATCCTTCCACCTCAGCCTTCTGGGTAGCTGGGAATACAGGCACCCACCACTATATCTGGCTAATTTTTAAAAATTTTTTGTAGAGACAAGCCACCACACCCAACCTAAAATAAAAAAATATGTATTTTAGTAATGGTAGACACATTTACCAGTAAAAACTCTTCTCTGCTGCACTGACATGGTATCAAAAATAATAAAAATGTTACTAGCCGGGCTCGGTGGCTCAGCCTGTAATCCTGCATCTTGGGAGGCTGAGGTGAGTGGATTGCCTGAGCCTGCGGGTTCGAGACCCGCCTGGGCAACTTGGTGAGACCTCATCTCTACAATTAAAAAAAAAAAAAAATTAGCCGGGTGTGGTAGCACGCGCCTGTAGTTCCAGCTACTTGAAAGGCTGAGGCGAGGTTGCGGTGGCCGGGAGCAGCCACTGCACTCCAGTCTGGGTGACAGAGTGAGACTCCAACTCAAAAAAAAAAAAAAAAAAAGTTACTACAAAAAATTATCCAGGTCAGGCATGGTGGCTCATGCCTGTAATCCCAGCACTATGGGAGGTGGAGGCGGGAGAATC
Organism: Cephalopachus bancanus; assembly: GCA_027257055.1. NCBI lineage: Eukaryota > Metazoa > Chordata > Mammalia > Primates > Tarsiidae > Cephalopachus > Cephalopachus bancanus. Next base: position 294,126 of record JAPVLO010001129.1, on the reverse strand, counting down.
ACTTGAGGCCAGGAGTTCGAGACCAGCCTGGGCAGCATAGCAAGACCCTATCTCTACTGAAAACAAAAATAAATACCTGGGCATGGGAGCATCTGAGACCATCTGTATTCTCAGCTACTTAGGAGGCTGAGGTGGGAGGATCACTTGAGCCCAGGAGTTCAAGTTTCCAGTGAACTATGATCATGCTACTGCACTCCATCCTGGGCTACAGAGTGAGACCCTATCTCCAAAAAAAAAAAAAAAAAAATCTGGATTTGGGGTGCCATTCACCATCCAGAGTGAAAATGAGAATGCCCTTATTGCTAAAATAACCCAGGAGATATCCAGTTGGGAATTAAATAAAAATAACCTGACTCTTAGAGAGCTCAGTCCACTGGAAAGACTAAAAAGATAAACCACACCTTAAAAAAAGACTTACAAAAATTTGTCTAGAAACACAATTAACATAGGAAAAGGTAGTTCTAGTTACACTACTTAAAATTAAAATGAATTATTGCTGGATACAGTGGCTCACACCTGTAATCCCAGCATTTTAGGAGGCTGAGAGGACAGTTGAGTTTGAGCCCAGGAGTTCGGGACCAGCCCGGGCAACATAGTGAGACTTTGTTTCTACAAAAATAAAAAAAATAAAATGAAGTCTAAAAGCAGGCTTCAATTAAGCCCTTACAAAATCAAAGAGTTAGACACTATCAGTTATGTATAATATTTGGGTCTAATTTTTTTTTTTTTTTTTTTTGAGTTGGAGTCTCACTCTGTCGCCCAGACTGGAGTGCAGTGGCCGCTCCCGGCCACCGCAGCCTCGACCTGCTGGGCTCCAGCGATCCTTCCGCCTCAGTCTTCCGAGTAGCCATAACTACAGGCGCATGCTACCACGCCCGGCTGATTTTTTGGTTTTTTTTTTTTTTTTTTTTTTTTGAGTTGGAGTCTCACTCTGTTGCCCAGACTGGAGTGCAGCGGCCGCTCCCGGCCACCGCAGCCTCGACCTGCTGGGCTCCGGCGATCCTTCCACCTCAGCCTTCCGAGTAGCCGGAATTACAGGCATGCGCTACCACGCCCGGCTGATTTTTTGATTTATTGTAGAGATGAGGTCTCGCTGCCCAGGCGGGTCTCGAACCCGCGGGCTCAGGCAATCCACTCACCTCAGCCTCCCAAAGGCGTGGGACTACAGGCTGAGCCACCGAGCCCGGCTCTGATTTTTTTATTTATTGTAGAGATGAGGTCTCGCTGCCCAGGCGGGTCTCAAACCCACCGGCTCAGGCAGTCCACTCACCTCAGCCTCCCAAAGGTGCGGGATTACAGGCTGAGCCACTGAGCCGGCTGGGTCTAATTTTAAATGGCAGACATAAACTTGCCTCTCACCGGATGATATATATTCCACTAATGTTTCTTCCTATAAAATAGTGAGGAAATTGGGTGCTCCTAAAACCTGGAAAATGACCATCCCAAAGACCAGCTAAAACCATGATGGGTGGAACCATACCAAGTTTTGTTAGTAACACCTCTTCCCTTAAAGAGTTAAGCCGCTGGGTGCAGTAGTTCACACTTTTAATCCTAGCACTTTGGGAGGTGAGGCGAGAGGATTGCTTGAGTCCAGGGGTTCAAGACCATGCTGGGCAACATGGTGAGACTCCATCTCTAAATAAATCAAAAAATTAGCTGGGTGTGGTGGCACACGCCTGTAGTTCCAGTTACTTGGAAGGCTGAGGTGAAAGGATCGTCTGAGCCCAGCAGTTTGAGGCAGCGGTGGCTGTGAGTGTGCCACTCACTCCATCCTGGGCAATAGAGTGAGACTCCAACTCAAAAAAAAAAAGAGTTAAACCATAGATTAATCACTCCCAGATATAGTCGGTTCCTGATCCAGCCAGAGACCCATAATGTCCATTTAACCGGACTCCTGAAGACCCAATTCCTGCTAGTAGTTCCAGCTATTTCTGTGAGCCTGTGTCCAGTCTCGAAATACATTTTTTAATTGGTTGGGTACAGTGGCTCATGCCTGTAATCCCAGCACTTTGGGAGGCTGAGGTGGGTGGATTGCTTAAGGTCAGGAGTTCTACACAAGCCTGGGCCACAGAGCAGAACCCCATCTCTACAAAAAAATAAAAATTAAAAATTAAAAACTGAGTCGGGCTCGGTGGCTCAGCCTGTAATCCTGCGCCTTGGGAGGCTGAGGTGAGTGGATTGCCTGAGCCCGTGGGTTCGAGACCTGCCTGGGCAACTTGGTGAGACCTCATCTCTACAATAAATCAAAAAAATCAGCCGGGCGTGGTAGCGCGCGCCTGTAGTTCCAGCTACTTGGAAGGCTGAGGCGGAAGGATCACTGGAGCCCAGCAGGTCGAGGCTGCGGTGGCCGGGAGCGGCCACTGCACTCCAGTCTGGGTGACTGAGTGAGACTCCAACTCAAAAAAAAAAAAATTAAAAACTAGCTAGGTGTGGTGGTGGTGGTGTGAGTCTGCAGTCCTAGCTACTCGGGAGACTGAGGCAGGAGGATTGCTCAAGTTCAGCAGTTCAAGGATGCTGCCACAAGCTATCATCACTGAACGCACTCCAGCCTGGGACAGAGCAAGACCTTGTCTCTCAAGAAAAAAAGAACAGAGGTTTAGGTGGGGGGTGATGCAGATTTTCTAGACCTTAGAGTCAAAGATCCCCAGTTTTTCAACAAGTCAAACGCCGGGTACTGCAATGAAGGGCGGGCAAACGACAAGCCACAACCATGGGGCCAGGAAGCCAACGGAGGATCCACCCAAGGGCCACGGAGGTCCGCAGGAATTGTAGTACCACTGGAAACACCTGGCCGAACACTCACCGGGCTCTCGGTGGCGGGGATCTCCTCCTGGTGGGGCGCCCCCCTCTCCAGGGGCACGGCCAGCACAGCGCGCAGCAGCAACAGCGGCGGCAGGAAAAGGGTTCCACGGAGCCCAGAGGGATGCATGGCGGCGTGGTCTGTGGGCTGCGGAGAGGTGATGATGGATGTTTGTCCCAAGCCGCCTTCTTCCCAGACCCAGGAGTCTGGGCCTCCAGCTTCGTTAGCCGAGACCCAGGATTGGCCTTCAGCTTTCCCTTCCTCCGACACAGAAGTCCCGGTTTCCAACACCCTCCTCCCTCGCACTCAGGAATCCAGGATCTCGGCCTCCCTCCTCCCCTCAAGAGTCCAGACCCCAGCCTCCCATTTTCCCAGGACCTAGACAGAAGTACTGGCACCCAGCTCATCCTCCTCCGGGACCTAGTTTTCCAGCCCTCTAGTCCCCATGCTCCCCAGGACCCAGGAGCTTGGAAGCCCGGGGCCTCACCTCTGCTTCACCGCGGAGGGCGTCTTCCCGGACGGGCAAGGACCTCCGGCGCGTTCCTGGTGATTTCCCCCTAGGCCACACCCACTTTCCCACAGAGGCCCCGCCCCCAGACGTCTGATTGGGCCACGATGGCCCTGGGCCCTTTCGTTTACGTCATCGGCCCGCCCCTTGCCGAAGTCGCTCGTTTTTTTTCTCGAAAGCCTCTCCTCCTTTTTCGGAAGCTCAGTCTCTTGACGTCGCATTTTCTTGCCTTTCCTACAACTCCCTGCAGGCCGGGGGAAAAATGAGTCGACTTCCGCAGGGATCGTGGCCCCTTTGCCTCATGGGAGTTGTAGTTTTTCCATTTATTTTCCGCCCCAGGGAGTGCCTGCAAGTTACAGCTCGGTAGCAATTGCCTAGCCTACCTTATTCGTTTCTTGCAAGGGCGATGTGTAGAGCGAGACTGCGAGATGGCCTCTCTCGGGTCTCTCTCTTTTTTTGAGTTGGAGTCTCACGCTGTCGCCCAGACTGGAGTGCAGTGGCCGCTCCCGGCCACTGCAGCCTCGACCCACTGGGCACCGGCGATCCTTCCGCCTCAGCCTTCCGAGTAGCCGGAATTACAGGCACGCGCTACCATGCCCGGCTGATTTTTTTATTTATTGTAGAGATGAGGTCTCGACGAGTTGCCCAGGCGGGTCTCGAACCCGCGGGCTCAGGCAATCCAGTCACCTCAGACTCCCAAAGCGCGGGATTACAGGCTGAGCCACCGAGCCTGGCTCCTTGGGTCTCTTTAAGGAACATCCGCATGCCATTCCATTTCAGAACCTTTGGAGCAGGGTTACCTGGCTACAGTGGTGGCAGAGGTCATTGCTTTATTGGAAGTGGAGCCAGGAGGGAGGGGATTAGGGCAGTTCCCTGTGGGGATCACCACTCCCTCCGAACCTTTCTTCTCCTGTCTACTTACCAGAGACTCAGGTAGGTATTAGGCTCCCAGCTTCCAAAGAGAGAGTCAGGTATGTTTAGAGATTGACCAGAGAGGCAAGGCACTGAAACATCGCTGTGAGCAGCCTTGCCAGGCGGAGAGGAGGAGACAGAATCTCTAAGGTCCCAGGCAGGTGGGGACTGGTGGTCTGGGCCACTGGGGATTGGGTGTTTGGGACCCACAGTCCTGAGTTATTATTATTATCTTTTGAGTTGGAGTCTCACTCTGTCACCCAGGCTGAAGTACAGTGGCATGCTCACGGCCACTGCATCCTCGACCTGCTGGACTTAGGCGATCCTTCTGCCTCAGCCATCCAGGAAGCTGGAACTAAAGGCGCATGCCTCCAAGCCAGGCTAATTATTTTTTCATTTATTGTAGAGACGAGGTCTCATCAAGTTGCCCAGGCTGGTCTCGAACCCCTGGGCTCAGGTAATCCTCTCACCTCTGCCTCTCAAAGTGCTGAGATTACAGGCATGAGCCACCACGCCCAGCAGTCTAGAGTTTTTTTTGTTTGTTTGTTTTTTGTTTTAGTTGGAGTCTCACTCTGTTGCCTAGGCTGGAGTGCAGTGGCACACTCATGGACACCACAGCCTCGACCTGCTGGGCTCAGGTGATCCTTCTACCTCAGCCTTCCAAGTAGCTGGAACTACAGGCACATGCCACCACACCCAGCTAATTTTTTGATTTATTGTAGAGATGAGGTCTTGCCAGTTTTCCCAGGCGGGTCTTGAACCTGTGAGCTCAGGCAATTCTATCACCTCAACCTCTCAAAGTGCTGGGATTATAGGCATGAGCCACCACATCTGGCCAAGTCCTGGGTTCTGATACTTGGGTGCAGGATAGAGTTAGGGTTTTGGGGGAGAGAGAAATGGCCATCAAGGCTGCTGATAGTGAGGAAAGCTAGAAACAGGCTACTGGGTCCCAACAGGAGTAGATGCCAGGATTTGGGATGCCTAGGTCCAGGAGAAAATGTGAAGCTTAGAAACAGGTGTTAGCAGACGGAGTTCACTAAGATGTTGGTTCTGGGGCCTGACTCCTTATTCTCGCTTCTCTAGAATGTCTCAGGAGAATAACACATGGAAGAAAAAGTGAGTGGAGAAATGGATGGGTGAGGGTGAAGGTGGAAGGTCACCCCACCCCCCAGCTCTGGCTGCATAACCATGTTTGCAGGTTCAGCACAATTAGTCATGCAGGAAGAGACTGGAGACCTGGGATCCTGTGTCCTAAAGGGAGGGGGCTAAGATGAAGGCTTCTGGGTCTGAAAGAGGAGGGTCTGGGGGCCCCAGACTCCTGCATCCTGAGACAGGAGGGGCCTGGCATCTCTGACTCCGGCTTCTGGATGGGCTGGTGCTGGAGAAAGAGCTGCAGAACTGGTGGAGTGGGCTCAGGTCCTGCACCCTCTATGATGTCACAAGTGTCCAGAACCCAAGTTGAGCAGGGGGGAGGGAGGTGTCTTGGGCAACTGAGATGCCTTGCTTGATATTCCCAAGAACTTGCATCTCTCTCAGGGTCCTGAGGTATGAACAAGGCACCACAAGGCTTCAGATGCTGGAAGAGAAGGTAATATGCTCAGGAATCTGGCCACCTTCACTCTGCCATCTTCGGTATCTCCCAGGAGCCCCCTCCCCAGGACTTGCTTTGGGACTCCTGGCCCACCTTGACTCTCTCTGGATCTCAAGTTCTCCAACTGGGAAACGGGAATATAGGAATTCGAAATCCTAAGGAAACACACAAACCCTCGTGATGAAACACCAGAATTTCTAAGGAACAAAAGAGTCCAAGAGGGCAGGACTCCTAGGTCGTGGAGGAGGCGGGAGCTGGGTGCCAGGACTCTTGGATCTAAGGGAGGAGGAGCTCGCGGACTGAGGGCATGGATACCTGGGCCCCAGTGGCGGAAGGGGTTTCACGAACTCTGCCATCGATGCTGGCTCTTGCCCTGGGCCCCACCTCAGCCCTATCTTCCCGTCCACCTCTCTCGCCCCCACCACAGTGGCTGCTGACTGAGAAGAAGCAACGGCTAAAGCGCCAAGAGTTCCTTATGGTTCAGGACAACCCTGACGATTCCCGGCGGTCCCGGCGGCTGGGGCGGCGGCGGAGGGAGGAGCTCCCTCCGGCCGACCCCAGTGAGAGGAGGCTAGGGGGCTCGCCGGGGGGCGTCGGTCTGGAGGGAGGGGTCTGTGGGAAGTCCATGGGTGGAGCCTGGCGGGGGGGGCTTGGAAGTGAAAGGGGGGCGGGCCCAGCGGGGAAAAGCTTGAGAGGAGGCTCATTGGGGACCCAGGGGCAGAGCCGGTGGGGGGCGCCAGGCCCAGACCAGTGGGGGGTTTTGGAGGCGGGCGAGAGGGAGAGTGAGGAGGGGGGGCATTGGACAACTTGCAGGGAGCGATGGGCGGGGAGAATCCGGTGATTGGGCTGAGCAGAGTGCGGAGGTGGAGCCTGGAAAAGCAGGGAACCAACCAGAGATTGCGGGGGCGGGGTCTCGGAATCCGGGGCGGAGCTTAATTAAGTGACGTCCTTAAGACGATTGGAGGGCCTGGTCGTTAAGGCACGGAGCCCGCAAAGCTTTCACCGCCTGATCTGTCTATTTGAGTCGTAGGGTGGAGTTTGGGTTCTGGGTGAATCTCCAGGGCTTGGATGGTCATCGAGTTGGGGGCGATTTATCGGAGTAGATCGTATTAATGTGCCTCACCCCACCTCTTCTCAGGCCCTGGGAACCCTTTCCTCAAGGAGAATGTGCCAGAGGCACACCTGTGCTCTGGTACCCACGGTGCCCCGAGTACTGTAAGCTGTGCTGGAGATGACAATGGTGAGCGAAGACCTGTCATGTCGTCGCCAGAAGAGGGTAGCTTCGAGTTCTTGGACCGCCTATACCCCAGAATTCTGCTCCCCACTAGAACCCAAGATTCTGGGACCTCAGTCCTTGCTCTCAAAGGGACTCAAGAGTTCAGGACCCCACCGCCACCTTCCTCACACTGGGAAGTTCAGGTCCCGAGCCTCTACCTTCCCCAGCACCCAAGGATCCGAGTCTCCACTCTTTCCTTCCCCAGTTCTCAGGAATCGCGCCCTCCAATCCCTTCCTATCTTGGTTCCCAGACAGTTCCAATCTGGAGTTGGAAGAAGTCTTCTTGGAGGATGTTTCCGTCCAGTTACTACCTTATGAAAGGCCTCCAATAATTCAACACCAGTGTTGGCTAACCCTCCAAGAATCTGGTAATTCAAGGGGCGTCGGGGCGAAATCTGGTCCTCTGGTCCACGCTGCAAATCCTCCTCCTTTTTTGGTAACAGCTTTGCTGAGGCATAACTCACATGCCATACGGTTCACCCGTGTAAAGCCTACAATTCTATGATTTTTAGTGTACAGTCGTCTCGGTATTGGCAGGGGATTGGTTCCAGGACCTCCCCCCCCAGATACCAAGATCTGTGAATGCTAAAGTTCCTTATGTAAAGTGTAGTCATATTTGCATATAATTTACAAACATCCTCCCATATACGTAAAACCATCTCTACGTGACTTAGAATACCTAATACAATGTAAATGCTATGTAAATAGTTGTCATATTGTTTTTTAAAATTTCTGTTATTTTTATTATCATGTTATTTTTTATTTTCTTTTCCAAATATTTTCAGTCAGTGGTTGGTCGAATCCACAGGTGCAGAAGCAGCAGGTGCGACAGCCACGGATACCGAGGCCTGACTGTATTTACAGAATTGTGCAACCATCATCACAATCAGTTTTAGCATTTTTTTTACCAGTCACGAAAGAAATCGTGCACCATTTAAGGGTCGCCTCACTTCCATTTCGTCCCAGCCCTTGGCAACCACTAATCTATGTTCTTTTTATATTCACCTACTCTAGAAATTTCATGTACATGGAACTATACAATATGTGGCTCTTTTATGTCTGGCATCTTTCATTTAACAAGTTTATTTTTATTTTCATTGTGGAGGCGACATCTTGCCAAGTTGCCCTTGAACCCGTGGGCTCTGGCAATCCACTCACCTCGGCCTCCCAAAGTGCTGGGATTACGGACTGAGCCACCGAACCCGGCCATTTAACAAGTTTATAAGGTTCATCTGTGTTGTAGTATTTGAAATATTATCAGTATTTAATTCTTTTAAATTCCCTTATTACATTGTTGTAGCATTTCCTTTTCTTCTCATGACATGACCAATTGTGACAATGACAGACTTTCTTTTTTTTTTTTTTTTTTGGAGCCAGAGTCTTACTCTGTTGCCCAGGCAGGAGTGCATTGGTTTGCTCACGGCCACCGCAGCCTTGACCTGCTGGGCTCAGAAGATCCTTCCACCTCATCCTCTCAAGTAGCTGGAACTATAGGCATGCACCACTGGGCCTGGCTAATTTTTGATTTATTGTAGAGACGAGGCTTCACCAAGTTGCCCAGGCTGGTCTCGAACTCGTGGGCTCAGGCAGTCCTCTCACCTCGGCCTCCCAAAGTGCGACAGAATTCTTATCACCCGCCATCATGGTTCCAAATGCTCTCTCGGGGACAAGGGAAAGGGAAGACTCTAACCTCTCCCTGTCCTGAGACCCAGCGGAATCAGTAACTCCTAGGCTCTGCGGAATCCCATGCTCATGGAGGAGGAGTAGGATGTTGCAACCGAGGGCACTGAATAATGAGTAGGGACTGAGGACCCAGGAGTTCTGGCCTTCTGTGGCTGGAAGTGATGAACTTGTCCCGAACTCCTGGGAGCCAGGTGTCCTGAGCTCAGACCCAAGCTATTTCACTCCTTAGGGGACAGTACAGAGGCGGACGAGGACGACACCACATGCCAGGATGTCGGAGACCGCACTATAGGGCCAAACCCTGCAATGGATGGTTATCAGGGAAGTGGAAATTTGGCCTTCCACAAGGTAGGGGTAGGCACAGTCTCGCAAGGTGTTTGAAAGGGAGGGCTAGCCCCGGGCCTCGGGAAAGGGGGGCGGCCCAGTCAGAGGAGCGTTTTCCTAGAGGCCAAGCCTGTTGTGAGGAAGGCAGCTGTGGCTCTGAGTGTGGGGCATTTATCAAATCAGAGGATTTGACCGGGTGTGGGCGTTGCCATTAAAATTCAGCCCCAGGAAGGCCGTCGCTTTTCTTCCGAGAAAGAGGGACATTGATTGGGAAGGGCCAATTGGCACTCATTTTGTTGCTGGTGAACGTACAGGAGGGAAATGGTTTCATTGGGGTAGCTCTGGGCTGTATTAGATATTATTAGACCAAATCAACAGCGTTTTTACTTTCAAAGGACTTATTCAATCAGTAGGTGGGGTGGGCGTGGCTTCAGAGGAAATTGAATAGAGCTGACCAATTAGAAGATGAGGGCTTGCTTAGATGGCGCAGGCTGGGATGTTTGACCAATAAGAAAGTACAGGCGGTTGAGGGCGTAACCCTGAGCCAGACTGGCCAATCAATAGTTGACAAGTCAGGGGGAACGGCTGTCACTCAACTTTGAATTCGGTGCGATGGCTAGGGCGAAGACCTGGAAGAGAAGAAAGAGGAGTCGGAGTCTATAGGGAGGAACTACCCAACAGCAGCCGACGAGGAGGTGTCCCTGGAAAGCAAGGGCGACACACACAGCCAAGATATGGAGAGCGCTGCCTTCTTGGCAACCCTCTCCCCAGGCCCTCCGTTGGGCGAGGACATGAGGTCTTATGTGCTGCGGCCGGTGCTCCGGGGCCATGTGATGCAGTGCTACATCACCCGCAGGCGTGGGTTGGGCATGTTCCCCTCCTACTACCTCTATCTGAATGTCAACGAGAATATGAAGGTACACGGTCCAGCCCCGGGGACCGTAGGGAACAAACCCCGATACCCAAGGGGCAAATCCCGCCCCTTTCTGAGCTAGGTCAAGACTTTGACAAATCCAGGCCTTGTGGTCATAGAGCCTGGACCTTTAACTCCAATGCCAGGTCCGGCCTTTCCCCAAACCACAATCCTCTCTTTGCACAGCCAGGATGCATCGGCCCTAATCATCTCATAATCAAGCCCTGTGCCCTCCAGGGTGGGGCCCACAGTTCTCAAGGACAGCCCATACCCTCTCAGGGTCCAAGCCCTCACCCTTTTGCGCTGGTCCAGTCCTTGTGGATCTGGACTTTCGCGGAGGCCCCGCCCAATCCTCTCGGAGCCCCGCCCCCAGGAACCGATCTCCTCCTAAGAGATGATCCCTTCCACAGCCAAGCCACGCCCCTCTCAGTCTGGCCATTACCCTCCAACCACGGCCTTCTTTCCCCAGGGAACCATCTCACATAAAGAAACTTTTTCCCTACTCAGAGGCAAACTCACCTTTCTCAGATAAAACGCCTACCGCAGGCCTCCTGTGCTATGTTGCAAGTGAGGTTCCTCCCGGTTCTCCAAGGCCAGGCCCTGCCTGTCACAGTCAGAATGGCCCTGTCTGGGTTTAAGCTCCAATCCGGGACCCCCTGGCAGAAGGAATGAGGGGGAAATACTAGGACACGAAGCTCCCTTTCAGGACCCAGCTGACGGCTTCCTTCAGTAAGAGCCATGTCTCCTAGCAGTCTTGGGATACCTGTTGTGCCATCACCTGCCCCTCGGGCATGGGACGTGGCATTTCCTTGTCTTTGGACTCCTAGCTTTAGCCAGATAGCAGAAATCCTTTCTGATGGGCTGTTCCTCTCATCTGCAGTGCTTCCTCCTGGCTGGGCGAAAGAGAAAATGGAGCAAAACCTCTAATTACCTCATCACTCTGGACCCCACAGACCTTTCTCGGAAGGGGAACAACTTTGTGGGCAAAGTCAGGTGGGCAGAGTACTGCTGTGCGGTGAGAAATAGGTAGCAGGGAGCTTGCGGACAAGGGGGCTCCATTTCCAAACAGGCCAGAGAGCACAACTTACGTCTATTCTAAGGGTTTTTAGTTCTTCAGGGCTGATGGAGGAGGCTAAATAAAATACAATGTTCCCCAAAACTGGGACTGGGGAGGCTGGGACCCAGGATGCACGAAACATGAAGATTGACAGAAACATAAAGGATTGATAGAGTGGATGAGATGATTGGAAAAGCACTTAACATACAGCCAAAGAGTAACACTTTTATTATTATTATTATTATTATTATTATTATATCTATTTTTTTTTTGTCAGAGTCTCACTCTGTCTCCCAGGCTGTAGTGCGATGGCATAGTCAGGACTACCAAAGCCTCTGTCTGCCGAGATCAGGCGATCCTTCAGAAAGAACTCTCCAAATAGCTAGAACTACAGGCGTATGCCATCATGCATAGCTAATTTCTTTTATTTATCGTAAAGACGAGGTCTCACCAATTTGCCCAGGCTGGTCTTGAACCCGTGGGCTCAGGCAATCCTCTCACCTCCACCACTTAAAGCGCTGGGATTACAGATGTGAGCCACCGTGCCCGGCCATCACTTGCAACATATTAATTCCATTCTCCTGCTGGAGCAGATCCAATGTCTTGGGCACCAAGTTTGCCATCTTCGACAACGGGATGAATCCCCAACGGAACAATGTGGACCCTGATGCTGTCCGGATCAGACAGGAGCTGGGAGCTGTGTGTTACGTGAGTGTCCCGGGGTTAGAGAAAACCGGGCAGGATGGTGGGAAGGAGGGAGACAGGCCGGCTGGAATATACTCCTCCCAGGAGGCTAACGTCTTGGGACGGCGGGCGCCTCGGAAAATGACAGTGATCATCCCGAGAGTGGACAGACAGAACCAGAGAATCCGCGTCCAGCCACAAAACGTGAGTCCCCAAGGTCGGGAGTCTCCGGGTGGGTAGAGGAGGAGGGGCTGGGGGCTGGTCCTCCAAGATCCCAGAGGAGGAGGCGGCCGGTGGGTTGCAGGTCACAGGTGAAGCCTACAGGACTGGTGACTCCCGTGGCTCGAGGAATAAAGACCAGAGACTCAGAGTCTGCATCGGGAGACGGGGATTGATGGTAGGGTAGCAAGCCACGCCTCCTGCTTTACCTTCTAGGAGCACCAGTCTTTACTGAGTCACTTAAAACGCGGGACTCTCCGGGGGCTGGTTTTGATGCGCAATGAAACCCCGACGTGGAACCAAGACAGAAATCTCTACGAGTTGGATTTTCGTGGTCGAGTCTTTCGGGAATCCATGAAGAACTTCCAGATCTTGCACCCGCGGACCGGTGAGCGCCTGGGAATTGACGATGAGAACTACATTTCCCATCAGCACTTGCGTGTTTGCTAGCTAGAGCAGACTACGGCTGTGGCAAAACCTCTCGGGAATTGTAGTTTACACGGCCCTCAGAGGGTGCTGGGCTTAGCAAGGGCGTTGTACAAGGCTCTTTTTTCTTTCTTTCTTTCTTTCTTTTTTTTTAAAGTAGGAGTCTCATTCTGTCACTCAGGGGTGCAGTGACACATTCACGGCCACCGCAGCCTCGACCTGCTAGGCTCAGGCCATCCTTCTGCCTCAGCCTTCCATGTAGCTGGAACCACAGGTGTGCGCCACTGCACTCAGCTAACTTTTTGATTTATCGTAGAGACGAGGTCTTGCCAAGTTGCCCAGGCTGGTCTCGAACCCCTGGAATCAGTCAATCCTCTTGCCTTAGCCTCCCAAAATGCTGGGATTACAGGCGTGAGCCACCGTGCCTGGCGCACAGCCTCTTACAAGTCCAGTTCTCCAAACTCAGGGCCAGGGAGATGGGGAAAGGGGTGACTTCCAAGGCTTAGTTTCTTATTTTCTCCTCAGGGGACCTGGTGCTGCAGTTTGGTCGTGTGGCCAAAGACTCATTCATCATGGACTTCAGCTTCCCGCTTTGCCCACTCCAAGCATTTGCCATCTGCTTGTCCAGTTTTGATTGTAAGCTGGCCTGTGAATAACTCAATAAAATACCACCCTCTCACTGTGACTGCCCATTGGAAGAAACAAGACTTCTTTTGCACCACCATAATAGTAACTGACAGGGGCCAGGGGCAGTGGCTCATGAATGGAATCTCAGTACTTTGGAAGACTGAGATGGGAGGATGGCTTGAGCCCACAAATTTAGGACCAGCCTGGGTAACATGTTGGGACCTCGTCTCCACCAAAAAAAAAAAAAGAAAGAAAGAAATAGGTAGGTGTGGTGGCCCTCACCTGTGGTCCCAGCTACATTGGAGGCTGAGGCAGAAGGATTGTCTGAGTTCAGGAGGTTGAGACTGCTGTTAGCCATGATCATGCCACTGCACTTCTGCCTGAGCAACAGAGTGAGACTGACTAAAACAAATAACAATAATAATAGCAGTACAGAACAGTTATTAGATGCCACCTGAGTGTCCAATCGAGTGCTCTAGGGCATGGACTGTTCAGCAGCACTTACTCTGATGGAGTTCACAGGTGATCATGGGGAATGGGCCTTGAATAACAAACAAAGACAAAACACTCGGAGAAGTGCAACAGTGAATGAGACGTCTAGCAAGACTGACTCCATGTAGCTCCTAACCCCCATCACCACCACCCTGCTCCCTGCCCTGCCGTGATATCTTCTAGATTAATGTCTTTGCTTATCTCTGCACTTAGACCAAGTTTATTATGGACAGAGTTTATAGTTTATTATTTTATTTTATTTTTTTTAGTCAGATTCTCACTCTGTTGCCCAGGCTGGAGTCCAGTGGCATGCTCACAGCTACTGCAGTCTGGACCTTCTGGGCTGAGGAGATCCTTTCACCTCAGCCTCCCAAGTATCTGGAACTACAGGCATGTGCCACCACACCTGGCTAATTTTTTTATGTATTGTAGAGATGAGGTCTCACTAGATGCCCCAGCTGGTCTCGAACCTATGGGCTCAGGCAATCCTCTCACCTTGGCCTCCCAAAGTGCTGGGATTATAGGCATGAGCCACCAAGCCCCACAGAGTTTATAGTTTAAGCAAGAATAATAATAGTCCCTTTCCAAAACTAACCTACAGGAGACAATGAGTGTGCCCATCAGGTCGGTTCCGCTGGTGGCAAAGATTTGTATGAGAATCAAGCAAGCAAAAGAGTTTGTTCACCTTGCAAGAAAGTGAAGGGCTGGGCATGGTGGCTCATGCCTGTGATCCCAGCACTTTGGGAGGCGGAGGCAAGAGGATTCCCTGAGCCCATGGGTTCAAGATCAGCCTGGGCAACATGGTGAGAACCTCGTCTCTACAATAAATCAAAAAACTAGCCAGGAGTGGTGGCACACACCTGTAGTTCCAGCTACTTGGAAGACTGAAGAAGAAGGATTGCCTGAGCCCAAGAGGTCGAGGCTGTGATGGCTGTGAGTAAACCACTGCACTCCAGCCTGGGTGACAGAGTGAGACTCTGATTCAGAAAAAATAAAAAGGAAGTGATGGGGTTGGACAGTAAGAGAAGCTTTGGCACCATATGAATGAGGTTGGGTTGATAAGATTCTTTTCAGGAAGTTAGGGAAGGGAGGTGATGGTTTTGCAAAGAGCATTCTAGTAGAGCGTGATCTTGGGGGAGGGGGTATGGTATGATCATTGCCATGGACACCAGCAGCTTGAGTTTCAGGAGGTAATGGATCATGTAGACAGAAAGGCAGGGCCAGGGTCTGTAAGACAAATTTTTTTTTTTTTGGAGTCTCACTTTTGTCACCCAGGCCGAAATGCAGTGGCATGCTCACGGCCACCACAGCCTCGACCTGCTGGGCTCCAGCAATCCTTCCGCCTCAGCCTTCCAAGTAGCTGGAACTACAAGTGTGCGCTACCATGCCCGGTTAATTTTTTTTTTTTTTTTTTTGATTTATTGTAGAGATGAGGTCTCACCAAGTTGCCCAGGTGGGTCTCGAACCCGCGGGCTCAGGCAATCCACTTACCTCAGCCTCCCAAGGCGCGGGATTACAGTCTGAGCCACCGAGTCTGGCGACAAATTCTAAAAACACAAATGTTTAGCTTTTTAGAATGTCCTTGCACCCAGGGAACCAAAGATATAAGGAAACTTAGCTGGGAGTGTGTTGAGCATCCTTGGGTTCAAAATGTTCTTAAAACATAATAGGTTATTCTTATTAAGATTAACAACCAAGCTGGGCTCGGTGGCTCAGCCTGTAATCCCGCGCCTTTAGGAGGCTGAGGTGAGTGGATTACCTGAGCCCGCGGGTTCGAGACCCACCTGAGCAACTTGGCGAGACCTCATCTCTATAATAAATCAAAAATTAGCTGGGCGTGGTAGCATGCGCCTGTAGTTCCAGCTACTCGGAAGGCTGAGGCAGAAAGATCGCCGGAGCCCAGCAGGTTGAGGCTGCGGTGGCCGGAAGTGGCCACTGCACTCCAGTCAGGATTACAGAGTGAGACTCCAACTGAAAATAAAAATAAATAAATAAATAAATAAATAAACTATATTTTCCAATCTAAAAAAAAAAAAAGATTAACAACCCTAGCTGGGCATGGTGGTTCACACCTGCCTCAACCCAGGACTTTGGGAGGCAGAGACAAGAGGATTGCCTGAGCCCAGGGGTTCAAGACCAGCCTGGGTAACTTGATGAGACCTTGTCTCTGCAATAAATGGAAAAATTATCTGGGTGTGGTGGCACACAACTGTGGTTCCAGCTATTTGGAAGGCTGAGGCAGAAGGATCACCTGAGCCCAGGAGATAGAAGTTGCAGTGGCTGTGAGCGTGCCACTGCATTCCAGCTTGGGTGACAGAGTGAGATTCTGACTCAAAAGAAAAACAAAACAAAAGCACAGTGAGACTGCTGGATCAGTACAGGATAGCATCTAAGAACATGCCTATCGGCCAGACTCAGTGGCTCAGCCTGTAATCCCAGTACTTTGGGAGGCCAAGGCGAGTGGATTGCCTGAGCCGATGGGTTCAAGACCAGTCTAGATAACTTGATGAGACCTCGTCTCTACAATAAATAAAAAATTAGCTAGGCATGGTAGCACGCCTGTAGTTCCAGCTACTTGGAAGGCTGAGGCGGAAGGATGGCTGGAGCCCAGCGAATCGAAGCTGGGGTGGCCGTGAGTGTGCCACTGCACTCAAGCCTGGGTGACGGAGTGAGACTCCAATCAAAAAACAAAAACAGCTGGGCTCGGTGGCTCAGCCTGTAATCCTGTGCCTTTGGGAGGCTGAGGTGAGTGGATTGCCTGAGCCCGCGGGTTCAAGACCCGCCTGGGCAAGTTGGCGAGACCTCATCTCTACAATAAATCAAAAATTAGCCAGGTGTGGTAGCGTGTGCCTGTAGTTCCAGCTTCTTGGAAGGCTGAGGCGGAAGGATCGCCGGCGCCCAGCAGGCGAGGCTGCGGTGGCCGGGAGCGGCCACTGCACTCCAGTCTGGGTGACAGAGTGAGACTCCAACTCAAAACATAAAAACAATAAAATAAAAACAAAAACATGCCTATCACACTACATATGAGGAATCTGAAGGAACTAGCAAAGCCAGAGTGGTCAGGGGTGAGGACATTAGAAAGTAAGCAGAGCTCTCATACAAAGGTCTTAAAGATGGGAAGGGACTTGGTTGGTTTGGAGACTTGAAGGAGGATAGCGTGACAGGATTAGGAGAACCAGAGGAGAGGGACAGCAGAGCATGACCTCCGTTCTTTCAGGAATCCCTGAAATTTGTAGGATTAACCTGGACTTGAAGTTGAGCTTTCTTTCAGAAACGCAGTCTGTATTTCCCTAACCACAAACCCGCAACAGGATGACCTGAGCTCAGCCATGCTTTCCTGACCTGGATTGGCATGTGTCTGTAGTTCCAGCTACTTGGAAGGCTGAGGCGAAAGGATGGCCTGAACTCAGCAGGTTGAGGCTGCGGTGCCGGGAGCGTGCCAATACACTCTAGCCTGGATGACAGAGAGAGACTCTAACTCAAACAAAACAAAACAATTTCCTCCAAGAGAGGAGAATTTAACCTTCCTAGGCACAAAAAAATGTCGGGTGCAAAAGAAAGGACAAGACTGAAACACTCTAACTATGATCAGCTGAATAGAGGCCATTTTGGTTATAATCAAACAGTTATTTATAAAAAAATACTTAGAACGTGGCACTAAAAAACTTTCTTTTGTAGCTGAGTTGTGCTAAACGTAGAAGCTGCTGGAGTGCAGGGGCATGCTCACTGCCACCCCAGTGTCGACCTGCTGGGCTCAGGCGATTCTTCTGCTTCAACCTTCCAGGTAGCCAGAACTATAGGCGCATGATACCACCCCTGGTTAACTTTTTTTGATTTATTGTAGAGATGAGGTCTCTCTGAGTTGCCTGGGTTGGTAAACCGCTTGAATTTAAAATGCATGATTTTCCTTTTCCCATGCTGTGCTGCCAATGTGGCCACTTCCCTTTCTCCCTCGAGGCAGCCATTCCTGATTGGTCTGGAAGGCCAGTCATATCTAGTAAGCCACTGCTGGTGTTGGAGAAGAAACAGCCGGTTACGCCGGACCACCTGATAGTTAGGAGACATAGAAAACGGCCCTTGGCAGCCAGGAGTGTGTCTGAAAGCCTGGTGTAGGCACTGTCTACCTTCCCTCATCTCTGAGTATGAGGCATTTTGGACTGTTACAGGCCAGGACTCTGGAAACAGTGGATTGTTGCCATTATGTTTTCAAACAACTTAGAGCTATCGTTTTATTTTATTTTATTTTATTTTTGAGTTGGACTTTCACTCTGTCGCCCAGACTGGAGTGCAGTGGCCACTCCCAGCCACCGCAGCCTCGACCTGCCGGGCTCCGGCGATCCTTCCGCCTCAGCCTTCTGAGTAGCTGGAACTACAGGCGCGCGCTACCACGCCCAGCTAATTTTTTGATTTATTGTAGAGATGAGGTCTCGCTGCCCAGGCGGGTCTCGAACCTGCGGGCTCAGGCAATCCACTCACCTCAGCCTCCCAAAGGTGCCTCCTGTAAGGTGCGGGATTACAGGCTGAGCCACCGAGCCCGGCTCCTCCGGTATTTTTAATGGAAAAAACTCAGACATACAAGAGGAAGAAAGATGACTGTTGGTGTCACAGCTGGCGGGAACTCTCTCCATAATCAGCACATGCTTGGCCAACCACACTACTTTAGGCCTGGAGACCAGGTTCAGCCACCAACCCCTCACTGTCAATATTTTTCCTTCAAAAAAATCAGTCCCCGCTGGGGCTGGGTGGCTCAGGCCTGTAATCCCAGCACTTTGGGAGGTGGAGGTGAGAGGATTGCCTGAGTCTAGGGATTCGAGACCAGCCTGGGCAACAAGGTGAGATCTTGTCTATACAATAAATTTTTTAAAAAATTAGCCAGGCATGGTGGTGGGCACCTGGGGTTCCAGCTACTTGGAAGGCTGAGGACGAAGGATCGGCTGAGGCAGAAGGATCAACAGAGCCTGATAGGTCGAGGCTGTGGTGGCCAAGAGTGTGCCACTCCAGACTGGACGATAGTGAGACTCCGACTCAAAAAAAAAAAAAGTCAGCTCTCCTGTTGGTTTCTGTGTCTAGTTTCTCCTCCGGAACTTTCCGTCGTTGTCCAGCCTCCTCCTTTGGTTTCACTGTTTGTTTTCTGTTTGTAGGAAGATCAAAGGCATGTGAGGTTTTCTGAAACTCCAGCTGGTTAAATATTAAGGCCTTTTTTTTTTTCTTGAGTTGGAGTCTCACTCTGTCGCCCATAGTTCCAGCTACTTGGAAGACTGAGGTGGAAGGATCACCTGAGCCCAGCAGATGGAGGCTGTGGTAGCCGTGAGAGTGGCACTGCACTCCAGCCTGGGTGACAGGGTGAGACTCCGACTCAAAAAAATAAAAATAAATAAAATAAAATAACTGATAAAGTGAAAGTGTCTTTGAGCTTGTCAACATACGTTTTTGTCTTGGATCTACTAATTTAATGAGTTTTTTGTTTGGCTCTGCTGGATATTTTAAAGTATCAGTGTAGCCGGGCTCGGTGGCTCAGCCTGTAATCCCGCACCTTTGGGAGGCTGAGGTGAGTGGATTGCCTGAGCCCACGGGTTCGAGACCCGTCTGGGCAACTTGGTGAGACCTCATCTCTACAATAAATCAAAAAATTAGCTGGGCGTGGTAGCACGCGCCTGTAGTTCCAGCTACTTGGAAGGCTGAGGCGGAAGGATCGCCAGAGCCCAGCAGGTCGAGGCTGCGGTGGCCGGGAGTGCAGAGGTCCAGCCTCTGTAAAGCAGAGCCTGAGGTGGAGGGAGGGAATGAGAACAGAAAGACAAAGAACAGCGGGATTGGGTGGTTTCTCACCTCAATAGATGACAGCAAGTTTATTCTTACAGCATGTTTTCTTATATAGAGCAAAACTACATAAACAGGAGATATTTTAATGTTAGCATCAGCTGGCAAAAAGTTAACGTTTAGGACTTTCCCTGGCAAGCTTACTATAGTGCTGACATCTTTGTTTTCTGAGAGTCTAAGTAAAACTATTCACATCTGTGTTCTTTGAAGTACTGAGTAAAGTTACTATCGAAGCAGGATCCAGCCTACGCAGACTAGAGGTCACACCACCTGAATTCTACTAAATCAATATTCCCAGGGGCAAACATGGAGGGAAGGAGATACTGGCCAAGCTCCTGTCAGAGCCAGGTCAGAAGCACAAGGATCTTGTCAAGCTTATGTCCTTATTTCCTTCATGGGAGCATGCCACTGTACTCCAGTTTGGGTGATAAGAGTGAGACTCCAACTTAAAAACATAATAAAGTTCTCTTCTATTAAAGAATAGCTTTTGCTGTAAAATTAATTGAATTATCATTTCTGCTAAATAAGTGGCTATTTTACAATGACCTATGATTCTGTTATAATATCATGATTTTAAACCTTTTGATATTAGACAAACTTTCAATATCAAAATTTAAGTTTCTAAATTCAGTCTTTTTAGGCCGGGCTTGGTGGCTCAGTCTGTAATCCCAGCACTTTGGGAGACGGAGGCGAGTAGATTGGCTGAGCCCGCAGGTTTGAGACCAGCCTGGGCAACTTGGCGAGACCTCGTCTCTACAATAATAAAATAATAAAAAAAAAGAAAAAGAAAAAATAAATTCAGTCTTTCTGACCTCCTTAAGTTTATTTTTTAAGTATTATGTTTCCTAAAGTCCACAAGGGACATATTCAGCTTGTTACTATATTAGAAGTATTCAAGAAGCATTGGCACATATCAAATGATGCTTAACAGTCTAGAATGGTATGGCTTTCCTATGATTTGGATGTGTTAGTCTATGTAATCAAGATAATAATAATAATTATTTGGTGTATGTTACAAAATAGCCAGGTTTTCTTGTCAGTTGTGCTTTGATGGTAGCTGTCTTCAGACTTCACAATTATTGTTTTCTCTTTTTTTGAGTAGGAGTCTCACTCTGTCGCCCAGGCTGGAGGGCAGTGGCACGCTCATGGCCACCCCAGCCTCGACCTGCTGGGCCCCGGAGATCCTTCTGCCTCAGCCTTCCAAGTAACTGGAATTATAGGCATGCGCCACCATGCCTGGCTAATTTTTTGATTTATTGTAGAGACGAGGTCTCACCAAGTTGCCCAGGCTGGTCTTGAACCCGTGGGCTCAGGCAATCCTCTCGCCTTGGCCTCCCAAAGTGCTGGGATTACAGGCTTGAGCCACCGTGCCCGACTGGACTGACTCTTGTGCTGCAAAGTTAAGGGGACTCAAGTTAAAGTCATATCTCACACCTACAGCACGTGCCTGACCACATTTCTTTCTTTCTTTCTTTCTTTTTGAGCTGA
This sequence comes from Cephalopachus bancanus, assembly GCA_027257055.1. Lineage (NCBI taxonomy): Eukaryota > Metazoa > Chordata > Mammalia > Primates > Tarsiidae > Cephalopachus > Cephalopachus bancanus. The sequence continues at coordinate 273,309 of JAPVLO010001129.1, read as the reverse complement.
AGTCTCATTCTGTTGCCCAGGCTGGAGTGCTGTGGCACACTCATGGCACTCCAGCATCAACCGACTCTGGTGATCCTTCCACCTCAGCTTTCCAAGTAGGCAGAATTATAGGTGCACACTACCACGCCTGGCTAATTTTTGATTTATCATAGAGACGAGGTCTCACCAAGTTGCCCTGGCTGGTCTCAAACCCGGGGTTCAGGCAATCCACTCACCTGGGCTTCCTAAAGTGCTGGGATGACAGGCTAAGACACCAAGCCCGGCACACTTTATCTTTATATGTCTCTTGTAAATGCTATGTCAGGTACAGAAAAAGGAAAAGAATAAAAATCAAGGGCCTGGATTATGATAACTCGTCATATGAATCTAATCCAGGATGCTTCTTTTTAGATGTAACTCAAGGCCTGACTCCCTCTTGCCTTTAAGCAATTGACTATAAAATCAGCTCAAACCATGTCCTTCCCTCCTGATCCAGCATCACTGATGTAGAAACTATTGTCACCATACGAACAGTTCTAGAAATCTGCTTCTTAGGTCCATGGGACCTCAGCAAGTAAATGAAACAGACAACCCTAGGAATAAGACTTCCTAGTGATGTGGAAACTCTAGTTGTTTCTCAGCCCAAATATATATTCTGAAGAATGATATAGCCAGGCACAGTGGCTCATGCCTCTCATCCCACAACTTTGGGAGGTGGAGGTAAGAGGATTCCCTGAGCCCAGGGTTTGAGACCAGACTGGGCAACTTGACAAGACCTTGTTGCTACAATAAATAAAAAAATTAGCCGGGCATGGTGGCGCACATCTATAGATCCAGCTATTTGGAAGGCTGAGGTGGAAGGATCACTTGAGCCCAGCAGATTGAGGCTGCGGTGGCCGTTAGTGTGCCACTGTACTCCAGCCTGGGTGACAGAGTGAGACTCCAAATCGGAAAAAAAAGAAAAAAAAAGAATTATGTTTGACCAACAGAGGAAACTGAAGACAAACTTGACCTTTTTGTCATACCCAAATTGCTAACAAAAAGGCCTGGGAAGTCATTGCCTAATAAAATCTCACCAAAAATGGTTTTATTACTTTATTTATTTATTCTTTTTTTTTTTTTTTTGAGTTGGAGTCTCACTCTGTTGCCCAGACTGGAGTGCAGTGGCCGCTCCTGGCCACCGCAGCCTCGACCTGCTGGACTCCGGCGATCCTTCCACCTCAGCCTTCCAAGTAGCCAGAATCACAGGTGTGCACTACCACGCCCGGCTTATTTTTTGATTTATTGTAGAGATGAGGTCTCGCCAAGTTGCCCAGGCGGGTCTCGAACCCATGGACTCAGGCAATCCACTCACCTCAGCCTCCCAAAGGCTCGGGATTACAGGCTGAGCCACTGAGCCTGGCTTGGTTTTATTACTTTATACTGAAGTTTTTTTCCAGCCTGATGCTAGCATAATGTGGTATAACAAATTGAAGAGGCTATTCAGTTGTTAAAAGAGAAAGAGTCAGCCATCCCGTGATTGAAATCATGGCCTGAACTGGCAGTGGGGTATGTTACAGGCTGAAAAGAGGCCATTTTAGTTATATTAACATAGTCATTTAGATAAACCCTACAAACTTTCTTTTCTTCTTTTTAGAAAGCAGGATTTATTGAGAGGGCAGAAAAACTCCCACAGTGGGAGGGGACCCAAGGGGGTTGCCCAACCCTACAAACTTTCATTAGGAAATTTTCAGGCCAGTCTCAGTGGCTCAGCCTGTAATCCCAGCACTTTGGGAGGCCGAGGCGAGAGGATTGCCTGAGCCCAGGGGTTTGAGACCAGCCTGGGCAACTTGGTGAGACCTTGTCTATACAATAAATAAAAACATTAGCCGGGCATGGTAATACATACCTATAGTCTCAGCTACTTGGGAGGCTGAGGTGGAAGAATTGACTGAGCCCAGCAGGTGGAGGCTGTGGTAGCCGTGAGTGTATTACTGCACTACAGCCTGACTGAAAAAGAGTCCGATTCAAAAAGAGAAAAAAACCAACACAATAAACTTTCTTTTGGAGTTGGGCAAAATGTTGAAGCTGCTTGAATTTAAAAGTGCACATCTGGGCACAGTGGCTCATGCCTGTAATCCCAACACTTTGGGAGGCAGAAGTAAGAAGACTGCCTGAGCCCCAGGAATTTGAGATCTAGCCTACACAACTTGACAATAGGTTGTCTCTAAAATAAATAAAAAATTAGGGCAACCCCTCTGGGTTCCCTCCTACTGTGGGAGCTTTTCTGTCCTCTCAATAAATCCTACTTTCTAAAAAAAAAAATTAGCCAGGCTAATGGCACACAAATGTGGTTACAGCTACTTGGAGGGTTGAGGTGGAAGTGTCATCTGAGCTAAGCAGGCTACGGTAGCTGTGAGTGTGCCACTGAACTCCAACCTGGGTGACCAAGGGAGACTTCAACTTAAACAATAAAATATATATTTTTAAGTGCACATTTTTCCTTTTTTCACACTGCCCTCAGAATGTGGCCACTTCCCCTTTTTCCTTGACCCAGCCTTGTCTGACTGGTCTGTAAGGCCAGTCGTATCTAGTAAGCCACTGCTGGTGTTGGAGAAGAAACAGCCAGTTACACCGGACCACCTGGTGGTTAGGAGACATGGAGAATGGCCCATGGCTGGCAGGAGTGTCTGAAAACCTGATGTGGGCACTTCCCCTCCATCTGTGAGTATCATGGCATCAGAATGCTATAGGCCAGGGCTCTGGAAACAGGGGATTGTTACAATTGTGTTTTCAAACAATTTAAGGCTATCATTTTAAATGTTGTGACTTTCAGGCTATTATTTTAAGTGTGGTGACGTTCCTTTGCTTCTAAATGTTGCAATTGTCTGCCCCTTCTTCTGGAAAACTGTAAAAAAATAACGTAAATTTCAGAGTGTTATCTAAAATTGTCAGTATGGGCTGGGCGTGGTGGCTCATGCCTGTAATACCAGCAATTTAGTAGGCAGAGGCGATAGGATTACCTAAGCCCAGGAGTTCGATACTAGCCCGGGCAACATGGTGAAACCTTATCTCTATGATAAATAAAAAATTTAGGTCGAGTGTGGTGGCTCATGCCTAAATTCCCAGCACTTTGGGAGTCTGAGGTGAGACTGAGGATTGCCTGATCCCACAGGTTCACAACCAGCCTGAGTAACTTAGAGAGACTTTGTCTCTACAATAAGTCAAAAAATTAGCCGGGCGTGGTGGCACATGCCTGTAGTTCCAGCTACTTGGAAGGCTGAGGCAGAAGGATCACTGGAGCCCAGCAGGTCAAGGCTGCGGTAGCCATGAGCATGCCACTGCGCTCCAGCCTGGATGACACTGTGAGACTTCAAATCAAAAAAAAAGAATGAAAATACACCCTCTCCTGAAATAACCCATTTCTTTCCAGGAATCTCTACTCCCAGTCTCCACCGACAAGCCCCCAAAATGGTTCAAATTCAAATTCCCCTATACCTTACTAGGTACAAGCTCCCCTTCTTCATCCCATGCTCAGCAAATGAAGTTTTTGCTCCATTTTATTGAACCTGGTCTCCTTCTATTGGCATAAATGGCACTGGGCAAAGAAAGACTCCATTAGGGTCATGCGACGCCCTTGAGAGTCAGCAATAATTTGGCTCATGCTTGTGTGAACCGAAGAGATCCTGTGAAGTCAGAGAAGAGTTCTAACTGTTGTTGTGAACTTGGATAGGTAATAGAAGACAGGTATGTTTGAGATAATAAGGACACTACTAGTTAACACTAATATAGCATTTAGAATTTTCTTTTTTACTTTTTTCTTTTTCTTTTTTTTTGAGTTGGAGTCTCACTCTGTCGCCCCGACTGGAGTGCAGTGGCCGCTCCCGGCCACCGCAGCCTCAACCTGCTGGGCTCCAGCGATCCTTCCGCCTCAGACTTCCAAGTAGCCGGAACTACAGGCGCGCTACCACGCCCAGCTGATATTTTGTTTATTGTAGAGATGAGGTCTTGCCAAGTTGCCCAGGTGGGTCTCGAACCCACGGGCTCAGGCAATCCACTCACCTCAGCCTCCCAAAGGCGCGGGATTACAGGCTGAGCCACCGAGCCCGGCTAACCTCCTGGTTTCAAGTGATCTTGGCTTCCCAAAGGAGTGGAATTAAAGGCTTGCACATACCCATCCTAATATAGCATTTATTTGCTGAGCATTTTTTTTTTTTTTTTTTTGAGTTGGAGTCTCACTGTCGCCCAGACTGGAGTGCAGTGGCCGCTTCCGGCCACCGCAGCCTCGACCTGCTGGGCTCCGGCGACCCTTCCGCCTCAGCCTTCCAAGTAGCTGGAACTACAGGCGCGCACTACCACGCCTGGCTGATTTTTTGATTTATTGTAGAGATGAGGTCTCACTGCCCAGGCGGGTCTCAAACCCGCGGGCTCAGGCAGTCCACTCACCTCAGCCTCCTAAAGGCGTGGGATTACAGGCTGAGCCACTGAGCCCGGCTGAGCATTTTTTTTTTCTTTAGTTGGAGTCTCACTCCATTGCCCAGGCTGGAGTGCAGTGGCACACTCACAGCCACCCTCTGCGTTGAACAGCTGGGCTCCGGTGATCCGCCTTCACCTTCCAAGTAGCCAGAACTACAGATGCGTGCTACCATGCCCAGCTAAATTTTTGATTTATTGTAAAGATGAGGTCTTGCCAAATTGCCCAGGTTGGTCTTGCACCTGCGGGTTCAGGCAATCCACTTGCCTTGGCTTCCCAAAGTGCTGAGATTACAAACTAAGCCACTGAGCCCAGCTGATGAGCATTTTTTAAAAGTTAAGCTCCTTTGGGGCATTACAGCCCCATACAGTATATACAAGTGTTAGTCATATTCCAGATAAGGAAACTGAGTCTATGGACACAGCATTTATAAATGTGAAATCCAGCAATGGAAAGTTGAGGAGCCCACCTGTAGGAGAATATAAAAGCCTATAAGGGTATGGAGCCAGGGAGGCAGACAACTGGAACCTCACCACCACACCCTCTTTCTAGAGCTCCGTGACTCAAGTCTCCAGCCTCAAAGGGGAGATAATTGTCCCAAATTTAATAAAATTTAGGCAGATGCCAAAAAAAAGGAAAAGAAAAAAGAAACCACCAGAAAACTACAAACCTCATCAGCCTGTAAGTTTAGGCAGATGCCAAAAAAAAAAGGGAAAGAAAAAATAAACCATCAAAAAACTACAAACCTCATCAGCCTGTAAGTTCATAATATAGCAATATATTATTGTTGTAGCATTTGCTTTTCTGCCCATGACAAGGCTCCTTCCTTCTTTCCTTCCTTCCTTCCTTCCTCCCTGCTTCCTTCCTTCCCTCTTTCCTTCCTTCCTTCCTTCCTTCCTTCCTTCCTTCCTTCCTTCCTTCCTTCCTTCCTTCCTTCCTTCCTTTCTTGTGACAAGGTCTCATCAAGTTGCCCAGGCTGGTCTCGAACCCCTGGGATCAGGCAATCCCCTCGCCTCTGCTTCTCAAAGTGCTGGGATTATAGGGATGAACCAGCCCGCCAGAACCAGCCCGCCTGGCTTGAGCCCATGACAAAACTCTTCGATGTCATCCGCTTCCCCATCTTAGCCAGTCTCTCTGATGCTGTCTCTGGGACAAGGGAAAGCAAAGATACTAACTCCTCTCTTCCTTAGACCCAGGTAAGTCAGGAACACCCAGGGCCTTGTGGACTCCCATGTGTACAGGGGAGGAGTAGGATATTGCAAGTGAGGGCACTGAATCATGAGTAATGCCTGAAAACCCAGGAGTTGTGTCGTTCTATAGCTGGCAGTGATGGCCTTGTCCTGGGACCTAGATGTCCTGAGCTGAGTCCTGGGTTTCTTCCACACCTCAGGGGACCATGCGGAGCATGAGAGTAAACCCCAGGATGTGATAGATGACAATATGGGACCAAATCCTGGAAACCATGGAAACCATGGAAATTTGGCATCCTACAAAGACGAGGAAGTACACTCAGTAGGTATGAAGAGAAGGTTCAGTTGCGGACCTTGGGTGAAGTTGGGGCTAACTTTCAGCAGCCTCTTCAGAGGCTCTTTTTCCTGGAGGCAAAGCCACCACCAAACCTGTTGTGATGAAGCCCGCAAAGGCGCTGAGTGTGGGCCATTTATCAAATCATCAAATCAGAGGATTTGACACGGTGTGGGCCTGGTCATTAAAATTCAGCCCCAGGAAGGCCGCCGCCCTTCCTCGGAGATGGTGGGACATTGATAGGGAAGGGCCAAATGTCTCTCACTCCGCCGATGGCGAACATACAGGAGATGGTGTCACCTGGGGCAGCTCTGGACTGTATTAAATTATCTAGGCTGGGTGGGTGGTTCACGCCTATAATCCCAGCACTTTGGGAGGCCGAGGTGAGAGGACTGCCTGAGCCCAGGGGTTCCAGACCAGCCTGGGCAACTTGGTGAGACCTCATCTCTACAATATAAATCAAGAAACATTAGCTGGGCGTGGTAGTGCGAGCCTGTAGTTCCAGCTACTTGGAAGGCTGAGGCGGAAGGATCACCTGAGCCCAGCAGGTCGAGGTTGTAGTGGAGGTGAACGTGTCACTGCCCTCCAGCCTGGGCAACAGAGCCAGGCTCCGACTCAAAAAAGTGAAAATAAATATCTACAGCAAATCAATTACGTTTTCACTGAATGGAAAGCGTTCTCAAAAGCCTTCTCCAATCAGTAGGCGCAGTGGGCGTGGCTTCAGAGAAGAGTGCAAAGAGCTGGCCAATCAAGAGATGAGGACTTAGCTAGGAGGGCGGGCTGAGGTGTGTGACCAATAAGAAAGCATAGGCGAGTGAGGGCAAAACCCTGAGCTGGGACGGCCAATCAGTATTTGCCAAGGCTGGGAGACAGCTGTCACTCAACTTTGAATTTGGTGCATTGGCTAGGGCGACCACCAGGAAGAGAAGAAAGAGAAGTCGGAGTCTACAGGGACGCACCCCTGAGTTGCAGCCACTGAGGTGTCCTAGGCCGTGGAAAGCGAGCGCAGTTCGGGTACTCACGACATGGAGAACCTGGCCCTCTCGGCCACCTCCTCCCCAAGCCCTTGGCTGGGCGGGGAGGACATGGCGGCCTTTTGTGCTGCGCCCAGCGCTCTGGGACCATGTGATGCAGTGCTAGGATGCAGAGTTACCAAGCGAGACCTTGCCTACGAGCTTGGGGCCATTAAGTGAGATCTTCCCTTCGCTTGGGGCCTTTACTCAAGGCCTGCCACAGTGACAGTGCCCGTCTGTACCCCACATCACATCTGCTCCTGACAGTGCCATTGCACTCCAACATGGATGACAAAGTGAAACTCTGACACACACACAAACACACACACACAAAGAAAAAGGGCTGGGTGCGGTGACTCTAACTTGTAATCCTCGCACTTTGGGAGGCCGAGGCTGTTAGGGTTCGACAGAGACAGGGTGAGGGTGGAGAGGTGCAGGGAGGCACAGGCGAGGCAACTGGGACTGGCAAGCCGGAGGTGCGTGCTGGCGACCCAGAGATCCGAGTAAGTGCAAAGAATTGCAACACACAAAAAGGTTAAGAAAGAAAAGTTTATTTAAAAGTAAATTAAAGGGAGAAAGAGAAGGAAGAGAGAAGATTCACCTCCCCAAGGTGGGGGAGGGGGGGCCAAAGCCAGGAAGCGTGGCGACAGCCTTAGCTCAAAGAGTACATGGCTACACTAGCAAGGGAATGGCCGCTGGTTGTTCGTGGTTGACTCCTTTTAACCATTCCCCTTGATGGGGGAAGACCATTAGGGTGATTGGATGGTGGCCTGCTCACGTCATCACAAAGGGGCAGGCAAGCGCAGGTACTGATGATGTCAGGTGATGGACAGCAGACAGATGGGTGGGTTAGTCACATGATTGCTGCCATGGTGGGGCTTCTCTGTGTCACATAGTTCACAGAGGGCTGGTTAGGTTAACCCTGGGGGGGGGTTCCTGCAAGAGACTAGTTAGACATTTGTAATTCAAGACATTTGTAATTCACAGACTCAGACATTTGCAACTCACAAACTCTTAGGACTTTGGCCTTGACAAGGAATCAAAAGTTTATTAGACATTATTATGCTAAACCATGAATGGTTGGGCTGTCCTGATCTTGCATCTGAAGGAGAATTGCCTAGGGGGGATGGGATAGGCTGCTGTTTGTCCTGCAGTAGAATGTCTGAATGCTTTCTTTTATTTATTTATTTATTTTTGAGTTGGAATCTCACTCTGTCACCCAGACTGGAGTACTGTGGCTGCTCCCGGCCACCGCAGCCTCGACTTGCTGCTGGGCTCTGGCGATTCTTCCGCCTGAGCCTTCCGAGTAGCTGGAACTGCAGGCGCACGCTACCACGCCTGGCTAATCTTTTGATTTATTGTAGAGATGAACCCGCAGGCTCAGGCAATCCACTCACCTCAGCCTCCCAAAGGCGCAGGATTACAGGCTGAGCCACCGAGCCCGGCTTGAATGCTTTCTAATTGTTACACTGAGGTAAAAAGACTAAAGAATAAGCTAAGTTTCTTCTAGATTTCTATAGGTACCTTTCAGAGGCGAGAGGCTTGCCTGAGCTCAGGGGTTTGAGACAAGCCTGGGCAACTTGATGAGACCTCGTCTCTACAATAAACTAAAAAAAAAAAATTAGCTGGGCATAGTGGCACGTGCCTGTAGTTCCAGCCACTTGGAAGACTGTGGTGGAAGGATGGCCTGAGCCCAGTGGGCTGAGACTGTGGTGACTGTGACTGTGCCCCTACACTCCAGCTTGGATGACAGAGTAAGACTCCAACTCAAAAAAAATAAGAAGAAATTTCTGCTTTTTTAAAAAACATGTTTGATTTCTTGAGAGGCAAGGGGTTGGGACTCCTAATTTCTGTGGGAAAAGAGGCCTGGTACTGTGAGTTCTTGCGTCCTAGAGGAAAGAGATTCCCTAAAGAGCCAAGGAGGAGGCTAAGTATAATACAATGCTACAAAAAACGGTGTGTGGGGTAGCTGGACCCAGGATGCAGGAAATATGATTTATTTTATTTATTTTTTTTGAGTTGGCGTCTCACTCAGTCGCCCAGACTGGAGTGCAGTGGCCGCTCCCGGCCACCGCAGCCTCGCCTGCTGGGCTCTGGCGATCCTTCCGCCTCAGCCTTCCCAGTAGCTGGAATTACAGGCATGCGCTACCACGCCCGGCTGATTTTTTTTTTTTTAATTTATTGTAGAGATGAGGTCTCGCTGCCCAGGCGGGTCTTGAACCCACGGGCTCAGGCAATCCACTCACCTCAGCCTCCCAAAGGCGCAGGATTACAGGCTGAGCCACCGAGCCCGGTTTAGAAATACGATTTTTACGCAGAGGACGAATAGGAAGAGTTTATGAGATGACTTGGGAAAGCACTTAACGTACAGCCAATGAGTAACACTCACTCCTTTTATTATTTCCACTCTCCTGCTGGAGCAGATCCAACGTCTTGGGCACCAAGTTCAAAATCTTCAACAACGGGGTGAATCCCCAACGGAACAATGTGGACCCTGATGCTGCCGGGATCAGACAGGAGCTGGGAGCTGTGTGTTACGTGAGTGTCCCGGAGTTAGAGAAAACCGGGCAGGATGGTGGGAAGGGGGGAGACAGGCCGGCTGGAACATACTCCTCCCAGGAGGCTAACGTCTTGGGACGGCGGGCGCCTCGGAAAATGACAGTGATCATCCCGAGAGTGGACAGACAGAACCAGAGAATCCGCGTCCAGCCACAAAACGTGAGTCCCCAAGGTCGGGAGTCTCCGGGTGGGTAGAGGAGGAGGGGCTGGGGGCTGGTCCTCCAAGATCCCAGAGGAGGAGGCGGCCGGTGGGTTGCAGGTCACAGGTGAAGCCTACAGGACTGGTGACTCCCGTGGCTCGAGGAATAAAGACCAGAGACTCAGAGTCTGCATCGGGAGACAGGGGGATTGATGGTAGGGTAGCAAGCCACGCCTCCTGCTTTACCTTCTAGGAGCACCAGTCTTTACTGAGTCACTTAGAATGCGGGACTTTCCATGGGCTAGTTGTGATGTAAAATAAAACCCCGTCATGGAGCCAAGACAGAAATCTCTACGAGTTGGATTTTCGTGGTCGAGTCTTTCGGGAATCCATCAAGAACTTCCAGATCCCGCACCCGCGGAACCGGGAGCGCCTGGGAACTGGCGATGAGAACTACATTTCCCATCAGCACTTGAGCGTTTGCCAGGCAAGGCAGACGCCACGGCTATTGCAAAGCCTTTTGGGAATTGTCGTTTATACGGCCCCTAGAGGGCGCCGGGCGCAGCCTCCAAGCTCAGGGCCTGGGAGATGGGGGAGTCTGGGTAAGACTTAGAGCCTTATTTCCTCCTCAGGAGACCAACTAGTGCTGCAGTTCGGCGGCGTGACCAAAGACTCGTTCATCATGGACTTCGGCTTCCCACTTCGCCCGCTCCAAGCATTCGCCATCTGCTTGTCTGGTTTTGATTGTAAGCTGGCCTGTGAATAACTCAATAAAATTCCATCCTCTCACCAGCTTCTGTGACTGCTCATTGGAAGAAACAAGACTTCTTTTGCACCACCTTAATAGTAACTGACAGGGACCAGGGGCAGTGGCTCATGAATGGAATCTCAGTACTTTGGAAGGCTGAGGTGGGAGGATCGCTTGAGCCCAGAAGTTTGAGACCCGATTTGGCAACACAGGGAGACCGCGTTTCTACAAAAAATAAAAAATTAGCCAGGCATGGTGGCCCTTGCCTGTAGTCTCAGTTACATTAGAGGCTGAGGCAGAAGGGTTGAAGGTGGAGGCTGTGGTTAGCCATGATCGCGCCCCTGCACTCCTGCCTGGGCAACAGAATGAGACCCTGACTCAAAAAACAAACAACAACAAATAACAACAATAACAATATGGAGCAATTATTAGACGCCACCTGAGTGTTCAATCTAGTGCTCTGATGGGGTTCACAGGTGATCGTGGGGATTGGTTTTGAATACCAAAAAGAGACAAAACAGTCAGAGAAGTGCAACAGTGAATAAGAGACCTAGTAGGACTGACTCTAGTTTGCTCCTAACTCTTCTCCAACCTTGCTTTCTGCCCTGCTGTGATATCTTCTAGGTTAATGCCTTTGCTTATCTCTGCACTTAGGCTGAGCTAACTATGGATGGAGTTTACAGTTTGCTGCTTCTTTTTTTTTTTTTTTTTTTGAGTCAGTGTCTCACTCTATTGCCCAGGCTGCGAATGCAGTGGCATGCTCACGGCCATCCCAGCCTCGACCTGCTGGGCTCAGGCGATCCTTCCACCTCAGCCTTCCAAGTGGCTGGAACTACAGGTGCACACCACCTTGCCCGGCTAATTATTTTTATTTACTGTAGAGACAAGGTCTCTCCATGTTGCCCAGGCTGGTTGCGAACCCATGAGCTCAGGCAGGCCTCTCGTCTCTGCCTCCCAAGGTGCTGGGATGACAGGCGTGAGCCACTGCACCCAGCTGAGTTTATAGTTTAAAGCAAGGATGATAATAGTCGCTTCCCAAAACCAACCCCCAGGAGATAAGGAGGGTATGCACTAAAGTAACGATGTTATGTTACAGATCTTATGTTAGGGATGATCTGTGATCATTGGTCAACTCTTGACCTCAAACCCCTTCTATTTGCCCTTTTCCTAACATAAAAGAACCCTAAAATTCATATTTGTAAAGTCAGAGGTACCGGACGGCGGGGCGGGCCTCGCCTCAACAAGATGGCTCCAACCCGGACCAGGCGGGAACTAAGACCCCAGCCGCAAAACCAGCCAGTACCTGTTACAGCGTTTCTAGCAACCCCGTTCAGCCAATCGCCAGCAGACACGGCAGCTGTCCCAACCAATGATCGCTCTCCCTAATTCCCCTCACAGCTTTCTCAGCGTGCCCTTTATAAACCCGTCACCCATCTTGCTGGGCGCGACTTCTCCGGCCCACAGCTATATGGACCGGAGAACCTCGCCAGGGATTGCGTTAATAAATTTTTCTTGGCTCCTTTGTTGCCGTTTCGCCTGGTCTGGTTTCATTTACCTTACAATATTAACTTAAGATAGGTCTGTAGGACCTTAGTCCGATCTTGGCTTGCAGGTGTTCCAAAATAGTCAGCTTCCCACTGCACCCCTCACCCACCCACCCACACACACTACCCAACACCTTGTTTCTTGACTTATTGACTGTCATGGAGTGAGCCCTATGAGCTTGGATTCGTTTACAAAAGCACGGTGAGGCCGGGCGTTGTGGCTCACACCTGTAATCCCAGCACTTTGGAAGGTGGAGGCGAGAGGATTGCCTGAGACGTTCAAGACCAGCCAGGCAACTTAGCGAGATCTTGCCAAAAAATTAGTCAGGCGTGGTGGCAGGCACCTGTAGTTCCAGCTACTTAGAAGACTGAGACAGAAGCATCACCTAAGCCCAGCAAGTCGAGGCTGCAGTGGGAGGCCGTGAGTGTGTTGCTGCACTCCAACCTGTGTGACAGAGGGAGACTCCTACTTAAAAAAAAAACAAAAAACAAACAAAAGGCCGGGCTCGGTGGCTCAGCCTGTAATGCCGCGCCTTTGGGAGGCTGAGGTGAGTGGATTGCCTGAGCCCGCGGGTTCGAGACCCGCCTGGGCAGCGAGACCTCATCTCTACAATAAATCAAAAAATCAGCCGGGCGTGGTAGCGTGTGCCAGTAATTCTGGCTACTCCGAAGGCTGAGGCGGAAGGATCGCCGGAGCCCAGCAGGTCGAGGCTGCGGTGGCCGGGAGCATCCACTGCACTCCAGTCTGGGTGACAGAGTGAGACTCCTACTCAAAAAAAAAGGGGGGCGGGATGGGATTAACAGTAGCAAATATCTGTCTGGGGATGAGGAAACACCTCTTATCAACAGGGTGCCTGAATGAAACGTAATTGTACACCTAACCCTTAACTGTACCCCACAAAACCATAATAAAAAATGTTGATTATGGAAAAAAAAAAAAAAAAAGGGCCATGAGTCACATGTCTTTTGGATCAGGGCAGGGCAGTGTTAACAACATGCCTTTCATGCTACATCTGAGGAATATGAAGGAACTTGCAGTCAGAAAGGTCAGGGTGGGAACATCAGGAAGTAGACAGAGCGCATACAAACGTCTTAAAGATGGGAGGGGGTTTGGTTGGTTTGGGGACATGAAAGAAGACAGCATGACAGGAGCTGGGAGAACCAGAGGAGAGAGACAGGGGATGAGGCTGGACATTCTGTCACCGGAGCATGACCTCTTCTATTCTTTCGGGAAGCCCAGAAGTGTGTGAAATAACCTGTTCTTGAAGTTGAGCTTCCTTCCTCAAAGGCCAGCTGAACGCCAGTAAACACAAACCAGCTGCAGGATGACCTGAGCTCACCTATGCTGCCCTGACCTGAATCGTCGCTTCATGACAGTGTTAAAATCTTTCCCCAGAGGGGAGAATTGTACCTTGCTAGGCACAAAAAGTGTCGGGTGCAAAGAAAGGACGAGCCCTCAACACTCCAACCTTCCTAGAAAGCTCCACCTTCTTCCAGGAATCCTCACCCCATCTCTGCTGACAAGGCCCAAAAAAGCCTCCAGTCCGGGTTTACTGTAACCCAGGGGGAAGTTGATTTCTGTGAGTTCCGCTTTTCTGTGGCTTAGTCAACGAATGTTTTTTTTCCTCTGCTGTACTGAACTGGTCTCCTTTTTTTTTTTTGAGTTGGAGTCTCACTCTGTTGCCACTCCCAGCCACCGCAGCCTCGACCTGCTGGGCTCCGGTGATCCTTCCGCCTCAGCCTTCCAAGTAGCCGGAATTACAGGCGTGCGCTACCATGCCCGGCTGATTTTTTGATTTATTGTGGAGATGAGGTCTCGCTGCCCAGGTGGGTCTCGAACCCGTGGGCTCAGGCAATCCACTCACCTCAGCCTCCCAAAGGCGCGGGATTACAGGCTGAGCCACCGAACTCGGCTTGGTCTCCTTCTATTGGTGCAAAGAGCCCTGGGCAGGGAAGAACCCACTAGGGTCAAGCTCTTGAGGGTCAACAATAATTTGACCCATCCTTGTTTGATCAGAACAGATCCTGTGAAGTCAGAGCCTTCTAAGCTGTCGATGTGAAGTTGGGTGGGGAATTGAAGACATGCATGGTTGAGAGAATAAGGACACTACTAGCTAACACTGATATAGCTTATTAAAATTTTTATTTAGGCCAGGCTCGGTGGCTCAGCCTGTAATCCCAGCACTTTGGGAGGCCAAGACGAACAGATTGTCTGAGCCTATGGGTTTGAGACCAGCCTGGGCAACTTGGCGAGACCTCCTCTCTACAATAAATCAATAAATTAGCCACCACAGCCTTGACCCGCTGAACTCAGGCAATGTTTCTGCCTCAACCTTCCAAGTAGTGACTGGAACTACAGGTGTGTGCCACCACACCCAGCTAATTTTTTGATTTATCATAGAGATGAGGTCTTGCCAAGTTGTCCAGGCTGGTCTTAAACCCCTGTGTGGCAGGATGCGGCAAATGCTCAAATATATTTCTTGTGTGATTGAGTGAATAAACATAAAAACACATGTAGCTGGTTCGGGATCAGCAGTTGGCCTCATGGCAATCACCTGGGATAACTTCCACTAGCCCAGGGCAGGAAAGGAGTTGATAGCAGTTAAAGGTATTTCCTTTTTTTTTTTTTTTTGAGTTGGAGACTCACTCTGTCACCCAGACTGGAGTGCAGTGGCCACTCCCGGCCACCGCAGCCTCGACCTGCTGGGCTCAGGTGATCCTTCTGCCTCAGCCTTCCAAGTAGCTGAAACTACTGTGTGCTACCACGCCCAGCTAATTTTTGATTTATTGTAGAGATGAGGTCTTGCCAAGTTGCCCAGACGGGCCTCAAACCCGCGGGCTCAGGCAATCCACTCACCTCAGCCTCACAAAGGCGTGGGATTACAGGCTGAGCCACCGAACTCGGCTAGTATTTCCTTTTGAAAGGCAAGTTGCAACTTTAAAGACCCGCCAGGCACTAAAAGCCAAATGGCCCAGAGACTGGTCATTTCATGGAAATGGAAAAGAGTCTTATCTAAAACCCCCCTTCTGAAGTTGACAGTTTACAAACCTGCATTTCCTGGAAAACATTTGTTCTTTGAAAAATCTGATTTTGCTGAGTACAGCCTTGTAAGATTCCAAAGGAAGTATGTAATCACTCACCTAAACAAGGGTATAAGCTCACACTTGTCCTGTTCTGGGGTGCTCGATTTGGACGCATTAAATTCTCGGGCCCGCTGGAATGGCCAGAGTAATAAAGTGCCACTTCCTATAATAGTCTCGGTGTCACGATCTCTCTATTTTTCCTGCTACACCTTGACTCAGGCAATCCTCTTGCCTCTGCCTCCCAAATTGCTGAGATTATAGGCGTGAGCTACTGTGTCT
The DNA here is from genome assembly GCA_027257055.1 of Cephalopachus bancanus. Classification (NCBI taxonomy): domain Eukaryota; kingdom Metazoa; phylum Chordata; class Mammalia; order Primates; family Tarsiidae; genus Cephalopachus; species Cephalopachus bancanus. The sequence continues at coordinate 257,987 of JAPVLO010001129.1, read as the reverse complement.
GGTGGTGAGCAGTTTTTAATTTTTTTATTTTTATTTTTTGCCGGAACCAAGAGATTTATTAAAGGGGCAGTTACAGGAAGGGACTGTAACCGAGGAAAAGTGAGAGAGAGTGAGAGTGAGAGAGAGAGGGAGTGGGAGAGAGGCGGGGAGAGAGAGCAAGAGGGAAGGAGAGAGTTTTTTATTTTTTGAAGTCTCACTGTGTCACCCAAGCTGGAGTGCAGTGGCACGCTCACAGCCATCTCAGCCTTCCAAGTAACTGGAACTATAGGTGCGTGTCACCACACCAGGCGAATTTTTTTATTTATTGTAGAGACGAGGCCTCAACATGTTGCCCAGGCTGGTCTTGAACCCATGGGCTCAGGGAATCCTCTCGCCTCCAACTCCCAAAGTGCTGGGATGACAGGCATGAGCCACCGCACCCAGCTCAGAGCATTGTTTTAAACTCCTTTGGGGCCTTACATCCCATAAGGTATGTACAAATGTTAGTCACATTACAGATAACTGAGTCTATGGACACCAGGCTTATAAATGTGAAATCAGGCAACAGAAGGTCTTGAAGAACTCACCAATAAGAGAATGTAAAGGCCCATAGGAGATGGAGCCAGGGAGGCAGACAACTGGAGCCTCACCCTCTTTTTAGAGGTCCAGGAGTCAAGCTTCCAGCCCCCAGGGGGAGATTATTGTCCCAAGTTTAAAAACATTTTAGGCAGACTCCAAAGACAAATTACAAACCCCACCAGCTCTTAGTTTCATAAAAAGTGTTGGGATATGTGGAGGCGCATTGGAGAGACAACAGACGTGGTTTGTCCTCTGTTATTCTCCCCTCCTAGCCACCCCAGGGACCCACGCGTAGGCCACTGTCAATTCCAACACACACGGAGACATCACTCACAACAAATCGAAAGGCTTTATTTTTTATATAAACCAAAACTTATAAAAAATAAATAGATAATAAATAACACGCAAACCAGCTGGTCTCAGTCTCGCTTCCCACCGAGATCCAGGCAAGGAGAGGCTGCGCTGGGAGGAGGGGAGGGAGAAGTGGCCACAGCATGGCTCAAGGGCATGGCCTGGACTGGGGACACGGAAGTGACTGTGGAGGAAGGCAAAGTGTGGGCAAGGGCAGGGATGGGGGTTGACGCCGAGGGTGGGTTCCCGAGTCGTGCCCAGGCCCTGGCCCGGGCAGCAGGGGTGAGGCAGGGGCCCAGCACCTCCTGGGCCTGGGCGATGCGGCGGGCGAAACGGCTGCGATCCCGGGCGAGCTGCTCCCAGGGTCCCCGGCGGTTGGCTTGGGCCGGCCCTGCCCAGACAGCCAGGAAATGGACCGTGACCTTCTCAGAGAAGCACACCTGGGGACGGACCAGGCACAGACCCGTGAAGAGACAGCAACACAGATGGAGGGGAGATGTAAACAAAAGTTAGTTACACAAAAATGCCTGCTATCTGGTGAGTCACCCGCCCATGGCTGTCATGGGATCTCCTGCTGACTCACTGCAGGTAGACATGTTTCCTGGGGCTGTGGTTGGCTACAGCTACTCCCTTCCCCCACAGAAGCCCACCCTCTTACAAAAGATTGCATGAGTGTCCACAGCCCTCCCAACAGAGTTCACATGCAACCCTTGGTAACACACAGGTCCCCAGGAGTCCCGGCCTCCCCAGGGGTCCCGGCCTCCAGCCCTTCCCCCCCACCAGACAAAGGAGTTTTGCTCCCAGCCCCTTCCTCCCTAAGAATCTGTGCCCTCAGCACCCACCTTTCTAGGCTTTAGGGGAGTTTCAGGGTCGGGATCCCGGGTGGGTGTTTCTGATGACTTAAGCCTCCTTTGCAGTCGGAGGGGCAGCTTAGGAGTGGCCCAGGGAGGTGGGGGCTTCTCTCCAGGTAAATAGATGGCAACTTGGAAGGGGCGGGGCTCATCCTGTGCCCATTCCTCAGCAGCTTCCTCTTCTTCAGTTTCCTCTCCGGGTTGGTATACCCAGGCCCTGAGGAGGGCACTCTGGGCCTGAGAGGAAGGATGTGGGCCCGTGGCAGCAGCTTCTCCTCGCCCAGCTGCTTCCGAATCTTCTCCTTTGTTCTCGTTCCCCTCCCACTCATCTTCCTCCTCTGTGTCCTCTCCTGGCCAATACACCCAGGTCTTCAAGAAGGTGCTTGTAGGGGCGGTAGAAGCAGAAGACCCAGCTTCTCCCTCTGCCTCAGCTGATTCTGAATCACTGTCTTCATCCTCTTCCTCATCCTCTGTGTCCTCTCCTGGCCGATACACCCAGACCTTCAAGAAGGCACTTGTGGTGGGGGTGGAAGCAGATGCCTCAGCTTCTCCCTCTTCCTCAGCTGATCCTGAATCACTGTCCTCATCTTCTTCCTCATCTTCCTCTTCCTCTGTGTCCTCTCCTGGAAGATACGCCCAGGCCTTCAAGAAGGCACTTGTGAATGGAATAGGAGGAGGATACTCAGCTCCTCCTTCCTTCTCAGCTGCCCCCCGAGTATTGTCCTCCTCCTCCTCCTCCTCATCTTCTTCCTCATCTTCTTCTTCCGTGCACTCATCAGGTTGATCCTCCCAGGCCCTTTGCAGGGGCCTGTGGGCTGGGACTGACAAGTGTGGCTCTGGGCCAGCTTCTCTCTCAGCTGCTTTGTGTGCCTGTTCACCCTTCTCCTTCGACTCCTCTCCTGAGCAGCACTCCCAGGCCCTGGGGTTGGAGCCAGAAGACGAGGAGGAAACAGAGGTCTTGCTGGCCTCTCTATCTGTGTTTTCTTCCTCCGTGGCGTGATCCTCTTCCCGTTCTGGGCAGTACTCTAAAGTGCTGGGCTTGGATCCTGGAGACAAGGGAGAAGTGGAGTTTCTGAGAGCTTCTTTCTGCCCGGCTTCTCCATCCTCCTCCCCCTCCACCACTGGACAACACTCCAGGCGTGACGAGGGATAAGAGACCTTGGTCACTCCCTCATCTTCAGCAACTCCCTCTTCTGTAGCTTCCTCCTCCCCACAGTCCTTATCAGAACCTTGCAGGGTTTTTATCAGAAGGCTGGGGGACAAGAGAGCAGGCTGGCCATCTGTAACTTGACTTCCCTGCTCTCCAGGGATACTCACTGCTCCTTCCTCACTATACTCATCATCACTGTCATCCGAACACCCCCAGGCTTCAGGAGGGGAACTGCTGGTATTCAGGTCCGGGCGGGTCTCCCAGGCTGCTTCTCCATCCTCTTCAGGGGCTCTCCTGTCTTCGGCCTCCCCTTGAGAGTGCCTGCCCCAGGGGGCATGGTGGGTTGCCAGAGGAGCCTTAGCTTCTCCCTCCAGGCCAGCTTCTCCCTGATCTGCTCCTATTCCTGTTTCCACCAGCCATGGCTCTGGAGGTCCTGGGCACCTCAGGCGGCTCCAGGCCCGGCTGAGGAAGCCCATCAGTGGGGACAGGAGGAAGAGGGAATGGGCATCCCTCCGGGAGGAAGTGTGATGAGGCACTTGGCCTGGGGCCATCTGTCTGACTGGGAAAAGGAAAGAAAAAAAGGAAATGAAGTTTAGGGATCATTCAGGGCATGGCATCCCGGCAGGACCATGAGTCATAGCAACAAAATAGTAACACAAACGAGTAAATAGCAACATGAGAATCCCTGCCCCAAATTCCTTTCTGATCTCAGCCACTCCCATCTCTGTCCCTTGGCTCTCTTCTCTCTCCTTTCTCAATACCCAGGAGTCTGGGCCCCCAGTTCACGCCTTCCTTAGAACCAAGAGTCCAAGCCTCCAGCTTCCTCTTTCCTCAGACCCAGAAGGCCCAGTGCCAAGAACCAAGGATAACGGGGACAAAGTCATAGTCCTTCGTCCTCTCATTCTCCTGAGGAGTGACAAGTCTGGCCCCCACCACCTTCCTCCCTTGGAGACTCAAATACTCTGAACACCGCCCCCCCCACCCCCAGATGATTCCTTCACTGAGGACTCAAGAGTCTGGCTCCCAGACCTCTCATCCCTCGGGCTCACGACTCCAGGCTGCCAACGCCTTCTTCCTAATTCCAGGCCCCCAGCCCACTCCTCCAGACCCCGCAGGCCGCCCCCAATCCCGCCTCCCCTGCGGTCCGGGTTTTGAGGCCCTCCCTCCTCCAGACCCGGGAGTCCGGGTCCCGAGCCTTCCTGTCTCAGAATTCAGAAATCCGAGCGCCCTTCTCATTGCTGACCAGGAGTCCCAACTCCCTGGGGACCCAGGCGTCCTGACCCCTTACTCACCGGCTTGGGGTCTGCGCGTCACCCCGGGGGCAGGAGCGCCGGCTCGGGCTGCCAGAAGCGATCACGGGTCCAGACGGCTCGGGAGGCCAGCGCGTTCATTTCGGGGGACTCAAAGTATCTCTGGCTGCCGCAAGCGTGGGAGCGACGAACGGGTTCGGGGTCGCGCCGCGGACTCTCTCATGAAAACAGCTGCAGAACTGGAACGGACTCAAAGACGCAGACGGCGCCTGCAAGGCTTTTATATTCGCGGCGACGTGGTGACGTCACGAAGGAGGCGGGGATTGGAAACGCCGACGGAAAGAAGAGTGGGAAGGGAAAATAAGACCGACTTCTCGCGGAGAATCCGGGCTTTGTGACGTCACCCGGGCATTTCTGAACGTGGCCACGCCTCCGAACAAGCGAGCTGTCAATCAAAAGCTTGGCCCTCTTGAGGCTTGGGAACCAACTTTCTCCCTTTGCTCGGAGTTAAGGTCCTCCCACCCCAATTTAGCCATCAGGCTCCAGCCTAGAGTCTCCCGTCCTCACATCCGGCTGGTTTCCTCCCCGGATGGGAGGGTATGTCATTGTTCCCATTTCGCAGATGAGGAAACAGGCTTGGAAATAAAGCCATTTGCCCAAGATGGTCAGAGCAGTCTAGATTCATGGGAAATGAGAACGAGAATGTAACCACCATGAAGGCAGGCACTCCGCTTCGCTTTCTAGTCAGTGGTGACAAAGGCGCCCACACACAGCAGGTGCTCAACAAATGTATGGCGAATGACTGCCAAGCCAAAAGCTCAGGTTCCTTTCTGGTCACAGGCACAGGGCTCTGCCCCTGCTTCAAACAGGTAAAAGCTCTGTCTATACAAAAGGAAATCTGACTGGGTGGGCCTGTTCCTGGGCGTGAGGGGAGCTTTTGCTACAAGTTTCAGGCTCAGAGCCACAGTTCCAGGCCCACAGCTCTCTTCCCCTACCTGATGCATTATCTAGTACCTCAATATAGCCAGGAAACCACGTATCCCTCCTGAGGGGGTTGTTCTCAGTTTAGAACAGAATTCTTTTCTTTTTTTTTTTTTTTTTGAGTCAGAGTCACACTCTGTTGTCCAGCAGGTCACGGCCACAGCAGCCTTGACCTGCTGGGCTCATGTGACTCTTCGCCTTAGCCTTCCATGTAACTGGAACCACAGGCACGTGCCACCACTCCCGGCTGATTTTTTAATTTACTGTAGAGATGAGTTCTTGCCAAGTTTCCCAGGCAGGTCTCGAACCCCTGGACTCAGGCAATCCTCTCACATGTGCATTCCAAAGTGCTGAGATTACAGGTGTGAGCCACCGTGCCCAGCTAGAACAGAATTCTTGCCTGGATCTGAGGTGGAGATTTGATACTCGCCACTTGACTCGGTCGTAGCCAGAATCCAGGAATCTGGGACCAATCTCTTCTCCCTGGGAGCCCTGGATAAGCCATCCCCGGATCCATCCTATTAAAAACCCTCACTTACAGCCTAAAGTCCTGACTCCTGGCTCATACCTTCTTAGGCACCCAGGAGTCTGGATCCCTAACCCAATCCTTCCAGGACTTTGGGACTCTGAGCTCCCACCCCTTGCAAACCCCACGCCTCCTCCCTTTAGGGCACCAGGCCCCTGACTGAGCACGACAAACCCATTAGGGTCCTGGAGTTCAGTCTTCCAATCTACTCTCCCAGCCTCAGCTCTCAGGGGACCCGGGTTGGGGGGCCGCCCCTCCCTTCAGCTGTGGGGGCAGCTGAGCCAGGGGTCAGGCTATGATGGGGAGGCCAGAAGGGGCGGGGACAGGCGGGATTGGGAGGGGAAGCAGCAGCGTGGGCGGCTGGCAGAGGGAGGGAAAGACCAGAAGAGAGGAAGGAGAAACTGGAAGAGGGAGGAAGAGAGAAAGTAAGAAGGAGATTCCGAAAGAGAGGGGAGGAAACACAGACGTGGAGGGAGAGAGAGAGAGAGAGAGAGAGAGAGAGAGAGAGAAGAGAGAAAGGAAGAGGGTGGCAGAGTGAGACAGGGATGGCAGAGAGAGAGAGAGAGAGAGAGAGAGAGGAGATAGAGACTTAGGAAAGAGACTCTGAGTCTGGGAGAAGATTTGGACAGAAACAGAAAGGTTGGAGAGAGTGTGATGGAGGGAGAGAATGAGTGAAGAAGAGAGTGAAAGAGACAGGGTTTGGAGAGAGAGAGAGAAGTGCGACTGGAAAGAGAGAATAAAAGAAGGGAGAGTGGGAGAAAGAGAAAGAGAGAGGGAGACCATAAGAGACGGAGACAAAGAGACAAAAAGAGAGTGCCAGTTAGCAGGTGAGAAAAGAGGCAGAGAACTATGAGAGACAGCTCCTAGGCGACAAAAGAGGGGACACTGCAGCACCCACACCGTCTTCTTGTCCCCTGTCATTGGGACCCCAGAGCTGGGTAAGTTTCCTGGCTGGGCTGGAAGGGGCTGCCGGGGTGAACATTCCCGGTGCTGCAGGGCTTGGCTTGGGGAGCTGGCAGGGGTGGCTGGGGTGCGTGGGGGAGGGCAGAAGGCAGGTAGGCTGGGGCAGCCGGAAGGAGGCAGGGAATGGGGAGCCCTTAAGCACAAAGAGGGTCACATTCCTGGCCAGAGTGCAGTGGGCAGGAATAAAGGATCCCCTATTCTCTGGCCTGGGCCGCAGACAGCTGCCCCCTCCCGCAGCTGCCAGGGCCGCCTACCTCGCTTGGCATTGCTCTTGGTATGCGGTCCTGGGCCGTGGCCTCCTCCAGCCCCCCAAGTCCCCAAACAAGAGGCTCTTTCTCCTCGGCCTCCTCCGACCTCCGAGCCCCTGACCCCATCTCTGTTTGGAGCCGGGTCGCTGCAGAGACACAGCCCCTTTCTTTCTCTCCTCCAGCCCTTGATGGAGGAGAGCAGACCCCGAAGCAGCCTCAGCCTGGCCAGCAGCGCCTCCACCATCTCTTCGCTCAGTAACCTGAGCTCCAAGGTTTGGGCTTCCCGGTGGGCATGGGGAGGAAGGCAGGGGTCTGAGCCGCCCCAGGGCCTCTGGTGGTTAAGGACAAGGATCCAGCTGGGCGTGGTGGCTCACGTCTGTAATCCCAGCACTTTGGGAGGTGGAGGCGAGAGGATTGCCTGAGTCCAGGGGGTTCGAGACCATTCTGAGCCACATGGCGAGACCTCGTCTCTACAATAAGTCAAAAAGTTAGTCGGGGGTGGTGGCGCACGCCTGTGGTTTCAGCTACTTGGATGGCTGAGTCGGAAGGATCACCTGAACACAGCAGGTTGAGGCTGTGGTGGCTGTGGACATGCCACTGCACTCCAGTCTGGGTGACAGACTCCGACTCAAACCAAAACAAAACAAAAGGATGTGGATCCTTAGCAATGGGGTCTGCCGGACCTCTCTGAGGTCCTGAATTGTCCACCAGCCACGGCTAGGAATGCAGAGGCACTCCCAGCTCTGTCCCCACCCTTTGCATTTTCCCAGTTCTGAGCCAGACTAACAACCTCCTTTGACCCTGGTTGCTAAGATAAGGCCACTCCCCAGCCATGAGGCCCCTCTAGTTCTCAGAAGCAGTGGCTGTTCTTGATTAGCACTGGGACTCTCTCTTACCTCCAGCCGTTCCATCTATCCATTAATGAACTCCAATAAGAAAACACCCTTCTTTGACAATAAGGCTGCCTGCACCCCAAATCAGCCTCCCAGCCAAAAGTTTAGGGACTGGCTGGATGCAGTGCCTCATGCCTGTGATCTCAGCACTTTGGGAGGCCGAGGCACGAGGATTGCTTGAGCCCAGGAGTTCGAGACCAGCCTGGGCAACATGGCGAGACCTTGTTTCCACAAAAAAAAAAAATTAAAAATTTAGTCAGGCATGGTGGCGTGCACCTGTAGTCCTAGCTACTCAGGAGGCTGAGGTGGGAGAATCGCCTGAGCCCAGGAGGTCGAGGCTGTGGTTAGCCATGATCGTGCTGCTGCACTCCAACCTGGATGACAGAGTGAGACCCAGAGTCCCACCTCACCGCCCTACCAGGCCATCCTGAGACCCTCCCTCATTCACTCTGTCCCCTTCTCTCCTCAGAAGACTACCCGGGCAGTAAACAAGGTCCACGCCTTTGGGAAGAGGGGCAATGCACTCAGAAGGGACCCCAACCTCCCAGTGCACATCCGAGGCTGGCTTCATAAGCAGGTGGAGTCAGTGGAAGAAGGAAAAGGATGCTAGAGTCTGTGTCCCTGGCTGTACACTGTTTCTCTCTCAAGTTTCCAAATATGTTTCTTTTTTGCTATCAACTGCCCTTCCCCTTATTCTGTCATTGTTTCACTCATTCATTCATTCAGTGACTATGTCTGGAACACTTACAATGTTTCCAACCCCAGGGCACATGCCACGCAAATTAAGATGAACAAGTATCCATATGACATTCTAGATTGAGTGGAGGAGGGATGGATAATAAATCAATAAATAAACAACTCAGGGAAGGTGGCTCATGCCTGTAATCTTAGCACTTTGAGAGGCTGAGGGGGGAGGATCGCTTGAGGACAGGAGTTCCAGATCAGCCTGGGCAACATAGCGAGACCCCCATCTCTACAAACATTAAAAAAAAAATTATCCAGGCGTGGTGGCACACACCTGTAGACCTAGCTGCAGGGGAGGGTGAGGTGGAGGATCGCTTGAGCCGAGGAGTTGGAGGCTGCAGTGAGCTATGATTGTGCCACTGCACTCCAGCCTGGGTGACAGAATGAGACCCAACTCAAAAAACAAAAACCAATAAACAAACAAAGCAAAACAATAAACAAAGCGACAGAAATAACACAGGGATGTGCTTGAAAGTGGCTGAGGGATGAGAGCTATGCTTGATTCTTGGCCGGGGAAGGCCTTTCTGAGATGACATTTGAGCTGAGAACTTAATGGCGATGTTGCCATTGGGAGGCAGTGCACACGCAAAGGAAAGACCCCGCAGCGGGCAAAATCCTGGTGTGTAGAGCGAGCCAAGGAGAGAGAGATAGGAGGGGCGGCAGGGCAGTGGTTCTCAAAGTGTGGTCCTGGACCAGCAGCACCAGCATCATCTGGGAACTTGCTCATAACACAGATGATCAGGTCCCATCCCAGATCTGCAAAATCAGGACCTCAGGACACAGGACCCAGGAGTCTGTGTTTTAACACACTTTCCCGGTGATTCTTATGCACGTTGAAATGCAAGACTCCCTGCAAACTAGTGAACTGGGGTAAGACATTTGAGACTTGTTCTAAGTTTTGATAGTAAGCTCTGTTTTGAAAAGGAGACTCACATGATCTGACATTTTTATTTTCTTTTATTTTGTAGAGACAGGGTCTTGCTTTGTTGCCATGGCTGATCTCAAACTCCTGGCCTCAAGCAATCCTCCCTTTGGCCTCCCAAAGTACTGGGATTGAAGGCCTGGTCACTGTGCCCAGCTGCTGACTTATAATTTTAAAAGATCATGCTGGACTGGCGTGGTGGCTCAAACCTGTAATCCTAGCACTTTGGGAGGCTGAGGCTAGAGGATTGCCTGAGCCCAGGGGTTTGAGACCAGCTTGACGAGACCAAGTCTCTACAACAAATCAAAAAATTAGACAGGCATGGTGGCACACGCTTGTAGTCCCAGCTACTTGGAAGATGGAGGTGGAAGGATCATCTGAGCCCAGTAGGTTGAGGCTGCGGTGGCCATGAGCGTGCAACTGCACTCCAGTCTGGAAGACAGAGTGAGACTCCAACTCAAAAAAAAGTGGTGGAGTCGGGAATAGAATTCAGGGTCAATTGCATCTAGAATCTATGTCAGCGCAGGCCAGGTGCACTGGCTGACACCTATAATCCCAACACTTGGGAGGCCAAGGCAGGAGGAGTGCTTGAGGCCAAGAGTTTGAGACCAGCCTGGGCAACACAACGAGACCACATCTGTACAAAATACATGAACAAATAAATAAATATTAGCCAGGTATGGTGGTGCATGCCTGTAGACCCAGCTACTCAGGAGGCGGAGGTGGAGGTGAGCCCAGGAAGTCAAGGCTGCAGTGAGCTGTGACTGTGCCACTGCACCTCAGTCTGGACAACAAAGTGAGACTGTAACTCAATTAAGAGAAAAAAAAACCTGGAGAATTAGAATCTGTATCAGTGCAACCACCACACACTGGCTTTCAGGTCTCTATCTGTATCTATTGCATCAAACGTGTGTCTCTGTCCCTCCCCTCTTTCTGGGTCTCTGTGTCGCTCTCTGCCCTGTCTCTGTCCTCAACCTATGTCTCTGTCCCTCTCTCTCCAGATCTCTTTTTTGCCTGGGTTTCTGTTCTCATTGTCACTGTCTTTGTCTCCTTTCTCCTCTCCCCTTTACTCAAGCCCCTTCTCCCGTCTCTCTCCCTAGGACAGCTCCGGTCTCCGGCTCTGGAAACGTCGCTGGTTCGTCCTTTCTGGGCATTGCCTCTTTTATTACAAGGGTCAGTGCTCCGGCTGGCATGGGGTGGGAAGGCCACCCCCCACATGCCCTTCCCTGTGGCTTCTTGGCCTCCTGATCCCTGCGTGATGGCCGACCCCAGCCCCCTGTTTGCAGACAGCCGCGAGGAGAGTGTCCTGGGTAGCGTTCTGCTTCCCAGCTACAGTGTCAGGCCAGATGGGCCGGGAGCCCCGCGAGGGCGACGCTTCACCTTCACCGTGAGTCCGTCCACCTTCCAGGCAGTGGGAACTAGAGAGGAGGGGAGAGGTGTCTGTTGAGGAAACTTCAAGTCCCAGCAAGCATCGCAGTAACCATTACTGGAGATCTTGACCAGGGTCCATGGCACCCTCCTTTTTAGAGGGCCCGGGCGTCCGGGTCCCAAGTCCTCCCTCCCCGCAGGCAGAGCACCCGGGCATGAGAACCTACGTTTTGGCCGCTGACACCTTAGAGGACCTGCGGGGCTGGCTACGGGCGCTGGGTCGAGCCTCCCGCGCGGAGGGGGACGACTGGTGAGTAGCGATCCAAGCCATGCCCCTGACCCTATGCCTCCATCCTGAATCAGACTAGTAATTCCAAACTCCTCTCTGGAGGCCCCACCCCTTTGAATGTCCACTCACTAGCTTTCTAGCTAAGGAGACTGTCTTCGAGGCCACGCCTCCAGGGAATTTTAGGTCTTCCAATCAGCAAAACGTTTCTCTCCTAAGCCCCGCCCACCATCTTGTCCCGCCCGACCCCCAGCTAACTTTTCCATCAGGTATTCTGATAGACCCTCTCAGCTCCGCCCCATGAATCATCAATATCCCACACTCTCTCATTGGCTCTTTCTGAAGTATCTGAGCTGCCAATTAAACAATATCAGATTTTTTAAAATGTCAGACCGTCTTTTAGTCTCTGTCGCGGCCTGCCTCAATTTTCAGCTGGAGACTGGACTCCCTGGGTCAATCTTTCTCATATTCCAGGGCACTGGTCCAGTGACCTGGATGGACTTGTGGCCTGGCACAGGTCACTTCCACATTTGGACCTCAGCTTCCCCATCTGCAAAAGGAGGACAATGATTTATAGTGCACAGCTCCCTTTTTTGGTGGTTCCCCGTGTCCTCATCTGTGAAAAGAGGGCCGTTATGGGCTTCAAAGGAGTGATGTCTTTTTCTGCGCCCATTCACTAGTGGGCAGCCCAGGTCACCTGCACGCCCTCAGCCTGGGGAGGGCCCTGGAGGACCCGGTGGTCCCCCAGAGGTGAGCAGAGGGGAAGAGGGGCGCATCTCAGAATCACCGGAGGTGGCTCGACTCTCGAGAGGTCGTGGTAGGCCCAGGTTGCTCACTCCCAGCCCCGAAGCCGATCTTCAGTCTGGACTCCAGCTTCGGAGGGCGAGGAGCCCTGAGTGAGTGGAACTGAGGCCAGCTGGGGCGGGGCCTAAGGGGGCGGAGTCGAGACTGGTTAGAGGCGTGGCTTAGCGCTTTCTGCGTGAGTGTGGGTGAACTGTTGGGGTTAATGTGGGGGTCGCAGGCTCTTGGGGAGTTCTTAAGGGGAGATGCCACAAAGGGGAAATTATTCAGGATCTGGACAGCAGAGGAGGATTCTTCTCCAGAAGGACAGTAAGGCACAGTGAAGTGAGGCATGTCCTCGAGGCTGACTTGATGGGGAGCGAGGTGGATGGAGGGGGTTTGGTTGACTCAGTTCTCCATTCTCTCCTTCTCACAGCCTGTTCGCACCCCTCTCCCGCCCTCCCTCTCCGCTGAGCCTCCCCCGTCCCCGTTCTGCTCCTGCGCGGCGACCCCCTCCGTCCTCAGGAGACACAGCACCCACCGCCCGACCACACACGCCCCTGAGTCGCATCGACGTCCGGCCTCCTCTAGATTGGGGCCCGCAACGCCAGACCCTTTCCCGGCCTCCCACTCCTCGCCGAGCACCTCTCTCTGAGGCTGGGGGAGGAAAGCCCCCCAGCGGCCCCCAGCACGGGAGTCAGGAGCCCAGAACACAGGTGAACACCATCGAGGGCGAGGGAACTACATCTCCCATCAGGCCGCGGGGCTGCCTTTCCGAGCCAATCCCCAGGCCCTTGCTCTCTGGGCATCATGGGGATTGCAGTTCACAATGATCCCAGCTGCGCTCCGATGTGAGGGGTCGTCTGGGCTGTGTTGTTTCTAGGCTGATCTCTGGCCATTGCTCCTTAAGCTTCATGGAGACTGTAGTTCAGAGTGTTCTGCCAATGCAGTGCTGAGAGAGGAGGAGTGGTTTGCATCTGCCTTGTGTCCCCAGTTTATCTTTCCAAGTTGGTCGCCGGCTATTTTCTCTGAGCATCATGGGATTATGTAGCCGAGAATATCCTCAGCTAACCACAAATGTGAGAGTGAGAATAGGCTGCAACGGTTTTGCCAGGCTAGTGCATTTATTATCCTGTGTCCCCACAGCTGCAGAGTGGGAAGTTGAGGGAGCTTGGGGGGGGCTATTTCTTAACCTCAAAATGCCTCCTAGAACACTTCAATTCTGGACATGCCCACCCCAATATTTGTGACTAAGACCTGCCAATTTAATTTTTTCTTTTTATTTGGGGTCTCACTCTGTCACCCAGGCTGGAGGTACAGTGGCACCATCACGGCTCACCACCTCAACCTCCTGGGCTCAGACGATCCTCCTGCCTCAGCCTCCCAACGTGCTGGGATTACAGGTGTGATTCACCGTACCCGGCCTCAGTTTCTAAACATCTCTATTTCAATAATTCTCCTAGGTATCCGCCGGCTCCTCTACTTACCTCCAGCTCCCACCACGGCCCCCTGGAGCTCGAGCCTCCATGGTTTTATTGGTAGGTATCCTGAGTCACCTGAATCTATCAGTGCCCTTCCTGTGCTTTCTTTGCTATGAGGAATGTCGTCTCCTGGTTTAGAATGCTTAAAGAACACTGGATATTTCAAGGCCTCTAGGGAGGTGTTTGTAGTAGCTTCTTTTTTTTTTTTTTTTTGAGTCGGAGTCTCACTCTGTTGCCCAGACTGGAGTGCAGTGGCACCGCTCATGGCCACACAGCGTGGACCTGCTGGACTCTGGCAATCCTTCCACCTCAGCCTTCCAAGTAGCTGGAACCACAGGCGTGTGCCACCAAGCCCAACTAACTTTTTTATTTGCTGTAGAGATGAGGTCTCGCTAAGCTGCCCAGGCTGGTCTCCAACCCTGGGTTCAGGCAGTCCTCTCACTTCAGCCTCCCAAAGTGCTGGAATTATAGGCGTGAGCCACTGCGCCTGGTGTCATAGTTTCTTGTGGCTGTTGTATCAAAGTACCACAACCTGGGGGGCTTAAAGCAACAGAAGTGGATTCTCTCATGGTTCTGGGGACCGGAGTTCTGAAGTCCAGGTGTCAGCACAGCCATATTTCCTCTGAGGCCTCTAGGGAGGATCTTCCTTCACCTCTCTCCTGGTTGCCAGTGATCCTGGCATTCCTGGCTTGCAACTGCATCACCCAGTCTCTGCCTCCATCATCAGGTGGTTGTTTTCCTTTGTGTTTGTTGATGTCTCTTTGTCTCCTCGTGTAAGGACACCAGTATGACTATATCATAACTTTTTTTTATTTTGAGTTGGGGATCTCCGTTGCCCTGGCTGGAGTGCAGTGACATAATCACGGCTCACCATAGGCTTGATCTCCTGGGCTCAGGTGATCCTTCCGCCTCAGCTTTCTGAGCTGACTACAGGCATATACCACCATGCCCTGCTAGTTTTTTTAATTTTTTTTATTTTTATTTGTTTTGAGTTGGAGTCTCACTCTGTCACCCAGACTGGAGTGCAGTGGCACACTCCCAGCCACCGCAGCCTTGACCTGCTGGGCCCAGGCAATCCTTCCATCTCAGCCTTCCAAGTAGCTGGAACTACAGGCATGTGCTACCACGCCCAGCTAATTTTTTGATTTATTGTAGAGACGAGGTCTCACCATGTTGCCCAGGCTCGTCTCAAACCCACAGGCTCAGGCAATCCTCTCGCCTCGGCCTCCCAAAGAGCTGGAATTATAGGCTTGAGCCACGGCGCCTGGCTCCCGCTAATTTTTTAAAGACAAGACTTGCTATGTTGCTCAGACTAGTCTCCAGGTAGAACTTTGTGCACACATTTCTTGCAGATTTTTTTCTTTTTTTTCCCCCCTACAGACAGGTTTCACTCTGTTGCCCAGGCTGGAGGGCAGTGGCACCATCATGACTCACCACAGCCTCAAAGTCCTGGGCTCAAGAAATCCTGAGCCAGGCTCGGTGGCTCAGCCTGTAATCCTGCGCCTTGGGAGGCTGAGGTGAGTGGATTGCCTGAGCCCGCGGGTTCGAGACCCACCTGGGCAACTTGGTGAGACCTCATCTCTACAATAAATCAAAAATTAGCCAGGCATGGTAGTGCGTGTCTATAGTTCCAGCTACTTGGAAGACTGAGGCTGAAGGATCGCCTGAGCCCAGAAGGTCGAGACTGCGGTGGCTGTGAGCATGCCACTGCACTCCAGACTAGGCAACAGAGTGAGACTCTGACTCAAAACAAAAACAAAAAACAAGTGTGCAGTTCAGTAGTGCTACATATGTTCACATTGTTGGGCAACTGATCTCTAGAACTTTCTCATCTTGCAAAACTGAAACTCTATGCTCACTGAACACCAACTTGCTAGTTCTCCTTCCCCACAGCCCTGGGAAACCACCATTCTGTTTTCTGTTCCTATGAGACTGACTCATAGGAACACCTCATATAAGTGGAATCATACAGTATTTGTCTTTTTGTGACTCGTTTATTTCCCTCAGGTCAGTGTCCTCAAGGTTCACCCATGTTGTAGCATGTGAGAGGATTTCCTTCTTTTTTCAAGAATAAGTACTATACAGTTGTCTGTATAGAAGAGATTTTGTTAATCCATCCATGTATCAATGGGTACCTGGTTTGTTTCCACCTTTTGGTTATTGCGAATAATGCTGTAATGAACATGGGTGTAGAAATAGCTCTTCAAGGCCAGGCTCAGTGGCTCAGCCTGTAATCCTGCGCTTTGGGAGGCCGAGGTGAGTGGATTGCCTGAGCCCGCGGGTTCGAGACCCACCTGGGCAACTTGGCGAGACCTCATCTCTACAATAAATCAAAAATTAGCTGGGCATGGTAGCACGCAACTGTAGTTCCAGCTACTCGGAAGGCTGAGGCGGAAGGATCGCCAGAGCCCAGCAGGTCGAGGTTGTAGTGACCGGGAGCGGCCACTGCACTCCAGTCTGGGTGACAGAGTGAGACTCCAACTCAAAAAAAAAAAAAAAGAAAGAAAGAAATAGCTCTTCAAGATCCTGCTATGAATTCTTTTGAAAATACACCTTCCTGGCACAGTGGCTCATGACTATAATCCCAGCACTTTGGGAGACCTAGGTGAAAGGATTGCCTGAAGTCACGGTTTCGAGACTGGGCAGCTTGGTGAGACCTCATCTCTACAATAAATCAGAAAAGTTAGCCGGGTGTCGTAGCGCATGCCTGTAGTTTCAGCTACTTGGAAGGCTGAGGAAGAAGGATGGCCTGAGCCCCAGCAGTTCGAGGCTGCGGCGGCAGTGAGCGTGCCACTGCACTCCAGCCTGGGTGACAGAGTGAGACTTCAACTCAAAAAAAAAAAAAAGAAAAAGAAAATACACCTTCCTGATAATTTTTTTTGCTTGAATTGGATCTCACTCTGTTGCCAGACTGGAGTGTGGTGGCACCACTATGGATTCCTCTAGCCTCGACCCCTTGGGATCAGACTATCCTTCCACCTCAGCCTCTTGAGTAGCTGGGACTACAAGCACATGCCACCACACTCTGCTAATTTTTAAAATTTTCTGTAGTGATGAGGTCTTGGTATGTTGCCCAGGCTGATTGCAAACTCTTGGGCTCAAGCAATCTTTTCTCCACAGCCTCCCAAAGCACTGGGATTACAGGCATGAGTCACCAAGTCCAGCCCTTCCTGATAATTTTTATAGCTGTTTGAATGTTTCCTTATTTTGTTATTACATCTTCTAGTTATTGATGATGCAGAGAAATGCTATTAATTCTTATAGCTTTTTCTTGTATATAGCATCTTTGCTGAATTCTCTATTCCTTTTAATCACCTGTTGATTCTGGTGGTTCTTCTGGGTAGGTGAACATGTTATCTTTCTTTTCTTTTTTTTTTTTTTTTTTGAGTTGGAGTCTCACTGTCACCCAGGCTGGAGTGCAGTGCAGTGGACAATCATGGCCACCACAGCCTCGACCTGCTGGGCTCAGGTGATCCTTCCGCCTCAGTCTTCCAAGTAGTGCGCTCTCCAGCCTGGGTGACAGAGTGGGACTCTGACTCAAAAACAAAAAAATGCCGGGCTTGGTGGTTCATGCCAGTAATCCCAGCACTTTAGGAGGCTGAGGGGAGAAGATTGCCTGAGCCCAAGGGTTTGAGACCAGCCTGGGCAACACGACAAGACCTCACCTCTACAATAAATCAAAAAATCAGTCTGGCATGGTGGCACATGCCTGTGGTTCCAGCTACCTGGAAGGCTGAAGCAGAAGGATTGTCTGAGCCCAGCAGGTCAAGGCTGCGGTGACCGTGAGAGTGCCAGTGTACTCCAGCCTGGGCAACAGAGTAAGATTCTGACTTTAAAAAAAGGGGGGTGGGGTGGGAGGGTGGAAAGACACAACATCATAAGGTTACCTGATTTCAAACCAGGCAAAGTGGGGACCAAAGGGAGGGCCAAACTTTACCTGTATGATGATCACTTGTATAACTAATCCTGAATTGTGGCCCACATCTTTAAAATTTAAAGTGAAAAGAAAGGTTAAACAATGATGGTTTGATCTTGCTCCTTCCTCTCTCTTTTTTTTTTTTGAGTTGGAGTCTCACTCTGTCGCCCAGACTGGAGTGCAGTGGCCGCTCCCGGCCACCGCAGCCTTGACCTGCTGGGCTCCGGCGATCCTTCCGCCTCAGCCTTCCAAGTAGCCGGAATTACAGGCATGTGCTACCACACCCGGCTGATTTTTTGATTTATTGTAGAGATGAGGTCTCGCTGCCCAGACGGGTCTCAAACCCGCGGGCTCAGGCAATCCACTCACCTCAGCCTCCCAAAGGCACGGGATTACAGGTGAGCCACCGAGGCTGCTCCTTCCTCTCTTACACCCCTTGTTTCTCTTTTCTTACAGCATCGGTAGTGAACTTCTTTGTTTTATTCTTAGTCATAAAGAAAATGTCCAAGGTTTCGCTATTAATTATAATACTTGTTATGGCTATTTGATAACAGAGCCCATGAGATCTCTCTGAAGCCAAGACTCTGGCAACTGGTTTTCTGAGGCTTGCTAATGCTTAGAAGAAAGCTTATAAGGAGAGGGTGCTTGTCAGTAGAAATGGGTCTTGGCTCAACACTGAGTTACAATAAAGACTTGTGTGTCCCTTTTTGTATGTTTATTTTTTAATTTTATTTTTGACTTGGAGTCTCACTCTGTCACCCAGGCTGGAGTGCAGTGGCCGCTCCTGGCCACCGTAGCCTCAACCCGCTGGGCTCCGGTGATCCTTCCGCCTCAGGCTTCCAAGTAGCTGGAACAACAGGCGTGCGCTACCACGCCCGGATAATTTTTGATTTATTGTAGAGATGAGGTCTCACCAAGTTGCCCAGGTGGGTCTCGAACCCGCAGGCTCAGGCAGTCTACTCACCTCAGCCTCCCAAAGGCACAGGATTACAGGCTGAGCCACTGAGCCCGGCTTAATTTTTTTTTTTTTTGTAGTGATGAGGTCTCACTATGTTGCCCAGGCCGGTCTCGAACTCCTGGGCTCAAGCAATCCTCCTGCCTCGGCCTCCCAAAGTTCTGAGATTACAGGCATGAGCCACCACGCCCGGTCTGTGTGTGTCCCTTTTGACCACTGACCTTTCTCTCTCTCCTCAGCCGGGGCCTCCGGTGGAGTCAGCCTTCCACCAAAGCTTGGAGACAGATGTAAGTTCTCACCAAGCCCACCCCTTCTGAGTTCTCAGAGTTGGCGAGAGAATGTTCTGGGTGGTGGAGAGAGGATTGGGGGAAGAGCCAGATCTGGGCCATAAATAGTTCCTGCTCCCCTTTCTGCAGACTCTGTTGACCAAGTTGTGTGGGCAGAACCGGCTCCTGAGGAGGCTGCAAGAGGAGATAGACCAGAGGCAGGAGGAGAAGGTTTGGGACACGGGGGTGGGAAAGGGGTGCCTGGCCTCTCCGCCTGGCCTCAGCCCTTCCTGACTGGACATCGGGATGCTGCCTGGATGTCCGGGATACGAGAGGGCACCTTTGCTTTCCTCCAGGGCTGGGGAGAGATTCAGTAGTCTCACCCACTTTTCCTCTCCATGCAGGAGCAGCTAGAAGCAGCCCTGGAGTTGACCCGGCAGCAGCTGGGCCAAGCAACCAGGGAGGCAGGGGCGCCAGGGAGGGCCTGGGGTCGCCAACGCCTCCTGCAGGACCGACTGGTCAGTGTGAGGGCGACTCTTTGTCACCTGACTCAGGTGAGCATCTGGGAAGGGGCCCACCCTCTCGGGAGGCCCCGAGACAGTACAGGTGGTTATGAAGGGGACCTACCCCAAAGGCTCTAAGGAAGGTTCTAGAGATGTCTGTCCACTTCCCAAATTTTAAACCAGTAATCTCGACCATCCTAGATGGTGATGGGCATGCAACCAAAGCATTGCACAATTGAATGTAGCTGTTTAAGAAGGTGATTTTAATCACTTGACCCCAGGAGTTCAAGACCAGCCTGGGCAGCACAGCGAGAGCTCATCTCCATAAAAAATACAAAAGTTAGCTGAGCATGGTGGCACCCGCCTATAGTCCCAGCTACTCGGAAGGCTGAGGCAGGAGGATTGCCTGAGTCCAGGAGGTCAAGGCTGTGGGGAGCCATGGTTGTGTCACTGCACTCCAGCCGAGGCAACAGCCAGACTCAAAAAAAAAAAAAAAGAAAAGAAAGAGGATGCTTTTAATGTGGGCTTTCTGACTCTGAATCTTAATTCTTACTCATGGTGGCTGTGTGACCTTAGAAATGTAACTTAACCCCTCTTGACTTTAAATGCCTCCTGTGTAAACTTGAGGTGATTATATTTACTTCTCAGGGCCGTTACGGGATTACATTAATATACGTAAATAAAGAAATGACTGAATACTTAACATTTAAGTGCCTGGTACTTAGTAAGCAAAACTTAAGTGTTATTATCATTATTATTATTTATTTTTTGAGTTGGAGTCTTACTCTGTCGTCCAAGCTAGAGTGCAGTGGCATGCTCGTGGCCACCACAGCCTCGACCTGCTGGGCTCAGGTGCTTCTTCCACCTCAGCTTTCCAAGTCGCTGGGACAGGTGTGCACCACCACACCCAACTAACTATTTATTTATTGTAGAGATGAGGTCTTGCCAAGTTGCTTGGGCTGCTCTCAAACCCATGGGCTCAGGCAATCCTCTCACCTTGGCCTCCCAAAGTGCTGGGATTATAGTATTAATATTATTTATATATTTATGTATTTTTTGAGTTGGAGTCTCACTTCATCGCCCAGGCTGGAGTGCAGTGGCACGCTCATGGCCACCCCAGCGGCAACCTGATGGGCTCTGGCAATTGTTCTGCCTCAGCCTTCCAAGTAGCCGGAACTACAGGCATGTGCTACCACGCCTGGCTAATTTTTTAATTTATTGTAGAGACGAGGTCTCGCCAAGTTGCCCAAGCTGGTCTCACACCCGCAGGCTCAGGCAGTTCACTCGCCTCGGCCTCCCAAAGTGCTGGGATTATAGGCTGAGCCACCGAGCCCGGCCATAGTATTTTTTTTTTTTTTGAGTTGGAGTCTCACTCTGTCACCCAGACTGGAGTGCAGTGGCCGCTCCTGGCCACTGCAGCCTCAACCTGCTGGGCTCCGGCGATCCTTCCGCCTCAGCCTTCCGGGTAGCCGGAATTACAGGCGCGTGCTACCACGCCCAGCTTATTTTTTGATTTTATTGTAGAAGGTCTCGCCTGCCCAGGCGGGTCTCAAACCAGCGGGCTCAGGTAATCCACTCACCTCAGCCTCCCAAAGGCGCGGGATTACAGGCTGAGCCACCGAGCCCGGCTATAGTATTATTATTATTTTTAGAGACAGTGTCTTGCTATGTTGCCCCAGTTGTTCTTGAACTCATGGACTCAAGTGATCCTTCTACCCAGGCCTTCCAAAGTGCTGGGATTAAAGGCATGGGCCACCGTGCCTATCATTATTATTATCCATAAAACGAATACAATAATAGTAGCTACCTCACGAGAATTAAATGAGCATGGAGAACAGTGCCCAGCACATGACAAGTGCTTAATAAGTGTTGGCTGCTATTATTATTACTATTATTATTGGTATTATTGGTATTGCTGCCCCAGGGTGTGTGGGTGTTTGGACTTGACTATCCCAGGAATTCACTGAATCTGAAGACTCTACTGCCCTAGTGTGGGGGGAGGGTGCAGAAATAACCTAGTGTAGACTAGCAGCGCATCAGAATTGCAGGTTCCATATAGACTCTGGGGTTCCCAGGAGTCCAAGCACAGAGCCCCATGGGAATGGCCAGGGGCCAGGTCTCTTTCCCTCCTTACCTTGTCTGGTAGGTGGGGGGATCTAACCTTGTCTCCCACTTTCTGTCACCGGAGGAGCGAGAGCGGGTTTGGGACACGTACAGCGGCCTGGAGCAGGAGCTGGGCACCTTAAGAGAGACCCTCCAGTACTTGCTGCACCTCGGTTCTCCCCAGGTACAGTTTCCTGCTTGAAGCTCCGCCCACTTCAACCCAAGCTCCTCCCCCTCGCCGTGGTTTTTCATTCTGAGCGTCTTACAGTTAAGTCCATGCCCAGGCTGGCCGCGGTGTTTCTGGCCTGTCATCCCAGCATTTTGGGAGACCGAGGCAAGAGGATTGCCTGAGCTCAGGGGTTCCAGATCAGCCTGGGCAACTTGGTAAGACCTCGTCTTTACAATAAATCAAAAAATAAGCCCGGCGTGGTAGCGCACGCCTGTAGTTACGGCTACTTGGAAGATTGAGGCTGAAGGAGCGCCTGAGTTCAGCAGGTCGAGGCTGCGGTGGCCATGACCGTGCCACTGCACTCCAGCCTGGGCGACAGAATGAGACTCCGACTAAAAAAAGCGAGAGGATTGCCTGAGCCCAGGGGTTCAAGACCAGCCTGGGCAACTTGGTGAGAACTCGCCTCTGCAATAAATAAAAAAATTAGCCAAGCCAGACATGGGGCACACACCTGTGGTTCCAGCTCCTTGAAAGACTGAAGTGGAAGGGTCACCTGAGCCCAAGCAGGTTGAGATTGCAGTGGCCATGAGCGTGCCACTGCACTCCAGTCTAGGCGACAGAATCCTACTCAAAAAAAGAAAAGAGAGAGAGAGAGAGAGAGAGAGAAGACCATGCCTTTCATTTGAATACCTACTTTCAGATTTAGAGCCATTCTCCCTTCTGGTTCCAAATCTCTCCTCTTGTTGAAGCCCTGCTCTCGCTAGCAAACTCCTACCCCTCAGCCTTGTCTCCATCCTGCAAGTACGTCTCTTACATCCTGACTTTTACTGTTAGACTTACCCTCTGGAGTTTCCAGTTCTAAACCCAATCTTTTAGTTCAAGTCCCACCTCTAAAATATACACCCCACTGCTTAGCCTCACACCTGCTTCTTCATTCTAACTCTATCAATCAAGCTCTGAATCATATACCTCTAGTTAAAAATCATATATCTCAGCGGGGCTCGGTGGCTCAGCCTGTATCCCGCACCTTGGGAGGCTGAGGTGAGTGGATTGCCTGAGCCCGCGGGTTCGAGACCCACCTGGGCAACTTGGCAAGACCTCATCTCTACAATAAATCAAAAAATTAAGCCGGGCTCGGTGGCTCAGCCTGTAATCCCGCACCTTTGGGAGGCTGAGGTGAGTGGATTGCCTGAGCCCGTGGGTTCAAGACCCGCCTGGGTGGGCAAGACCTCATCTCTATAATAAATCAAAAAATTAGCCGGGTGTGGTAGTGCGTGCCTGTAATTCCGGCTACTAGGAAGGCTGAGGCGGAAGGATCGCCGGAGCCCAGCAGGTTGAGGCTGTGGTGGCCGGGAGCGGCCACTGCACTCCAGTCTGGGGGACAGAGTGAGACTCCAACTCAAAAAAAAAAAAAAAAAAAAAATCATATATCTCGCAGGGCATGGTAACTCACGCCTGTAATCCCAGCACTTTGGGAGGCAGAGGCAAGAGGGTTGCCTGAGCCTACAGGTTCGAGACCAGCCTGGGCAACATGGCAAGACCTCATCTCTACAAAAAATTTTTAAAAAATTAGCCAGGCATGGTGGCACACGCTGTAGTTCCAGCTACTTGGATCGCCTGAGCCCAGCAGGTCGAAACTTTGGTGGGCATGAGCATGCCACTGTCTTCCAGCCTGGGCGACAGAGTGAGGCACTGACTCAAAAAAAAATTATGTCTCTCGTTAAATATATTGACGGAAACCTCATCCTTTTTACTCTAAGCTCCTCCCACTTCATTCTAAAACCCAGCCCTTAGCTTTAATCTCCCACCTACTGGAATTAAATGTTGCTCAGCACCAGCAATATGTAAAAGAACAATACATCACAACCAAATTGAGTTTATTACAGGAATGCAAGGTTAGTTTAACATTTGAAAATCAGCCCATGTGTTTAACAAAATAAAGGAGAAAAATCACATGATCATTTCAATAGACGTAGAAAAATATCTGACAGAGTTCAAGTTCTCAGCAAAATAGGAATAGAAAGGAGCTGCCTTAATCTGATAAGAGGTATCAATAACAAACCTGCAACAAACATGATCATTTACTAGGTGATACCTGGAACAAGACCAGGATGTTTGCTACTACCACTTCTAGTCAACATTGTACCACAATTCTTAGATGATTAAGACAATGCAGCCGGGCTTGGTGGCTCAGCCTGTAATCCTGTGCTTTGGGAGGCCGAGGTGAGTGGATTGCCTGAGCCCGTGGGTTTGAGACCCACCTGGGCAACTTGGCAGACCTCATCTCTACAATAAAATCAAAAAATTAGCCTGGCGTGGTAGTGGCCACTGCACTCCAGTCTGGGTGACAGAGTGAGACTCCAACTCAAAAAAAAAAAAAAAGACAATACAAAAGTCCAGGCACGTTGGCTCATGCCTATAATTCCAGCACTTTGGGAGGCCAAGGCTGGAGGAACACACATGAGTTCAGGAGTTCGAGACCAGCCTGGCCAACATAGCAAGACCTCATCTCTACAAAAAATACAAAAATTAGCCGGCATGGTGATGTGTGCCTATGATCCCAGTTGCTTGGGGAGGCTGAGGAAGAAGGGTCACCTGAGCCCAGGAGATTGAGGCTGTGGTGATCAGTCATCATGCCATTACCCTCCAGCCTGGACAATGGAGTGAGACCCCCAACTCAAAAAAAAAAGCTATGGCTAATCCATCTGTCAGCATGGTATCACCACAAGGCTAGACAAATAGACCAGAGAACTAGAACAGGGCACAGAATTCAGAAAGATTCACACATATTTATATGATCATGTATTTCCGCCAGCAGTTACACTTCAGAGAAGCACAGAAAAGACCGTCTTTTCTTTTCTTTTTTTTTTTTTGAGTCAGAGTCTCATTCTGTTGCTCAGGCTAGAAGGCAGTAGCATGCTCACAGCCACCGCTGCCTCAACCTGCTGGGCTCAGGTGATCCTTACGACTCAGCCCTCTAAGTAACTGGAACTACAGGCACGCACCACCATGCCTGGCTAATTTTTAAATTTACTGTAGAGATGAGGTCTCGCCAAGTTGCCCAGGCTGGTCTTCAACCCATGGCTCAGACAGTCCTCTCACCTTGGCCTCTCACAGTGTTGGGATTACAGGTGTGAGTCACCACGCCTGGCCAGGACGATCTTTTCAGTCCACCTGGATGGTCACATGGAAAACAGTCAACCCTGACTCCATCAACACAGCCCAACTGATTTCAGCCCCTTGCTGCGGCCCATCAGCTGTGTAACCTTACTTGCATTCTCCCACCTTCGAGTAACAAATTCCTTTCCTCCCCTCAGGACAGAGCATCTGCCCAGCAGCAACTGTGGATGGTAGAAGACACACTAGCAGGTCTGAGTGGACCCCAGAAACCACCCCTGCATACTGAGCCTGACTCCCCATCTCCCACACTCCAAGGCGAGGAGTCCTCAGAGAGGGAGGTGAGAGGCGCATGCCCATCAGCTTCCTGTCCCATCTGTTCCTGGCCCAGTCCACTACCTGCTTCTTTCCCTCTCCCTTGATCAAGGAACCGACCTTAGGCAAGTACCCTAACTTCTGGAAGTCTTTTTTTTTTTTGTCAGACCCTCAGTCCATCACCCAGGCTGGAGTGAATGAGGTGGCACAATCATGGCTCACTGCAGCCTCAACCTCCTGGGCTCAGGCGATCCTTCCCCCTCAGCCTCCCAGGTAGCTGGGATTACACCATGCCTGGCTGATTTTTTGTAGGGATGGGATCTCACCATGTTGCCCAGGCTGGTCTCGAGCTCCTGAGCTCAAGCAATCCTCCCGCCTTGGCCTGCCAAAGTGCTGGGATTATAGGCGTGAACCACCGGGCCTGGCCCTCTGCAAGCTCTTGTTCCCTCGTGTGTCTTGCTGCCATCTTCGTCAGTGGAGTGCCAGGGCAGGTTCCTAACAGCTCCTAAGAGCAGGTGGTGTCTGTCTTCCCAGCTCCACCTTCCGTGACGTCATCAGGCTGGTAGCTTGAAATTGACCACAGTGGGAGTGTTTACACCATCTACATTGGAAAACGCTGCAGAACAGGGCTCTCTTCCTCCAGAGAGGCATTTGTGAAACTTTTACCAGACACCACGGGTCATAAACCCCCAAGGAGAAGAGGTTTATGACCCGTGGCATTATAGCTGAGTTAGCACTGCTGGCATTATAGCTGAGTTAGCACTGCTGCTTCCTCTGACCTAAGGCCCAGTGTCCAAAAGACGTGGGTTCAGATCCCAGTTCTGCTATCATTGTGAAATCAGTCATTAACCTCGTTTTTTTTTAGAGTTGGAGTCTCACTGTTTCATCCCACACTGGAGTGCAGTGGCCGCTCCTGGCCACCACAGCCTCGACCTGCTGGGCTCTGGCGATCCTTCTGCCTCAGCCTTCCAAGTAGCTGGAACTACAGGTGTGTGCTACCACGCCCGGCTAATTTTTGACTTATTGTAGAGATGAGGTCTCACCAATTTGCCCAGGCGGGTCTCGAACCCACGGGCTCAGGCAATCCACTCACCTCAGGCTCCCAAAGCACGGGATTACAGGCTGAGCCACCGAGCCCGGCGACCTCGTTTTTTGTTGTTGTTGTTTTTGAGTCAGAGTCTCACTCTGTCGCCCAGGCTGGAGTACAGTGGCACATTCATGGCCACCGGAGCTTTGACCTGCTGGGCTCCGGCAATCCTTCTGCCTCAGTCTTCCAAGTAGCTGGAACTACAGGCATGTGCCACAATACCGGGCTAATTTTTTTATTTATTGTAGAGATATGGTCTCGCCAAGTTGCCCAGGCTGGTCTCAAACCCGTGGGCTCAGGCAATCCTCTCACTGCTGTCTCCCAAAGTACTGGGATTACAGGTATGAGCCACCATGCCCGGCACTGACCTCACTTTAAGCCTGTCTCATGATATGTAAAATAGGAATAATCATCATCATAAAATAGGAATAATAATATTCATAGCTGTATTGTGGGGTTTAGTGACATAATGCCAGTAAAATGCTTAGCATGTGCTGAATGCAGTCATTATAATGCATTTATGATGTCTGGCTGCATGGCAGGTGCTATGCTAAGTGCTGGGCATGTTTGTCACAACCCTCATCAAAATGTGAAATAAACCGGGTGTGGTGACTTAAGCCTGTAATCCCAGCACTTTGGGAGGCTGAAGTGAGAGGGTAATCTGAGCTCAGGGGTCCAAGACCAGCCTGGGCAACTTGGTGAGACCTCGTCTCTACAATATATTAAAAGAAAAATTAGCTGGGCATGGTAGCACACGCCTGTGGATCCGGCTACTCGAAAGGCTGAGGCAGAAGGGCTGCCTGAACCCAGCAGGATGACGCTGGGGTGGTTGTGGGTGTGCCACTGCATTCCAGCCGGAGTGACAGAGTGAGACTCTGACTCACCAAAAAAAAAAAAAAATTGAGATGATGGACTGGGTATCGTTCCTCACGCCTGTAATCCCCATGTTTGGGAGGCCAAGGTGAGAGGTTTAGTTGAGGCCAGGTGTTCAAGACCGGCCTGGATAATGTAGTGTGACCCTATGTCTACAAAATATGAAAATATAAAAATATTGGTTAGTCATGGTGGCATGTGCCCCAGCTACTGGGGAGGTTGAGGCGGGAGGATTGTTTGAGCCCAGGAGGTCCTGGTTGCGGTGAGCTATGATCATACCACTGCACTCCAGTGTAAGAGACATAGCAAGACTGTGTTTCAGAAATTAAAAATAAATACTATACAAAAGTGAAATATGGCCCAGAGAAGTAAAGCAACTTATCCAAGGTCACATAACTAATAAATGGCAGAGCTGGGATTTGAAACCAGGACATACAGCTCCTGGTTTACAATCCTGATCTTACTCTATTTGGTCTCAGTTGCTAAGCACTTGAAAAATGGTAATAATGAGCAGGACATGGTGGCTCACACCTGTAATCCCAGCACTTTGGGAGGCAGCAGCGAGAGGATTGCCTGAGACCAGGGGTTTGAGACCAGCCTGGGCAACTTGGTGAGACCTTGTCTCTACAATAAATCAAAAAAATTAGCCAGGCTTAGTGACAAATGCCTGTGGTTCTAGCTACTTGGAAGACTGAGGCAGAAGGATCGCCTGAGCCCAGCAGGTCGAGGGGGCAGTGGCCATGAATGTGTCACTGCACTCTAGCCTGGGCGACAAAGATTCTGACTCAAAAAGAAAGAAAGAAAGAAAAATGGGCTGGACATGGTGGCTCAAGTTTATAATCCCAGCACTTTGGGAGGCTGAGGGGAGAGGATTGCCTGAGCCCGGGGGTTTGAGACCAGCCTGGGCAACATGGTGAGACCTCGTCTCTACAATAAATCAAAAAAATTAGCTGGGCGTGGTAGTGTGCTTCTGTGGTTCCGACTACTTGGAAGGCTGAGGCAGAAGGGTCGCCTGAGCCCAGCAGGTCAAGGCTGTGGTGGCTGTGAGTGTGCCACTGCACTCCAGCCTGGGCGACAGAGGGAGACTCCAACTCAAAAAAAAAAAAAAGAAAAGAAAGAAAGAAAAATGGCAATAATAATGCTGATCATGGTCACCTTTCTTCCCCTTTCCTGACCGCCCCGCCCCCCAGAGCCTGCCTGAGTCCTTGGACCTGAATTCCCATCGATCCCCTGAGACTGACTGGGGACGGCCCCCTGGGGGTGACAAAGACCTCACCAGTTCACGCTCAGGTGAGCATCCTGGCCAGGTGGGACTTCCTCAAAGTTCCCAGTCCTCACCAAGTCCCTCTCTGTCCTTCCAGGTCTTGGGTCTCCAAGGGTTTCCCGGACTTCCAGCCCCGAGGGGCGCCACCTCTCTTCCCCGCTGCTGGGAACCAAGGTAGGCTGAGGGTACATCTTGTAACCCTTTGATCTGACCACCACGAACCCCCCTTTCCGGGGAAACAACTGGGAGAAGAGAGTCCTAAGGCTGTACTCATTGCAGAGAGAGCAGTGTTTGTTAGGATCATTGGAACTGAATTTGGTGCCTGCTATGTCTAAACTGTGTGACTTTGGTCAGTTATCAACCTCTCTGTGCCTCCATGTTTTCATCTGTCAAATGGGGCTATTAGCAGTACCTACCACCTAGAGCTGACACGAGCATTAAAACTGAATGAATGCAAGTCGGGCTCGGTGGCTCAGCCTGTAATCCTGCACCTTTGGGAGGCTGAGGTGAGTGGACTGCCTGAGCCCGCGGGTTCGAGACCCGCCTGGGCAACTTGGCGAGACCTCATCTCTACAATAAATCAAAATGAGCCAGGCGTAGTAGCGCGCGCCTTTAGTTCCAGCTACTTGGAAGGCTGAGGCAGAAGATCGCCGGAGCACAGCAGGTTGAGGCTGTGGTGGCCGGGAGCCGCCACTGCACTCCAGTCTGGGCGACAGAGTGAGACTCCAACTCAAAAAAATAAATAAATAAACAAAGTGCCGCAAATAGTGCCTGAAGATAGTAAGCACTTCATTTACTCATTCATTAATCAATCAATTCTCTCATTCAACAAATATACACTATTCTCTTCGCTGTCCAGTAAGACAGCCAGTAGCCACATGTGACTACCTAAATTTAAATTTGGCCAGGTGCGGTGACTCACGCCTGTAATACCAGCACTTTGGGTGGTCGAGGCAGGAGGATCGCTTGAGCCGAGGAATTCGAGATAGGCCTGGGCAACATGTTCTACAAAAAATTTAAAAATTACCTGGACTTGGTGGCGTGCCCCTGTAGCCCCAGCTACTCAGGAGGCGAGTTGGAAGGATCGCCTGAGCCCAGAAGGTCAAGGCTGTGGTGAGCCGTGTTCGTGCCACTGCACTCCACCCTGGACAACAGAGACCTCGACACATAAATAAATACGTAAATATGTACATTTAACTGGAATAAAAATAGAACGCCCCCCACACCTGCCTAATTTCACGATGCTCGGTACCTATATATGGCCAGTGGCTACTACCACTTTCTTTTCTTCTTTTTTTTTTTTGAGTTGGAGTCTCACTCTGTCACCCAGGCTGGAGTGCAGTGGCATGATCATGGCCACCGCAGCCTTGACCTGCTGGGCTCAGGTGATCCTTCTGCCTCAGCCTTCCAAGCAGCTGGAACCACAGGCACGCGCCAGCCCTGGGTAATTTTTAAATTTATTGTAGAGACGAGGTCTCACCAAGTTGCCCGGGCTGGTTTCAAACCCGTGGGCTCAGGCAATCCTCTCACCTCGGCCTCCGAAAGTGCTGGGATTATAGGTGTGAGCCACCACGCCCAGCCAGATCTAGGCCGTTTTCGTCACTGCAGAAGTTTCTATGGCAGGGCACTGTTTCAGAACTGAGGACACACATGTGAACAACACGGGGACAGAAATCCTTCCCGCAGGAATCTGATGTTTCTTTGTCATCATCTATGTCATTTATGCTTAAGACTTCAAGTCAGAGCAGGGCTGGGGTTTGGGATGCTTTCGGGGAAGAGATCCATCCATCAGTGGCTTGGTCAGGGGAGGCTTCATGGACAGGTGAGTTTCTAGCAGGTCCTTGAAGGAGAGGAAGAAGGAAACCTTGGGGATGTCTGGAGGAAGGGTGTTGCCAGCGCAGGGAACAGCCTCTGTAAAGGTTCTGAGGTGGGAGTGGCCTGGGCCTGGGGCAGGAGCAGCGGGCAAAGGTAGCGTCGCCGAAGTCCAGTGGGTGAGCAACTGGGAGGATGGGACGGGGGTGTGGATCGTGCTGGGCCCTGTGGACCACAGTAAGTGCTGTGCTTTGATTCTGACTGAGCCAGGAGCCACAGAGGGTTCCAGGCAGCCGAAAGACTTGAGAGGCCATAGGTGGGAACAAAGCCCTTCAGCCCTTTGGGAAACTGATGGTGGGGTGCGAGGGCTAAGCCCAGGGAGGAGGCGGAGGATGGTCCAGGCTGGAGGTAAGCGTTGCTTGTTCTCGGTTAAAAGAAGTGGTGGCCAGGTGCAGAGACTCACGCCTGTAATCCCAGCCATTTGGGTGGCTGAGACAGGAGGATCATTTGAGCCCAGCAATACGAGACTTCAGTGAGTTATAATTGTGCCATTGTACTCCAGCCTGGACCATAGTGCAAGACCCCATTTCTTTTTTTTTCTTTTTTCTTTTTTTAGTTGGAGTCTCACTCGGTCGCCCAGACTGGAGTGCAGTGGCCACTCCCGGCCACCGCAGCCTCGACCTGCTGGGCTCTGGCGATCCTTCCGCCTCAGCCTTCCAAGTAGCCGGAATCACAGGTGCGCGCTACCACGCCTGGCTGATTTTTTGATTTATTGTAGAGATGAGGTCTCACTGACCAGGCGGGTCTCGAACCCGCAGGCTCAGGCAATCCACTCACCTCAGCCTCCCAGAGGCACGGGATTATAGGCTGAGCCACCAAGCCCGGCTAAGACCCCATTTCTTAAAAAAAAAAAAGAGAGAGGCCCGGGCTCGGTGGCTCAGCCTGTAATCCCAGCACTTTGGGAAACCAAGGTGAGAGAATTGCCTGAGTCTGCAGGTTCGAGACCCACCCGGGAAATTTGGCGAGACCTCATTCTCTGCAATAAATCAAAAACTAGCCAGGCGTGGTAGCACGCGCCTGTAGTTCCAGCTACTTGGAAGGATGAGGTGGAAGCATCGCTGGAACCCAGCGGGTCGAGGTTGCGGTGGCCGGGAGCATGCCACTACACTCCAGTCTGGGCGACAGAGTGAGACTCCAACACACACACACAAAAGAGAGAGATGGAGAGGGAGTCAGATTCTAGATAAACGGGTCTTCAAACTTTATCCATAACCCTGGGGCCGGATGTAATTCACAATGCAAAATGTTGCAGATTTTATTTATTTATTTATTTATTTATTTATTTATTTATTTAGAGCCCCTGAAGTAGCTGGAACCACAAGTGTGCACCACCACGCTCGGCTAATTTTTTGATTTATTGTAGAGATGAGGTCACACCAAGTTGCCCAGGCTGGTCTTGAATCCCTGGACTCAGGCAATCCTCTTGCCTCAGCCTCCCACAGTGCTGGGATTATAGGTGTGAGCCACCATGCTCGGTGTGTTGCACATTTTAGAACCGCAATAGAATGTATATACTATATGTGATTTTTTTTTTTTTTTGAGTTGGAGTCTCACTCTGTCGCCCAGACTGCAGTGCAGCGGCCGCTCCCGGCCACCGCAGCCTCGACCTGCTGGGCTCCGGCGATCCTTCCACCTCAGCCTTCCGAGTAGCCGGAATTACAGGCATGCGCTACCATGCCTGGCTGATTTTTAATTTATTTATTAAAATAAATACCACCGAGCCCAGCCTGTATGTGATTTAAACCCCAATCAGTGTCTGGTGCAGCATGCTGATCAAACACATTTATATCATTCCAAGCAGGGCTCGGTGGCTCAGCCTGTAATCCCACGCCTTGGGAGGCTGAGGTGAGTGAATTGCCTGAGCCCGCAGGTTTGAGACCCGCCTGGGCAACTTGGTAAGACCTCATCTCTACGATAAATCAAAAAAATTAGCCGGGCGTGGTAGCGCGCACCTATAGTTCCAGCTACTTATAAGGCTGAGGCGGAAGGATCGCCAGAACCCAGCAGGTCGAGGCTGCGGTGGCTGGGAGCGTGCCACTGCACTCCAGTCTGGGTGACAGAGTGAGACTCCAACTCAAAAAATAATAATAATAATTCACTCCAATAAAATGTATGAAATTAAGCCGGGCTCGGTGGCTCAGCCTGTAATCCTGCGCCTTTGGGAGGCTGAGGTGAGTGGATTGCCTGAGCCTGCGGGTTTGAGACCCGCCTGGGCAGTGAGACCTCATCTCTACAATAAATCAAAAAATCAGCCGGGCGTGGTAGTGCATGCCTGTAATTCTGGCTACTTGGAAGGCTGAGGCGGAAGGATCGCCGGAGCCCAGCAGGCGAGGCTGCGGTGGCCGGGAGCGGTCACTGCACTCCAGTCTGGGCGACAGAGTGAGACTCCAACTAAAAAAAAAAAAAAATGTATGAAATTCATACAATATGGGATAAAGTCTATTCATAACAAATAAAGACTGTAAATATCATCCCAATTTAAATGTCAAGTTTATTTGCCTACCAATGAGCTACTAAATGACAGCATGGAATAAAAATAGGCCGAGCTCAGTGGCTCAGCCTGTAATCTCAGCATTTTGGGAGGCCGAGGAGAGTGGATTGCCTGAGCCCGCCGGTTCGAGACCTGCCCGGGCAACTTGGTGAGACCTCATCTCTACAATAAAAAATTTGTTTAAAAAGTCTTAAAAATAAATAAATAAAAATAGATTATAAACATCAGGCACTTTTTTTTTTGAGTTGGAGTCTTACCACTCTGTTGCCCAGGCTGGAGTGCAGTGGCATGCTCACAGCCACCTCAGTGTAAACCTGCTGGACTCCAGCGAGCCTTCTGCCCCAGCCTTCCAAGTACTTGGAACTACAGGCACATGCTACCACACCTGGCTAATTTTTGATTTATTGTAGAGATGAGGTCTCACCATGTTGCCCAGACTGGTCTCGAGCCCCTGGGCTCAGGCAGTCCTCTCGCCTCGGCCTCCCAAAGTGCTGGGATTACAAGCTTGAGCTATCTCACCCAGCCTAGGCACTTTTTAATTCTAAGAAAAAGTTTTGATAAAATCGGCTGGTTGCTGTGAGACCTCATCTCTACAGTAAGTTAAAAAATTATTGAGGGCAACTCCCTCAGGTCCCCTCCTGCTCTGGGAGCTTTTCTGTCCTCTCAATAAATCCTGCTTTCTCCAAAAAAAAAAAAATTATCCAGCCATGGTATTGTGTCCCAGATACTCAGGAGGCTGAGATGGGTGGATTGCTTGAACTCAGTAGTCCGAGGCTGTGGTGAGCCATGATTGTACCACTGCATTCCAGCCTGGGCGACAGAGACCCTGACTAAAAAAAAAAAAAAAAAAGCCAGATGCGGTGGTTCAAGCCTGTAATCCTAGCACTTTGGGAGGCTGAGGGAGGCCGAGGTGAGAGGATTGCCTGAGCACATGGGTTCGAGACCAGCCTAAGCCACTGCACTCCAGTCAGGGCAACAGAGTGAGACTCCGACTCAAAAAAAAAAATAAAAAAAGTTTCCATGTCATCCTCTCATCATGAGTGACACCACACCTCGTTGCTGGAGGACTTTAGGGAAAGGACATCCTTTGGTCTTCATCTGTAGATTGGTTTTCAGATATGACTACACCTGCATTTGTTTGAGATCATTTATCAACCTCATTCTGAGTATTTGCAGTTGCAGATGTCGACTCCTTAAGAAGTCCTGAGTCTTGGGTTTCCCAGGATCTATAGTCCCAGCTACCTGGGAGGCTGAGGAGGGAGGATTGCTCGAGCCCATGTTTTTGAGTAACAGCCTGGGCAATATAGTGAGTCCCCATCTCTAAAAAGAAGAACAAGGAGAGCCGGGCTCGGTGTCTCAGCCTGTAATCCCGCGCCTTTGGGAGGCTGAGGTGAGTGGATTGCCTGAGCCCATGGGTTCGAGACCCGCCTGGGCAGCGAGACCTCATCTCTACAATAAATCAAAAAATCAGCCAGGCGTGGTAGCGCATGCCTGTAATTCCGGCTACTTGGAAGGCTGTGGCGGAAGGATCGCCGGAGCCCAGCAGGTCGAGGCTGCGGTGGCCGAGAGCGGCCACTGCACTCCAGTCTGGGCGACAGAGTGAGACTCCAACTCAAAGAAAAAAAAGAACAAGGAAGAGGAGGAAGCGTGGTGGGGGTGACCTTTGCTCTTCATGGAGTGTAAAATTCCATGGTTACCCCTGTGTTTAGAGAAGCCACACTAGGCAGAGAGCAAATGTCCCCAAAATACCACAGTACATGAGATAGTCAGGAGGGGAATTTCCAGAGCCCTTTCTCAGAAACAAAAATGTAACGATTTTCTTCCAGTTTCACTTGTCTGCAACAAGCTCATGCTTCTGATACAAAGGGATTGCTGAGCTTGTCCAGAAAGATTTTTCTGGATACCCATGATTTCTTTTCTTTTCTTTTCTATTTTGAGTCAGGGTCTCACTCTGTCACCCAAGCTGGAGTGCAGTGGCACACTCACGGCCACTGAAGCCTCAACCTGCTGGGCTCAGGTGATCCTTCCACCTCAGCCTTCCAAGTAGCTGGAACAACAGGTGCATGCCACCACACTTGACTAATTTTTGTAAGTTTTGTAGAGATGAGGTCTCACCAAGTTGCCTAGGCTGGTTTTGAACCTCTGGGCTCAGGCAATCCTCTTGTCTCTACCTCCCAAAGTGCCAGGATGACAGGCATTAGCCACCACACCCGGCTCTGGAGATAGGATCTTGCAATGTTGACCAGGCTGAAAATTGAGTTTTCATCAGATAATTATCATAGTTAACTCATCTGTGTAATTTATGTCACCCAGATAAGTCAAATATTTTCACCAGGATGCTCCCCTTCAGTGTTCAGGTCTTTGTGGAATGTTCTAGTTATTTCATGACCAGAAGCCAAGCAGGGCATTCAGTTCCTTCCCTGTCAATGCATGTCCCGGGCTTTGTGCTTTGCCTCATACAGAATTCTTCTTATTGTCATAAGTTCCTGGTCATCACACAACTAAGACTTCCACAACCTGTCTTTCTTTCTTTTTTTTTTTTTTTGTGTTGGAGTCTCACTCTGTCGCCCAGACTGGAGTGCAGTGGCCGCTCCCGGCCACTGCAGCCTCGACCTGCTGGGCTCCGGTGATCCTTCCACCTCAGCCTTCCAAGTAGCCGGAATTACAGGCATGCGCTACCACGCCCAGCTGATTTTTTGATTTATTGTAGAGATGAGGTCTCGCTGCCCAGGCGGGTCTCGAACCTGCGGGCTCAGGCAATCCACTCACCTCAGCCTCCCAAAGGCGTGGGATTACAGGCTGAGCCACCGAACCCGGCTAACCTGTCTTTCTGTATACATCATGTCGCTCCTGGGGACAGCCTGTGCGTCCCTGAGATGTCCCAGCTGACACTCCACTGTACTTTCTAGGACAGACGTTTATGTCACTTCTTTTCACTCTTACCCATGGGACTATCTGGGGCTCTTTTTGACGTCTTCAGAGAGCAATTAAGGTGGATCCCACCTGTAATCCCAGCACTTTGGAAGGCCTAGACAGGAGGATAGCTCAAGCCTGGGAGTTCAAGGCCAGACTGGGCAACATAGTAAGACCTCATCTCTACAAAAATCAAAAATTTAGCTGGGTGTGGTGGTGTGCACCTGCAGTCCCAGCTACTTGGGAGGTTGAGGAGGGAGGATCGCTTCAGCCCAGGAGGTCAAGGTTGTAGTGAGCTGTGATCATGTCACTGCACTCCAGCCTGGGCAACAAAGTGAGAACCTGACTCAAAAAAAACAAAAAACAGCCGGGCTCGGTGGCTCAGCCTGTAATCCTGCGCCTTTGGGAGGTTGAGGTGAGTGGATTGCCTGAGCCCACGGATTCGAGACCCACCTGGGTAACTTGGTGAGACTTCATCTCTACAATAAATCAAAAAATTAGCCGGGTGTGGTAGCACGCGCCTGTAATTCCAGCTTCTTGGAAGGCTGAGGTGGAAGGATCGCTGGAGCCCAGCAGGTCGAGGCTGAGGTGGCCAGGAGCAGCCACTGCACTCCAGTCTGGGCGACAGAGTGAGACTCCAACTCAAAAACCAAAACAAAACAAAACAAAAAACAGAGAGCAATTAAACCAGAAGGCAGAAACAACCAAAAAGTATGAAAATAGAAGGGGACGGCAGAGGTCTAGAAGGCGGGTGTGCTGAGAAACTGGTGGTCTCACATCATGCCAGGCATGGGTGACCTGCACGTGGATATTGGCACCAATTTCAGTAAAACAAATATCAGTTTTCAGATTTAAAAAAATTTTGAGGCCAAGCATAGTGGCTCACGCTTGTAATCCCAGCACTTTGGGAGGCTATGGCAGGAGGATCATTTGAGGTCAGGAGTTCGAGACCAGACTGGCCAACATAGTGAGATCTCGTCTCTACAAAAAATCAAAACATTACCCAGGCACGGTGGTGTGCACCTGTAGTCCCATCTACTTGGGAGGCTGAGTCAGAAGGATCGCCTGAGCCCGGAAGGTCAAGGCTGTGGTGAGGCATGATTGTGTCACTGCACTCCAGTGACAGACAGATCTCAACTCAAAACAATTTTTGGAAATTGCAGACAAGAGATGTTGGGAAGTGATTTTGAAGGTAGAGCCAGCAAGATTTCTTGGCAGATGAGAGACAGGGTGTGAGGAAGAGTAAGGTCTAGCCGGGCTCGGTGGCTCAGCCTGTAATCCTGCGCCTTTGGGAGGCTGAGGTGAGGGGATTGCCTGAGCCCGCGGGTTCGAGACCCGCCTGGGCAACTTGGCGAGACCTCATCTCTACAATAAATCAAAAAAATCAGCCAGGCGTGATAGCGCACGCCTGTAATTCCGGCTACTCGGAAGGCTGAGGTGGAAGGATCGCCGGAGCCCAGCAGGTCGAGGCTGCGGTGGCCTGGAGCGGCCACTGCACTCCAGTCTGGCTGACAGAGTGAGACTCCAACTCAAAAAAAAAAAAAGAGTAAGGTCTAGGATGACAGTCAGGTTTTTGTCTCTAGCATCTGGAATAATCCCGGGAATGGGGCAGGTTTGGGGTGGAGGGAAGGAGCTTGGGCTTGGACTCGTTAATTACATGTGAGTTTCACGTTTGTGTTGTTATCACAGGTGTGGTGCTGTGGCATCACATGTCCTGGGTGTTGTCTGGTGTTGTGACAGCCGGGGATACTCACCACTTTACTAATGAGAACAAGCCATGCGTGATGTGGTTTGTGAGCTGAATCAGACCAAGTCCTAGCCACTGGGGCTTTAGCCAACACCATCAAAACAGAGAGAGAGGCGTGGGCTTTGGTGATGAATGCACAAGACCTTGGGCCACTTTAGAGGACAGCTCCCAGACTCAGCCTGGGAATGCTGAGATGGCTTGAAGGATGAGTTAGAATTTACCAGGTGGGGGCCGGGCTTGGTGGCTCATACTGTAATCCCAGTGCTTTGGGAGGCTGAGGCGAGTGGATTGCCTGAGTCCGCAGGCTTGAGACCCGCCCGGGAAACTTGTCAAGACCTGGTCTCTACAAAAAATCAAAAATTAGCCGGGTGTGGTAGCGTGCACCTGTAGTTCTGGCTACTTGGAAGGCTGAGGCGGAAGGATCGCTGAAGCCTAGCAGGTCGAGGCTGCGGTGGCCAGGATCATGCCACTGTACTCCAGTCTTGGCGACGGAGTGAGACGCCCAACTCAAAAAAAAAAAAGTATATACCAGGTGGGGAAACAGGCAAACAGCTTACACAATTGTCCGGAATGAGGTGGAGATTTGGGGCACCATTAATTAACCAGGGCCTCTGCTAGCCATAGGATGTCTTCTGGCGCATTAGAGACAGGCATCCCCTCTGGGTGAGCGGGGACTGGCTTGGTCAGTGGAGGGCTTGGACCTTAGGCGGTGGGCAACCTATACAACTGCACATGGTCTTTCAGGAGCATAGAACTCTGGTGTCCAGAATCACATCTCCCAACTGTAGGATTGTTCAATTCAGGTCAACAGACATCTCCTGATCTCCCGACCCTGCTTGAGTGCCAAGCCCCACAAGGCTGGATCCCCAGACCAGTCCTTGTCTTCAGTGACCCTTTTTCTTTTTTTGAGTTGGGGTGTCACTCTGTTGCCCAGGCTGGAGGACAGTGGCATGCTTATGGTCACCGAAGCTTTGACCTGCTGGGCTCAGGTGATCCTTCAGCCTCAGCCTTCCAAGTAGCTGGAACTATAGGCGCATGCTACCACACTTTTTTTTTAAATTGTAGAGACAAGGTCTCGCCAAGCTGCCCAGGCTGATCTTGAACCCCTGAGCTCAGGCAATTCTCTCGCCTTGGCCTCCAAAGTGCTGGGATGACAGGCTTGAGCTACCATGCCCGGCCTTGGAACAATTTCAAAACAGAACTCAGGGCTAGTCAAAGAGTCAACTGCTGTGATCAGTCCTAAAATAAACAGCTGATCCAAGGTATCTTTCTAGAATTTTCTCTCTGTCTCTTTGTTTGACAGGGTCTCGCTCTGTCACTCAGGCTGGAGTGCAGTGGCATGATCATGGCTCCCTGCAGCCTTGACCTCTTGGGCTCAGATGATCCTCCTGCCTCAGCCTCCCAAATAACTGGGACTACAAGGCATGTGCTACCTTGCCTGGCTAATTGGTTTTTTTTTTTTTTGTAGAGACAAGGTCTTGCTATGTTGCCCAGGTCAGAGAATTTTCTAATTGGAGACTGCAGCAAAAAATTCCTTGCCTTTCCCCGCCTTAAACACCAAATTCATGGTCTCCCTGTTCTGTAGTCCTGAAGTCCGAAATCAAGATGTCAGCAGGGCCATGCTCTTTCTTCCAGGCCTCTCTCCTAGTGGCTAGTAGTTCCGTGGCTTATGGCACCATGACTCCAATTTTCATATGGCATTGTCCCCCTGTGAACTTTCTTATTTTTTTGAGTTGGAGTCTCAGTCTCCCAGGCTGGAGTGCAGTGGCATGCTCATGGCTACTGCAGCCTCAACCTGCTGCGCTCAGGTGATTCTCCTGCCTCAGTCTTCCAAGTTGCTGGAACTATAGGCACATGCCACAAGGCCAGCTAATTTTTTTTTTTTTTTGAGTTGGAGTCTCACTCTATCACCCAGACTGGAGTGCAGTGGCCGCTCCCGGCCACCGCAGCCTCGACCTGCTGGGCTCCGGTGATCCTTCCGCCTCAGTCTTCCGAGTAGCCGGAATTACAGGCGCGCACTACCATGCCCAGCTGATTTTTTTGATTTATTGTAGAGATGAGGTCTCGCTGCCCAGGCGGGTCTCGAACCCGCGGGCTCAGGCAATCCACTCACCTCAGCCTCCCAAAGGCGCGGGATTACAGGCTGAGCCACCGAGCCTGGCTTAATTTTTTTTTTTTTTTTGAGTTGGAGTCTCACTTGGTCGCCCAGACTGGAGTGCAGTGGCCGCTCCCAGCCACCGCAGCCTCGACCTGCTGGGCTCCAGTCATCCTTCCGCCTCAGCCTTCCAAGTAGCTGGAACTACAGGCGCGTGCTACCACGCCTGCCTAGTTTTTAAAATTTATTTTGGAGATGAGGTCTTGCCAAGTTGCCCAGGCGGGTCTCGAACCTGCGGGCTCAGGCAATCCACTCACCTCAGCCTCCCAAAGTCGGGGGATTACAGGCTGAGCCACCGAGCCCGGCTAATTTTTTAAAATTACTATTTATTGTAGAGATGAGGGCTCACCAAGTTGCCTAGGATGGTCTCGAACCCTGGGCTCATGCAATCCTCTCACCTCCGCCTCCCACAGTGCTGGGATTACAGACTTGGGCCACTGCGCACAGCCCCCCTGTGCATCTCCTGTGTCCAGACCTTCCCTTTTCTTGAAGAATAACACATGTTTACTGTCAGATAGCTCTACCGGCCCATTTTCTGTTTGTAGAATCACAGAACTACGACAGCTTTCCTTCACGATGTCCCATCTGTGTCCCCTTCAGCTCAGCTGGCAGCATTTTTGCTGAGATGACTTACTGGATCCACGTGTCATATGTCATATGTCACATGCCTAATCTCTTAGGAAACTTGTCCAGTCACTCCCTTGGTGTTCTCTACAGAACATGCTTTCTCACTCTTTGCAATATAAATGGACTGAAATTGTTCCAAATCTTCAAGTTCTTGTTTGTTTGTTTTTGTTTGCTGGTTTAACAATTGCTTCTTCAATTCGTCTCTGTCCTCTCTCATTTTAAGTTCTGGAGGTTATTAGTCTGTGATCAGGTGGGGCTCGGTGGCTCAGCCTGTAATCCCAGCACTTTGGGAGGCCAAGGCTGAGTGAATTGGCTGAGCCCACAGGTTCAAGACCCACCTGGGCAACTTGGTGAGACCTCGTCTCTACAATAAATCAAAAATTAGCTGGGCATGGTAGCTCACGCCTGTAGTTCCAGCTACTTGGAAGGCTGAGGTGGAAGGATCACCGGAGCCCAGCAGGTTGAGGCTGCAGTGGCTGGGAGCGTGCCACTATAGTCCGGGCGACAGAGTGAGACTCCAACTCAAAACAAAAAAAAAAGTCTGTGATCAAGCTGGGCACAGTGGTTCACACCTATAATCCCAGCACTTTGGGAGGCTGAGGTGAGAGGATTGCCTGAG
This sequence comes from Cephalopachus bancanus, assembly GCA_027257055.1. Taxonomy (NCBI): domain Eukaryota; kingdom Metazoa; phylum Chordata; class Mammalia; order Primates; family Tarsiidae; genus Cephalopachus; species Cephalopachus bancanus. The sequence goes on along the minus strand of JAPVLO010001129.1, from coordinate 217,643 downwards.
ACCATGGGTTTGAGACCAGCCTGGACAACCTGGCGAGACCTCATCTCTACAATAAATCAAGAATAATTAGCCAGGGGTGGTGGCACATGCCTGTAGTTCCAGCTACTTGGAAGACTGAGGTGGAAGGATTGCTTGAACCCAGTGGGTCGAGGCTGTGGTGGCCGTGAGCATGCCACTGCACTCCAGCCTGGGCAACAGAGTGAGACTCCAATTCAAAAAAAAAAAAAAGAACCCTGTGATCAAGTTGTCGGCAGGGCCATGCTCCCTCTGAAGGCGCTGAGGAAGGATCTGTTCCAGGTGTTTCTCCTAGCTTCTGGTGGTTTCTTGGCAGTGGTAGCATAACTCCAGTTGTCACATGGCACTCTCCCTGTGTGTCTTTCCTCTGGTTTTGAGGACAAAAGAAAGAACAAGGGGGCTGGGCATGGTGGCTCATGCCTGTAATCCTCAGTACTTTGGGAGGCCAGGGTGGAAAGGTTCCTTGAGCCCAGGAGTTTGAGACCAGCCTGGGCAATACAGCGAGACCACCATCTCAACAAAAAAATTTTAAAAATCAGCCAGACGTGGTGGTGTACGTCTGTAGTTCCAGCTACTCCAGAGGCTGAGGTAGGAGGATCACTTGAACCCAGGAGTTGGAGGCTGCGGTGAGCCATGATCATGCCACTGCACTCCAGCCTGGATGACAGAGTGAACCCTAACTCAAGAGAAAGAAAAGACTGGGCATGGTGGCTTAGCTTGTAATCCCAGCACTTTGAGAGGCTGAGGCAAGAGGATCGCCTGAGCCTGGGGGTTCAAGATCAGCCTGGGCAGCTTGGTGAGACCTCGTCTCTACAATAAATCACAAAAACTAGTCGGGCGCAGTGGTGTGCGTCTGTAGTTCCAGCTACTTGAAAGGTTGAGGTGGAAGGACCGCCCAAGCCCAGCAAGCTGAGGCTGCAGTGGCCATGAGCGTACCATTGCACTCCAGCCTGGGTGACAGAGTGAGACTCCGACTCAAAAAAAAAAAAATTGTCTTCCACGAGACCAGTCCCTGATGCTGACAAGATTGGGGACTGCCGATCTAGAGTGTGAAGAAGCTTGTTATGTCCAGGAAGTGAGTGTTTCATTCACCTGGGACTTCAGGTGGAAATAGGCACCTGACAGAGCAAGGCCAGAGAGGGGCGTGGGGACCAGGCCACACAGGTCCCCAAAGGCTTTTGTCCCCAGGGTGCTTGGGAGCCATGGGAGGACTGTGAGCAGGGGAGGGACAGCATCAATCTTGGGTGTGGGAAGACCCCTTTGAGGTACTGTGAATTTCCTGGAGAGGGCAGGACAGCAGGCCAAGAGGCTTAGCGATAAGAGATGAAGAGGAGGCCCAAGTTAGGGTCTTGGGGTGTCTCTCATCTCCCCAGGCCCCCGTGGCCCGGCCCCGGATGAGTGCTCAGGAACAGCTGGAGCGGATGCGCAGAAATCAGGAATGCGGACGGCCTCTCCCTCGCCCGGCCTCCCCCAGCTCCTCACCCTGGGAAGGACGCTGTCCCCAGCCAGACGCCAGCCTGATGTGGAGCAAAGGGTGAGGGGAGCAGAGCTGGGGGTGGGGCAGAGGGTGATATGGGGTCCTCTGTGCCTAGTTTGAGTCTCAGTTTTCTTCTCTGTAAAATGGGGATACTCCCTAACTCCTTACCCTAAATTAAGTTTCAAGATTCGCCCCAGCTTGTACTTGTGCTAAAGTCAGCTTCCTGGTCTCTTTAGTGGTGGGTGGACAGGAGGGGGCGTGAGGGGAGGATTGAGTCGGGGAGGTCACAGGTCTGGGCTGGAAGTCCTGTTTTTCTGTTAAGTCGGTATGTGTTGTCAAAGGCAAAAAAGAAAAAAATTGAGCCATTAAGAAAACTGATTTTATTCATGTTCTTGTCATAGAAAGGATATCCCAGATCTGTACCTCAGAGTGTCTCAGGTATCTCAGGAGGGTGTCCCTTAGGTTTTTTGGGTTTTTTTTTTAAACAAAATTTTTTAGAGAAAGAGAAAAGAAAGGGAGACATGCCAGAGCTGGCATGGGCAAGAGAAACTGACTACCCTTAGGTTTTTATAGAAGGGAATTAGACAAGTCACAGGTGTGGGGGATTTGCTAACCTGTGCACCTTTCCAGGAGCACAGGTGAAGTTAAACACTGTCGGGTCTTTGGACAATTTCATCCCTTTTCTGACCCCCTTTACCCCACCCTCAAAATGAGAACGTGGGGCTTCCAGGTGAGGAATTCGAATGCCCCAATTCCTTTCCAGCCTGTTCCAGGACACTCTGGAGCCCAGAAATGGCTCAGAAGCTCGGGGTCCTGGAGTAGGTAAGGAGGTTGAAGGTGGGTCAAGGGAGCAGGGAAATCAATGTGCCAAAAGGGAGGGGAGTAGCATCATGTATTATTAAAGTCTCCTGCCGAGCTGGGCTTGGTGGCTCAGCCTGTAATCCCAGCGCTTTGGGAGGCTGAGGTGAGTGGATTGTCTGAGCCCGCGGGTTTGAGACTCGCCTGGGCAGGTGAGACTTCATCTCTACAATAAATAAAAAAATTAGCCGGGCATGGTAGCACACACCTGTAATTCTGGCTAACTAGGAAGGCTGAGGCTGGAAGGATTGCCGGAGCCCAGTGGGTCGAGGCTGCAGTGGCCAGGAGCGGCCACTGCACTCCAGTATGGGCGACAGTGAGACTCCAACTCAAAAAAAAAAAAAGTCTCCTGAGTACAGAACTATAGTTGCAAAACTCCTAGAGACATTTGATTCTCAGAGCATTGGAAACAAAATTAGAAAGTCCCAAATCTGCCAGAAGCTGTGACTCAGGCCTGTAATCCCAGCGCTCTGGGAGGTCGAGGCGGGAGGATTGCTAGAGCCCAGGAGTTCAAGACCAGACTGAGTAACCCAGTGAGACCTCGTCTCCACACACACACACACAAATCAGCCAGGCATGTTGGTGCACACCTGTGGTCCCAGCTTACTCAGGAGGCTGAGGCAGAAGGATCATCTGAGCTCAGGAGTTCGAGGCTGCGTGAGCTGTGGTCATGCCACTGCACTCCAGTCTGGGTGACAGAGTGAGGCACCAACTAAAAACTAAACTAAAATAAAAAGAAGGGAGGGGAGGGAAAGGGAGGGAAAAAAATTAAAAACTAAAAAGTTTAAAAAAAGAAAGTCCTAGATCCGCAGTGAGAACTTCAATTCTCATTATTCCCTTGGTCAGTATCAAATTTGCCCTTCCATCAAGGAAATCAGGTAAAATTGGCTCACGGGACTACAAATCCCACAATGCACGGGGACTGCAAGAGAACGGCCACACGTTTAAAGTCCCTTAGAGACATGTGCTAGGAACTACAACTCCCAGAAGACCCCGCGCGCCCCGCGGTCCTCAATTTGCCGGCTAATTGTACAGCCCCCAGCCCCCATCTTCTCTTTTTTTCTAGTCCGAGGAACGCCACCCCTTACATGCCGACATCCGAAGGCCACCGGGAGCGGGTTCTCAGCCTCTCCCAAGCCCTGGCCACTGAGGCATCACAGTGGCACAGAATGATGACAGGTGAGAGGCAGGGGATCTTGAACTCCTGGGTTTTAGAGAAGAGGGAGCTGAAGGCCTGAAATCCTGGGTCCTGGATAGGAGGGCGTCTAGGGGCTTCTGGGAAATTTTTGTCTCGTTGAGAAAAGAGCTGGGCAGAGCTTGGGAGACGCAGGACTTGGGCAAGAGGGGACGGAGACTCGCGACACTGGAGCGCGGGGGTAGGAAGAGGTTAGGAGTCTGGATACCTGAGTCTCAGAGAGGAATGGATTAGGGCAGGGAACCCCAGCCCCCGGGGCCGCGGACCAGTACCTGTCCGTGGCCTGTTAGGAACCGGGCCGCACAGCAGGAGCTGAATGGCGGTGAGCGGAGCTCCGTATACTGTCAGATCCGCAGCGGCACTAGATTTTTGTGGTGGCGAGCCATGTTGTGAACTGCGCATGCGTGTGATCTAGGTCGCGCCCTCTTTATAAGAATCCAGCCGGGCTCGGTGGCTCAGGCTGTAATCCCGCGCCTTTGGGAGGCTGAGGTGAGTGGATTGCCTGAGCCCGCGGGTTCGAGACCCGCCTGGGCAGCGAGACCTCATCTCTACAATAAACAAAAAATCAGCCGGGCGTGGTAGCGCACGCCTGTAGTTCGGGCTACTTGGAAGGCTGAGGCGGAAGGATCGCCGGAGCCGAGCAGGTCGAGGCTGCGGTGGCCTCCCGGCCACTGCACTCCAGTCTGGGCGACCGAGTGAGACTCCAACTAAAAAAAAAAAGAATCCAATGCCGGGTGACCTCCCCCACCCCACCCCCAGCCTTGGAAAAATTGTCTTCCACGAAACCGGTTGCTGATGCCAAAAGGGTTGAGGACCGCAGGACTAGGGGATCTTGACTTCGGAGTGTCAGAGAGGAGAAGCTGGAGGCCTGGAAAGTCCTAGATCCGCAGTGAGAACTTCAGTTCTCATTATTCCCGTGGTCAGTATCAAACCTTGCCCTTCCATCAAGGAAATCAGGTGAAAGGAAGAAAGAAGGAAGGAAGAAAGGCCTGGGAATCTAGAAGACTAAGTGCCAAAGTTTGCCATTCTCATACCCCACTCGTCCTCTCCAGGTGGAAACTTGGACTCTCGGGGAGACTCTCTTCCCCCTGCGTCGCTGCCTCCATCGGACCCCACACGCCGGGAGACCCCGCCCCCGCGATCTCCGCGGGTGCCTCATTCCGGTTCCACGGGGTTCTCGCGCCGAGGCAGTGGGCGTGGCGGAGGCTCCGCCCCCTGGGAGTCCGCGTGGGATTCCGGGACCGCCTCTCCGGTCCTGACCCCAGACGAGGGGGCGTGGCCTCTGCGAGTCACTCTGCTACAGTCCAGCTTCTGACCTGCCCGAAGGCGGCAGCCAATCGGAGCGTGAGGGCGTGGCCTGGAGGTACCGCCCGGAGATCGGGGCCACTCAGGGCCTCTGGGGGCGTGGTCTGGTCCCCATCCTTGGCCTGGGAGGGGCGTGGTTTCTACGGCCAAAGTTTGTTTTTTTCACAACACTGTCCAATTTGGGATTAAAACTTTGAACTTTTAGTCATTAGCTCTCTTTCTGTCTGTTTGGGGTTGTGATATTGGGATCTTGAGGGGCAGAGCCAGAGTCGTGGGCTTCTAGGCACCGAGGGAGGAGGGGCTGGGAACCCGACCCTAAGTCTGAGGATGGAGGGGACTGGGAACATGGACTCCTGGGTCCAAGGAGACGCTGGGGTCTGGTCTTCTGGGTCTAAGATATGAGGGGGCTGGGAGCCAGGACTCCTGGGTCTGAGGGAGGAGGAGCTGGGGTCTGGATTCCCGGGTCTGAGGGAGGAGGGGCTGGGGTCTGGACTCCTGGATCTGAGTGAGGGGCCTGGAAACCTGATCCCTAAGTCTGAGGTTGGAGGGGACTGGGGACCTGGACTCTTGGGTCTGAGGGGAAGCTGGGGGCCTGGACTCCCGGGTCTGAGGAAGGAGGGCCTGGGGTCTGGACTCCTGGGTCTCAGGGAGGAGGGGCTGAGGTCTGGACTCTGGGGTCCGACGGAGGGAGGGGCTGAGGCCTGGACTCCCGGGTTTCGGGGAGGAGGGCCTGGGGACAAACTCCCAGGTCCCTGGCCTTTCTGGTAACGCCCCCCAGGGCTGGGCTTCCAGGATCCAGTCCCTATTTATGGCTTGATCCCATGGCCTCGCCCGACTTTGGAGGTGGAAAGAGGCCCAGGGCGAGTGACAGAGAGAGACCGGCGCGCACACCTTGGCTGCGGCAATGAGCTGTGAGGGGAAGGTGGTGGTCGTGACCGGGGGCGGGCGCGGCATCGGAGCCGGGATCGTGCGCGCCTTTGGTGAGCAGGGGTGTGGCTGCTGGGGATGCGGTGCCCCGAGAGAGGAAGGACGGGGTTTGGGGGCCCACGGGGGCGGAAACCAGGGACTCCAGTACCGGAGTCCGGATTCCATTGGATAAAAGCCAACGTGCCGCGCTATGTAAGAACGTGCCTCGACTGGGTTGAGTTTGCGCCGGGTCTCCTAAGGCCGTCGCCCCCTTTCCCTGAGCTCCCAAACCGTGGATCGACGAATATGTCTCTCACGGGATTAGGGTTTACTCCGGAACCCCCAGACGGGAACTGGGGATCCCCATCAGGCCCCTGGAGTAGCCAGAGAGAATATGTGTCAGGACTTCTGCTCTTTGTCCCGAGGGATCATCATGAGACTTTGGGGTCACGGGGGCTGGGCGGGGGGCTGGGGAAGGAGATCGGCCTCGCTGCGGGTGGCCACGAGAGGGCAGCAGAGGCCTTTACCAAGATGGCGGGGTCAGCTGTTCTCTTCTGTCTTTAGCGAAGAGCGGGGCCCAAGTGGTTATCTGCGACAAGGAAGGTGAGTGAGGGTCCCTCGGCCCACCCCAGCCTCCACCGTCAGAGTCCAGGTCCCCAGCCCCTCCTCCCTCAGACCCCAGAGTCCAGGTCCCCAGCCCCTCCGCCCTCAGACCCAGGAGTTCAGACCCCCAGCCTCTCCTCCCTCAGACCTCGGTGTCCAGGCTCCCAGCTCCTTCTCCCTCAGATCCAGGGGTCCAGCTCTTTTCTCCCTGCAGAGTCCGGGGCCCGGGCCCTGGAGCAGGAGCTCCCTGGAGCTGTCTTCATCCTCTGTGACGTGACTCAGGAAGAAGAGGTGAAGGTGCGAGAATGTCCTTTCCCTCCTCCTCACCTGCTGTAATTACCCTGCCCCCACCTTTGTTTTCTCCTAGTTGCCTTCCCTTTCTCCTGGCTCAATTGCACCCATCCTAAAGGCTTCAGCCCTGTGTCACCCTTTCTTCCCCACTCCCCTAACACACACAAGATCTCCCTTGGCTCTCAGGACCAGGTCACATGTCCTCCCTGACCTCCCACACCTGCAAGGCTCTTATCACACCTGTCATATGCATGGAAGAGAGCAACTCCCTCAAAGTGGGCCAACAGGTTTTTTTTCTCCTGTGTCTGGGTCTCTCTCTCTCATTCTTTCTGTTTTTCTTTCTTTTGAGTCAGGGTCTCACTCTCTTACCCAGGCTGGAGTGCAGTGACAATCCTGGTTCACTGCAGCCTCCACCTCCTGGGCACAGGGGATCCTTTGGCCTCAGCCTCTATTAGCTTACGGGTGCACATCACCATGCCTGGCTATTTTTGGGGGGTGTTAGCAGGTAGACACAGGATTCTCACTATGTTGCCCAGACTGGTCTCAAAATCCTGGGCTCAAATAATTCTTCTGCCTCAGCCTCCCAAAGTGCGGAGATTACAGGTATGAGCCACCTTGCCTGACCTTATTTGCTTATTTCAAGCAGTATATCTCTGCTTTCTTCCCTCTTGGGTCTCTGTCCTCTCCCCTCTGTCTGGATCTTTGTCACCCACCCCCGTCCCTGCAACCATGACAGCAGTGTGGCTGCGAGTCCAGCCGCCCCCTCCCTGCCCTGCTTTCGGGAGCCCTGGCTCCTCCCAGGCTGGGCACCTCCCACTCCTGTTCATTCGAAGGACATTTCCTTCCTTTTCAGACACTGATTTCCGAGACCATCTGCCGATTTGGCCGCTTGGATTGTGTGGTCAACAACGCCGGCTACCGTGAGTTGTGGGGCCCGAGGGCCATTCTTCACTTATGTCAAACCCCTCCCGCACCTCAGTCCTCAGTTTCCCCTTTCCCTGCCTCTGATGCTCTCATGCCGCCCAATCCCTCTTTCTGCCCACTCGGACAGAGCAGTACAGCTATGGAAGCCCCCAGGCCTGGGCTTCCATCCTGGTTCTGTTCCATCCGTGTGTCCCCAGGCCTGTCCATGCCTCAGTTTCCACATCTCTCAAATGGGAGTGATCATCGCCATCACAGTGATACCATAACTGCCTTGTGCACTCAGCTTCTGTCTTGCGGGCTCAGTTGACTTATTTATGAAGTTAGGCCCTTGGGCCCTTCTCTTTGGCAATGACAATGAGGATGTCTTCGCTGTGCACGGTTATAGCACCTGGTGTGGTGGCTTCAAAGGGAAATTGCCATCCGCTAAATGACGACGCTTCGTGAGAATGCCTCGTGTTGGTAAACCAAGGCACAAAGAGAGAATTGATTGTACCGAGGTCAAGGCTGTGGGACAGGGCTGCACCTTCCTCCTTGTCTGGTGTCAGGATTTAAAGAAATAACAGACATGGGCTCATCCTATCTCTCTGCGTCCTTTGTTCTTTGGACAAATGTTTCTTTCTTTCTTTCTTTCCTTTGTTTTTCTTGAGTTGGAGTCTCACTCTGTCGCCCAGACTGGAGTGCAGTGGCCGCTCCCGGCCACCGCAGCCTCGACCTGCTGGGCTCCAGCGATCCTTCCGCCTCAGCCTTCCAAGTAGATGAAACTACAGGCGCGCACAACCACGCCTGGCTAATTTTTTGATTTATTGTAGAGATGAGGTCTCGCCAAGTTGCCCAGGGGGGTCTCGAACCCGCGGGCTCAGGCAATCCACTCACCTCAGCCTCCCAAAGGCGCGGGATTACAGGCTAAGCCACCGAGCGCGACTCTTTCTTTCTTTTTTTTGAGTCAGAGTCTCACTCTGTCGCCCAGGCTGTGGCACGCTCATGCTCATGGCTACCACAGCCTCGATCTGCTGGGCTCAGGCCATCCTTCTGCCTCAGCCTTCCAAGTAGCTGGAATTACGAGCACACGCCACCTCACCCGGCTAATTTTTTTGGTTTATTGTAGAGACGAGATCTTACCAAGTTGCCCGGGCTGGCCTCGAACCCCTGGGCTCAGGCAATCCTCTCACCTCCACCTCCCAAAGTGCTGGGATGATAGGCTTGAGCCACCACACCCTGCCTGGACTGATGTTTCTTGACATCCACCGGGTCTCACAATCTGTCTTAGGGAGGGGGAATTCAGCTGGGAACAAAACAGACGAAACGTGGCTCTCCTTGTGGAATTCACATTCTAGAGTAGGGAAATGCACAAGAAAAGACAGATAGAGCCCACCCTCTTTGTTCGTGGATTCCTGCTCGTTAAACTCGCAGCCCCAGAATCCATACTCACAGCGCGTTTCCCGTTACTCGCGGACATGAGCAGAGCAGCGACCATTTGAGTCACTGGCAGCATGTGCTCCTCCCTGAGGTCCACCAAGACGACCTTCGCCTCTTGTCTCAGCTCTCAGAGATACCCAGAGGGTGGCGATTGTGGAGGTGCAGTGCAAAAAGTTCCGCTCTTCTAGGGACAGCTGGATTGGTTTGAATCCCAACTCCCACCTGTTAGTGGGGTGGCCTTAGGCAAGTTGCTTAACACTTCTGAAACCTTCTTTTGTTGTTGTTGTTGATGTTTCAGTTGGAGCCTCACTCTGTCGCCCAGGCTGGAGTGCAGTGGCATGCTCACAGCCACCGCAGCCTCACAGCCTCGACCTGCTGGGCTCAGGCGATCCTTCCAACTCAGCCTTCCAAGGAGCAGGATCTACAGGCGTGCGCCACCATACCCGGCTAATTTTTTGATTTATTGTAGAGACAATGTCTCACCAAGCTGCCCAGGGTGGTCTCGAACCTCTGGACTCAGGCAGTCCTCTTGCCTCGGTCTCCCAAAGTGCTGGGATTACAGGCTTGAGCCACTGTGCCCGGCCCCTTTTCTGTACTCTCTGTTCTCTTCCTTCTTCTTTCTTTTGAGTCAGGGTCTCGCACTGTGACCCAAGCTGGAGTGCGGGGTACCATCATGGCTCACTGCAGCTTCATGGCAGCCTTCACCTTCTGGGTTCAGGAGATCCTCCTGCCTCAGCCTCCAGCCTCCCGGGTAGCTGGGATTACAGACTCAAGCCACCATGCCCAGCTAATTTTTTTATTTTTATTTTTTATTTTTGTATAGTTGAGGTTTCTCTATGTTGCCGGGGCGGGTCTCAAACTCCTGGGCTCAAGCAATCCTTCCGCCTCTGTCTCCCAAAGTACCAGGATTACAGGCATGAGCCACTGCACTGGGCCCAAATGTTGATCTTTCTGTCCCTCTGCCGTTTCTCCGGTTCCTTCTATTTATTTAACAAATACATTCATTTACTAAGTGTGAGGTACAAATATTTGACTCATGAAATGTGTAAGTCCAAGAACAAAGTGTTATCTTCTTTGTGCAGAGGAGGAAACAGGCGTAGAAAGGAAATATGGGCCAGGCACGGTGGCTCAGCCTGTAATTCTGCGCCTTTGGGAGGCTGAGGTGAGTGGATTGCCTGAGCCCGCGGGTTCGAGACCCGCCTGGGCAGCGAGACCTCATCTCTACAATAAATAAAAAAAAAAAATCAGCCGGGCGTGGTAGCGCATGCCTGTAATTCCGGCTACTCAGAAGGCTGAGGCGGAAGGATCGCCGGAGCCCAGCAGGTCGAGGCTGCGGTGGCCAGGAGCAACCACTGTACTCCAGTCTGGATGACAGAGTGAGACTCCAACTCTAAAAAAAAAAAAGAAAGAAAGACAGAAAGGAAAAATGACTTGCCCAACGTCAGGAAGCCAGGAAGCTGCAGGATGGAGATTCGAACCCGGGCCTTTTAGCCCCAGAGAAGGATCTTTCACTAACCGCCATGCAGCCTCTGTCCTTTGCAGCTCCCTGGCCCTATGGCCTGCCACTCCCCACTTCTCCGTGCCCCCACTCCTCCCCTTTCCTGTCCCCGCCATCTCCCAGCCACATGGCTCCCGCTTTCTTCTCTCTCCCTCCTCAGACCCACCTCCACAATGGCTTGAGGAGACCTCTGCCCAGGGCTTCCGGCAGCTGCTGGAGTTGAACCTACTGGGGGTCTACACCGTGACCAAGGTGAGGGCTGGGGCCTGCCGCAAGGCCCAGGTGGCCTCCTTGTGGGCACATTGTGAGTCCCATTGTGTCTATGAGCAAAATGCTTTCTCTTCTTTGCTTTGAGCTCCTTAGTCCAAAAGGACCCTGTTCTTTGTGAAGAATAAACGGGGGCAACCAGCCTGGGCAACATAGCCAGACCCCATCTTGCCAAAAAAAATTAGCCAGGCGTGGTAGTGTACACCTGTAGTTCCAGCTACTTGGAAGACTGAGCTGGGAGGATCACCAGAGCCAAGCAGGTCGAGGCTGCAGTGGCCATGGGAGTGCCACTGCACTCCAGCCTGGCGACAGAGTGAGACTCTGACTCATTAAAAAAAGAAGTATAGGTTGGACGTGGTGGCTCATGCCTATAATTCCAGCACTTTGGGAGGATGAGGTGAGAGAATTGCCTGAGCCCAAGGGTTCGAGACCAGCCTGGACAACTTATTTATTGTCTACAATAAATAAATACAAAAATTTAACCGGGCATGGTGGTGCATGCCTATGGTTCCAGCTACTTGGAAGGCTGAGGCAGAAGAATTGCCTGAGGCCAGCAGGTCAAGGCTTTGGTGGCCGTGAGCATGCCATTGCACTCAAGCTTGGGCCACAAAGGGAGACTCCTAAAAAAAAAAAAAAGTATAAATATAAATATCACCTCAGAAAGGTCTTCCTCTGCTGTCCTTGCTCCTTTAGAACTGTATACAAATATCCACTCTCGGTGATGACAGCTTGTTTATTGTCTTTGTAGCACTTTTTAATTCATTCATTCGACAAATATTTAGATAGCACCAGTCATGTGCAAAGCAAAAGCAACGGGCACACAGCTCTGAATAGAACAGAAAGAAATCCCTGCCCTTGGGCAGATGAGGCTCTGAAGTGGGAGACAGTAAGGAAGCGAATGTAGGCTGTGGTCTCAGGAAGTGACAAATACCATGTGAAAGAGTGAAGGACAGGAAGGAAGGGGTGACGTTGGCCGGGCAGGTGGATATGTTGTCGGAGAACCCTTTTTATTGTGGCGTTTTGGAAGTACAGTCTACACAAAAGCAAAAAAGCACAGAGGATCATGGATTGAACCCCAGCGCCAGTAATCATTGGCTTGCTGTCATTCTTGCTTTTTTTTTTTTTTTTTTGAGTTGGAGTCTCACTCTGTCGCCCAGACTGGAGTACAGTGGCCGCTCCCGGCCACCGCAGCCTCGACCTGCTGGGCTCCAGTGATCCTTCCACCTCAGTCTTCTGAGTAGCCGGAATTACAGGCGCGCGCTACCACGCCCAGCTGATTTTTGATTTATTGTAGAGATGAGGTCTCGCTGCCCAGGCGGGTCTCGAACCCATGGGCTCAGGCAATCCACTCACCTCAGCCTCCCAAAGGCGCAGGATTACAGGCTGAGCCACCGAGCCCGGCTCTTTTTTCTTTTTTTTTGAGTTGAAGTCTCACTCCATCACCCAGGCTGGAGTGCAGTGGCATGCGCACAGCCACTGCAGCCTCGACCTGCTGGGCTCAGGTGATCCTTCTGCCTCAGCCTTCCAAGTAGCTGGGACTACAGGTGTGCACCACCATGCCCGACTAGTTTTTTTTAATTTTTTTGTAGAGACAAGGTCTCACCAAGTTGCCCAGGCTGGTCTTGAACCCCTGAGCTTTTCACCTTGACCTCCCAAAGTGCTGGGATTATCCAGGCGTGGATAAACTTCTTTTTTATACTGTGTCTATACTTCTTTTTTTTTTTTTTTTAGGAGTCTCCCTTTGTGGCCCAAGCTTGAATGCAATGGCACGCTCACAGCCACCACAGCCTTGACCTGCTGGCCTCAGGCAATTCTTCTGCCTCAGCCTTCCAAGTAGCTGGAACCATGGTTTGAGCCATGACGCCTGGCCCATTCTTACTTCTTATAGACTGACTTCTCTCTCTCTTTTTTTTTTTTTTTTATGAATGAGAGTCTCACTCTGTTGCCCAGACTGGAGTACAAGGGCATGTCCTCCCTAGTAGTTAGGGCTATAGGCACACACCACCACCCCTGGCTAATTTTTTAATTTTTATTTTTGTAGAGACGAGATCTCGCTATGTTGTCCAGGCTGATCTTGAACTCTTGGGGTCAAGCTATCCTTCCACCTTGACCTCCCAAAATATTGGGAATACAGGTGTGAGCCACCATGCCTGGCCACCAGATGAGAGCTTTTTTTTTTTTTGAGTTGGAGTCTCACTCTGTCACCCAGACTGGAGTGCAGTGGCCGCTCCCGGCCACTGCAGCCTCCACCTGCTGGGCTCCGGTGATCCTTCCGCCTCAGCCTTCCAAGTAGCTGGCACTACAGGCACGCGCTACCACGCCTGGCTAATATTTAAAAATTTATTGTAGAGATGAGGGCTCGCCAAGTTGCCCAGGCAGGTCTTGAACCCGCGGGCTCAGGCAATCCTCTCACCTCAGCCTCCCAAAGCGCTGGGATTACAGGCTGAGCCACCGAGTCTGGCTGAGAGCTTTTTAAAAGGTGTATTCGTGTGCTCTCTTGGACAGGGAAAGCCACTGCAGCCTCAACCTCCTGGGTTCAGGTGATCCTTCTGCCTCAGCCTTCCAAGTAACTAGAACTACAGGCATGTGCCACCACAGCTGGATAATTTTTTGACTTATTGTAGATATGAAATCTCACCAAGATGCCCGGGCTGGTCTCGAACCCGTTGGGCTCAGGCAATCCTCTCACCTCATCCTCCCAAAGTGCTGGGATTATAGGTGTGAGCCACTGCACCTGGCTGAAAATTGGTCTTTTTAAATTTTTTGAGATCAAAGTCTCACTCTGTCACCCAGGCTGGAATGCAGTCACACTGTAACCTCCACCTCCTGGACTCAGGTGATCCTTCCCCCTGAGTCTCTTAAGTAGCTGGGACTACAGGTATGTGCCACCACACCTGGCTAATTTATTTTTGTAGAGATGAGGTCTTGCTATGTTGCCCAGGTTGCCTTTGAACTCCTGACCTCAAGTGATCCTCCCACCTCAGCCTCCCAGAGTGCTGGGATTACAGGTGCAAAAAACTGCACCCTACCCTGGATCCATTTTGAAGGCACAGTTGTCAGGATTTCCTTATAGACCAGATATCTGAGTGGACTCGAGATGGAAAGGAGTGGGGGGCGTGGTGGCTGAGGCAGGAGGATCGCTTAAACCCAGGAGTTTGAGGCTGCACATCGGCCTGGGTGGCAGAGCAAGACCCTGTCTCTTCAAAAGAAAAGAAGAGACAAAAAGAAAAGGGTTTTTAGCTTTCTTTGCGCTCCCACCCCCATCCCTAGCGACTGGCAGGTCACTGTAAATCAGGGAAGGAGCAGGAGTGGGCTGGGGAGGGGGTTGGGGAATGGGGTGAGATGCCCACCGGACGTCCTGGTGGGGGGGTCACCAGTGGGGGGTGAGTGTTGAGGTCTGGAGACATCGGTTTGGGGCACCAGCTCGAGGCTGGAGGAGTCCAGGGAGCCAGTGTAGACAGAGGGAGGAGGGACGGGACGGCAGGCCCCAAGGTGCACCAGCATGGGGAGACTCAGGCGCTGACTTTGAGGTCCCCTCTGGGATCCAGGTGAAATGTCCCTGAGGATTGAATGAGATTCCTTGTGTGTGTGTGTGTGTGTGTGTGTGTGTGTGTGTGTGTGTGTGTGTGTCAGAGTCTCACTCCACAGCCCAGGCTGCGGCACGATTATGTAATCAGCAGTGGCACGATTGACGGCTCACCACAGCCTCGAACTCCTGGACTTAGGTCATCTACCCGCCTCAACCTCCCAAGTAACTGGGACTGTACAGGCGTCCGCCACCACGCCTGGCTAATTTTCTGATTTTTTTCTTTTTTTGGCGCAATAAGGTCCTGCTATGTTGCCCAGGCTGGTCTTGGATTCCCACGCTCCCTCTCACCTCAGCCTCGGAAAGTGCCGGGATTTCCGCTGGGCATGTGTCACTGTGTCCAGCTGTGATTAAGTTAAATACCCAGGAAGCCCTTAATTGCACACCTGGCCTCATGTTATTATCATTTATCATGAACCTTGCCCTCTTTTGTTTCTTGAGGCCTACCGGCCCCACCCCTCTTGAGATCCTTGGGGCTTGGAATGTGTTGGGCAAATGGGGCCTGGGAGATGCAGAAGGGAAAAGGTGAGACAGGAGCCGAACCCTCAGTGGGAGGGAGGGACATGAAATAGGACACACAGCATTTCACTCACCAAGAAGGGCTTGAAAAAGCCTGGGGCAGGAGCCATTGGGCGTGTCTCAAGGACAACTTAAGAGAAGAGCCCTGACCCTGCCTCCAGCTTCAGCAATTAGAAACAGTTTGTTAAGGTTGAGGTGAGAGGATTGCCTGAGCCCAGGGGTTTGAGACCTGTCTGGACAACTTGGCAGACCTCCTCTCGACAATAAACCAAAAAATTAGCTGGGTGTGGTGTCGCACACCTGTGGTTCCAGCTCCTTGGAAGGCTGAAGTGGAAGGATCGCCTGAACTCGGCAGTTTGTGGCTGTGACGGCTGTGAACATGCCACTGCACTCCAGCCTGGGAGTGAGACTCCAGCAACAACAACAAAAGATTTGGGAGGCCGAGGTAAGAGGATTTCCTAAGCCCACGGGTTTGAGACCAGCCTGGGCAACTTGGCGAGACCTCATCTCTACAATAAATCAAAAACTTAGCTGGGCATGATGGCTTGTGCTTGTAGTTCTAGCTACTTGAAAGGCTAAGGTAGAAGGATCACCTGAGTTCAGCAGGTCATGGCTGTGATGGCTGTGAGAGTGTGCCATTGCACTCCAGCCTGGGCAACAGAGTGAGACTCCAACTCAAAGAAAGAAAGAAAGAAACAGTTAGTTAGACTTGTTCTACTCATCACCTCCTGCCATCCTTGACTAGACATCAGATAATTTTTATCAATGAGAACTTTATACCTACCACTGAGAATGCAAATATTTATTTTTACTTAGTTTTATTTTGACATAATTTAAGACTTAACAAAAATATTGTCAGAATAGAGCAAAGAAGTCCTATCTACTCACACTCTCCATTGTTACTACTTTACCACATTTGCTTTGTGATTCTTTCTTTCTTTCTTTTTTTCCTTAGAGACATGGTCTCACTCTGTTGCCCAGGCTGGAGCACAATGGCACGATCACAGCTCACTGAACGAAATCCTCCCGCCTCAGCCTCCTGAGTAGCTGGGACTACAGGCGTGTGCCACCACACCCAGCTAATGTTTTGTATTAATTTTAATTTGTTTTTTTTAGTTGGAGTCTTACTCTGTTGCCCAGGCTGGAGTGCAGTGGCATGCTCATGGCCATCACAGTGTCGACCTGCTGGACTCAGGCGATCCTTCTGCCTCAGCATTCCAAGTAGCTGGAACCACAGGTGCTGCTACCGTGCCTGGTTAATGTTTTTATTTACTGTAGAGATGAGGTCTTGCCAAGTTGCCTGGGCTGGTCTTGAACCTTTGGAATCAAGCAGTCCTCTCGTCTCGGCCTCCCAATGTGCTGGGATTACAGGCTTGAACCACCATGCCCGTCATTTAAAAACTTTTTTATAGAGATGAGATCCTGCTATGTTGCCCAGGCTGATCTCGAACTCCAGGGGTCAAGCAGTCCTCCTGCCTCAGCCTCCCAAAATGCTAAGATTACAAGCATGAGCCACTGCACCTGGCCCTAAACTTACTTACTTACTTAATTAATTAATTTAGAGTCCGAGTCTCACTCTGTCGCCCAGACTGGAGTACAGTGGCACGCTCAAGTCCACCACAGCCTCGACATGCTGGGTTCAGGTGATCCCTCCACCTCAGCCTTCCAGGTAGCTGGAACCACAGGCATGCACCACCATGCCTGGCTAATTTTTTGGTTTTTGTAGAGATGAAGGCTCACCATATTGTTCAGGCTGGTCTCGAACCCTTGGGCTCAGGCAATCCTCTTGCTTCCTCCTCCCAAAGTGCTGGGATTACCGGTGTGAGCCCTTGCACCTGGTCCTAAACTCTATTTAAATGCACATTTAAGTTCCTAAATGTCTTATTATAGTTGGTTTGTTCACACCAGGAGCCTGGCCAGGCTCAGTGGCTCAGCCTGTAATCCTGCACCTTGGGAGGCCGAGGTGAGTGAATTGCCTGAGCCTGCAGGTTCGAGACCCGCCTGGGCAACTTGGCGAGACCTCATCTCTACAATAAACCAAAATTAGCCGGGCGTGGTAGCATGCCTTTAGTTCCAGCTACTTGAAAGGCGGAGGCGGAAGGATCACCAGAGCCCAGCAGGTCGAGGCTGCGGTGGCTGGGAGCGGCCACTGCACTTCAGTCTGGGCGACTGAGTGAGACTCCAACTAAAAAAAAACAAACAAAAACCACACCAGGAGCCAGGCAGTTTCCACCTATTGCATTTGGTTTCCCTTGGGGCAAATACCTTTTTCTGCTTACTCTTGCCTCTCACCTGGCACCAAAACAGTGCCTATTACAAGGGGATCTGTGAACACTTGTGCATTGCTGCCATGGTCACCATCCTCATTTCCATCGCCATCATCACCATTATCACCATCCTCACCATGACGTCATCACCATGACATCAACACCATCACCATCACCATCATCACCGTCCTCACCATTATCGCCATCACCATCACTATCATTATCAACATCCATCACCATCATGATCACCATGGCTACCATCCTCACCATCGCCATCATCACCACCATCACCACAATCATAACCCTTGTTATCACTGTCACCATCACCATCATGATTATCATCACCATCATCACCACCATCATTATCAATATCACCCTCACCACTATCACCATCACCATCATCATCATCACCGTCCTCACCATTATCGCCATCACCATCACTATTATTATCAACATCCATCACCATCATGATCACCATGGCTACCATCCTCACCATCGCCACCATCATCAACCTTACCATCATCACCACCATCACCACCATCACATTCATTGTCACCATGACCATCATCACCATCATCATCAATATCGCCATCACCATCAATCATCACCACCATCATGGTCACCATGGCTACCATCCTCACCATCATCAACATTACCATCGCCACCACCATCGCCACCATCAGAACCATTGTTACCACTATCACCATCACCATCATCGCCGTCACCATCATGATTATCATCACGTCACCATCACCACCATCGCCATCACCATCGCCATCCCCGTCATCCACATTACCATCATCATCACCATCACCGTCATCACAATCACCGTCCCCATGACTATCATCACCATCATCATCAATATCGCCATCACCATCACCATGGTTACCATCCTCATCATCAACGGCTGTTATCATCACCATCAACATTACTGTTAGGTCAGGCCCGCTGGGGGTGTGGGTGTGTCTGATGTGCGGTCTGGTGCCATGAGAAAGATGCAAACATTGCACAGAAGTTAGATGAGAAAATATAGTTTATTTAGAAAGTAAATTAGAGAGAGAGAAAGAGAGAGAGAGGAGATTCACCTCCCCAAGGTAGGAGAGAGGGTAAAGCCAGGAAGCATGGCCTGGCCATTGCTTAAAGTGCACATGGCCACACCTTAGCTTAGCAAGGCAGTGGCCGCTGGTTGCTTGTGGGTGAGTCCTTTTAATCCTTCTCTTTGATGGGGGAAGGTCATTGAGGTGATTGTGTGGTGGTCCGCTCCACGCCATCACGAAGGGGCAGGTTAGTGTAGGTACTGATGTCAAGTGATGGACAGCAGGCAGATGGGTGGGTTAGTCACATGATTGCTGCCGTGGTGGTAGGCTAGATGGGAAGAGATAAGGGGAGGGGCTTTTCCTGCAAGAGACCAGTTAGATGTTTCCAATTCACAAGCCCCCTAGCAAGGTGGTCTTATGATCATTTCTAGGCTTTGGCCAGCTAAGGGGTGATCTTTGACCTTCCCCCTTTGACAAGGAACCTGAAAGTTTCTTAGAGATTATTATGCTAAACCATGAATTGAAAGGTTGGGCTTAGTCTTGCATCTGATGGAGATTTTCCGAGGGGGTGGAGTAGGCTGCCAGCTTGGCCTGTAGTAAAATGTCTGAACGTTTCCTAAAACCTGCCTATTGGAAGTTTGTCTATCTATGGCTAACTGTTACTGTCTAAATAATGCTTGGCTGCTCCCCTTGATGCCAATACATCAAAAGGGCAGGGAACTGATAAAAAGCAGTTTATTTCTGAGTTCAAATCCAGGGAGCCAAGCTGGACTCGAGGCCTTTCTAAAATGGTTCTGCTCACCCTCTAGGCTTTTTTTTTTTTTTTTGAGTTGGAGTCTCACTCTGTTGCTCAGGCTGCAGGGCAGTGGCACGCTCACAGCCACTGCAGCCTCGACCTGCTGGGCTCAGGTGATCCTTCTGCCTCAGCTTTCCAAGTAGCTGGAACCACAGGCATGTGCCACCACACCTGGCTAATTTTTTTATTTATCATAGAGATGAGGTCTTGCCAAGTTGCCCAGGCCAGTCTAGAACCCGTAGACTCAGGCAATCCTCTTGCCTCTGTCTACCAAAGTGCTGGGATTACAGGTGTGAACCACCACGCCTGGCTACAGCTGCATTTTACATTCAGATAGTGACTTTTAGAGTAAAGGAAGTATACAAGGCCTAAGATATCATGCATTGCAAAAGTTTTGCAAATCACAAGACTTATGATTACATTGATACTATATAGTTCAAAGAAAGGGAGTCAGCCGGGCTCGGTGGTTCAGCCTGTAATCCCGCGCCTTTGGGAGGCTGAGGTGAGTGGATTGCCTGAGCCCGCAGGTTTGAGACCCACCTGGGCAGTGAGGCCTCATCTCTACAATAAATCAAAAAATCAGCGGGGAAATGGTAGCGCATGCCTGAAATTTCCCGGCTACTTGGAAGGCTGAGGGGGAAAGGGAAAATCGCTGGAGCCCAGCAGGTCGAGGCTGCGGTGGCCGGGAGCGGCCACTGCACTCCAGTCTGGGTGACAGAGTGAGACTCCAACTCAAAAAAAAGAAAGGGAGTCAATAGGGATTCAAGTCTTTGGACATAGTCTGCAGGGGAATCAAGGATCCCCTGAAGCTACTTACTGGGAGTGCAGAGAAGACAAGGGAACTCTCAGGAATGTGCAGGAGTGTTTGAACCCTTGCCGTGCCCTTCTCTAGGAGCTGTGGCAATATGGACGGACATTAGCAGGTCTCTGTATCATAACCTGTACTAGATTCAGGCTATGCTGAGGTAAAATGTGAACTAAGTTTATTCTAAGTTTCTCGGGGTGCCTCCTTTCAATTACCATCATCACTACCTTCATAATCATTGTTACCACTATCGCCATCACCATCACCACCAAAATCCCCTGGAAGGCCAGGTGCAGTGGCTCACACCTATAATCCCAGCACTTTAAGAGGCTGAGGTCAGAGGATTGTCTGAGCCTAAGGGTTCAAGACCTGCCTGGGTAAGTTGGCGAGGCCTTGTCACTACAATATAAGAATAAAAAAATTTGCTGGGCATGGTGGTATGCGCTTGTAGTTTCAGCTACTTGGAAGGCTGAGATGGAAAGATCACCTGAGCCCAGCAGGTCAAGGCTGTGGTAGCTGTGAGTGTGTAACTGCACTCCAGCCTGGGCAACACAGTGAGACTCCAAAAAAAAAAAAGTCCCTGGAAGCTCTTTTTCTTTTTCCTTCTGTCTCAGCCAAGTGACCTTGGAAGCATTTTAACTGTTGATTCCTGGGTCCCCTGCCCACATCCCTTAGTCAGAATCTCTGGGTCTTTTGGTCTTTCTGGTAGATTCTGATACAAACCAAAGTTTTTGACTCTCTAAGCTAGAGAAGACAAGAGCAAGATTAGGACTATTTAGTCAAGGAAATGCTGTCTTGTGGGCAGGAAGGATCCATACGGGGGTGTTAGTCATAGATTTTCAGAGCTTGACTGTTCTTTAGAGACCTATTCATTCGCTCAACACTCACTCACTGAGCCAGGCATGGTGGCTCACGCCTGTAAGCCCAGCACTTTGGGAGGCTGAAGCAAAAGAATTTCTTGACCTTAGATGTTCAAGACCAGCCTGGGTAACATAACAAGACCCTGTCTCTACAAAAAATAAAAAATTAAACCGGGCTCGGTGGCTCAGCCTGTAATCCCGCACCTTTGGGAGGCTGAGGTGAGTGGACTGCCTGAGCCCGCGGGTTCGAGACCCACCTGGGCAGCAAGACCTCATCTCTACAATAAAATAAAAAAAAATCATCCAGGCGTGGTAGCACATGCCTGTAATTCCGGCTACTTGGAAGGCTGAGGTGGAAGGATCGCCGGAGCCCAGCAGGTCGAGGCTGCGGTGGCCAGCAACGGCCACTGCACTCCAGTCTGCACTCACTCCAGACAGAGTGAGTCTCCAACTCAAAAAAAAAAAAAAATTAGCCAGGTATAGTGGCATGCACTTATAGTCCCAGCTACTCGAGGGGCTGAGGTGAAGGGATTGCCTGAGCCCAAGAGATCGAGGCTGCAGTGAGCCATGATCGTGCCACTGCACTCCAGCCTGGACAACAGAGGAAGACCTCGACTCAAAACAAAACAAAACAAAAAAACTGGCTGAGCCGCATCATGTTCCCAGTGCCCGGGATACAGCAGGGAGCCAGGTCCATGTCCTCAAAGAGCCTACAGTAGTGGGGTAGGAGTGTCACTAAACAGAGACATGAGCTCAGAGCGCTGTGTTTTGCTCTAGGAAGGGGTTGGGCATGGCTCTGGGAGAGTGTGACCCAAGGCTGCCTGTTCTGGGAGTCCAGCCAGGCTTCCTGGAAGAAGTGAAAGCTGGGAGGGAGTGGAGGGGAAGATGGTGAAAGGACTGAGAGAGGGTTTGGTGCCGGTGAGGGGCTGGGTGGAGGGTGAGAGAGAGGTACATGAAGAGGTCGGGGAAGGTACCAGATCATGTAGAAGTTTTAAAAATGTGTTTGTTTTTGGAAAGCTGAGGTGGAAGGATCACCTGAGCCCAGCAGGTTGAGGTTGCAGTGACCGGGAGTGTGCCACTGGCCTCCAGCCTGGGCGATAGAGTGAGACTCCAACTAAAAAAAAAAAAAAAAAAAAACCCAAAAAACGAAAATTTACTTATTTTATTTTAAATTTTTTTTTTTTTGTTTTGGAATCTCACTCTGCCACTCAGGCTGGAGGACAGTGGCACGCTCATGGCCACTGCAGCCTCAAGCTGCTGGGCTCAGGCAATCCGCCTCAGCCTTCCAGGTAGCTGGAACCACAAGTGTGCACCTCCTCGCCCAGCTAATTTTTTAATTTATTGTAGAGCTGAGGCCTCGCCAAGTTGCCCAGGCTGGTCTTGAACCTGAGGACGCAGACAATCCTCTCACTTTGGCCTCCCAAAGTGCTGGAATTATAGACATGAGCCACCACGCCCAGTCTTTATCTTAATTTTTAGAGAAAACATCTTGCTCTATTACCCAGGCTGGAGTGCAGTGGCACGACCTTAGCTCACTGCAGCCTCCAATTCCTGGCATTTAAGTGATCATCCTCGCCTCAGCCTCCTGGGTAGCCAGGATTACTGGTGCATGCCACCACAACCTGGCTTATTTATTTATTTATTTATGTAGAGACAAAGTCTTGCGATTGAGACTGTTGCCCAGGCTGGTTTTGGAGTCTCACTCTGTCGCCCAGACTGGAGTGCAGTGGCCGCTCCCGGCCACCGCAGCCTCGACCTGCTGGGCTCTGGCGATCCTTCCGCCTCAGCCTTCCGAGTACCCGGGAAATTTTACGGGGTGCGCGCTACCACGCCCGGCTAATTTTTGATTTATTGTAGAGATGAAGTCTCGCCAAGTTGCCCAGGTGGGTCTTGAACCTGCGGGCTCAGGCAATCCACTCACCTCAGCCTCCCAAAGCGCGGGATTACGGGCTGAGCCACCGAGCCCAGCCAGGCTGGTTTTGAACTCCTAAACTCAAGCAATCCCCTCAGCTTGGCCTCCCAAAGAGTTGGGATTATAGGCGTGGGCCCTATGCCCAGCCTCATGCAGGGTCTTGAGGGCCATGCTAAAGCATCTGGCCTTTTTTTTGATGATCTGCTGGGCTCAGGCGATCTTTCCACTTCAACCTTCCAAGTAGCTAGAACTACAGGCACGCACCACCTTGCCTGGCTAACTTTTTAAATTTATTGTAGAGATGAGGTTTTGCCAAGTTGCCCAGACTGATCTCAAATCTGTGGGCTCAGGTGTGAGCCACCGTGCCAGGTCTGGCATCTGGTCTTTATCTCAAGAGCAGTAGGGAACCGTGGAAGGTATTAGAGCAAGGAAGTGATATGATCCCATTCATGTTATTAACAGATCATTCAGGCTCACGTAGGTATGCAAGACAAATCAGAGGGCCAAGCATGAAGGCAGGAAAACCAGTATTAGGAGTTGGTTGCATTTGTCCAAGGAAGAAGTGGTGGCCTTCAAGGCCTCACATGATCCGGCTCCTATTCTCTGCCCTCAACTCCAAACTGGCCTCATCACTCCCAAACACATCAGGCTCATTCCTGCCTCAGGGCCTTTGCGCTTGCTGTTCCCTCTGCCTGGCAATTATTATTATTATTATTTTTATTTTTTTTTAGTTGGAGTCTCACTCTGTCGCCCAGACTGGAGTGCAGTGGCCGCTCCCGGCCACCGCAGCCTCGCCTGCTGGGCTCCGGCAATCCTTCCACCTCAGCCTTCTAAGTAGCCGGAATTACAGGCATGCGCTACCACACCCAACTGATTTTTTGATTTATTGTAGAGATGAGGTCTCGCTGCCCCGGTGGGTCTCAAACCCGCGGGTCAGGCAATCCACTCAC
This sequence comes from Cephalopachus bancanus, assembly GCA_027257055.1. Taxonomy (NCBI): domain Eukaryota; kingdom Metazoa; phylum Chordata; class Mammalia; order Primates; family Tarsiidae; genus Cephalopachus; species Cephalopachus bancanus. Next base: position 194,156 of record JAPVLO010001129.1, on the reverse strand, counting down.
CTCAGCCTCCCAAAGGCGCGGGATTACAGGCTGAGCCACCAAGCCTGGCTTCTGGCAATTCTTTTTTCCAGACACACCTAGAGCTCACGCCCCGACTCCAGGTCTTTGCTCAAATGTCACCATCCCAAACCCCCCCCTGAACACTCCGTTTAAAATGGCATTCACTGCCGGGCCTGGTGGCTCAAGCCTATAATCCCAGCACTTTGGGAGGCCGAGGCAAGAGGATTGCCTGAGTCCAGGGATTCGAGACCAGCCTGGGCAACTTGGCAAGAACTCATCTCTACAATAAATCAAAAAATTAGCCGGGCGTGGTGGCACAGCTCCTTGGAAGGCTGAGGCAGAAGGATTGTCACAGCCCAGCAGGTTGATGCTGGGGTGGCCATGAGCGTGCCACTGCACTCCAACCTGGGCGACGGAGTGAGATTCCAACTCAAAACAAATAAAAATAAAAATAAATAAATAAATAAAATGGCATTCATCCCAGGCCAGGTGCAGGGGCTCATGCCTGGAATCCCCACACTTTGGAGGCCGAAGTGGGAGGATCGCTTGAGTCCAGGAGTTCAAAGCTGTAGTGAGCTATGGTTGGGCTACTGCTCTCCAGTCTGGGCAACAGAAGGAGACCCTGTCTCAAAAAAAAAAAAAAAAAAAACACACATCCCAACCCTCTCATCCTGTTTGTTTCACACCACAATCACCTCCTTGCTGCCTCTGGAGGTCACTGGTCTGTTTATTTGTTGCTGCTATTGTGGGGTAGCTGGAGAATCGTTGGTGGTAACCAGGTTCTTATGCCGCAACAAAGAATTGGACGAGACACAGAGAGCAAAAGCAAAGAGCAGTGTATTTAGCAAAAGCGACCAGGGGACGGTACATTCCAAAGAAGAGACAGGCATGGGCCTGAGCTGAAGAGCAGTGAAGCCGGGCCTTTCTGTATTCTTTTTGGTGGAAAAATGGGCTCTGATGTTTGCAAAGCTTGAAAAAGAAAACATTTTACCTAATGTTGCTGGGATTAAATGTATCACTCGAGGATGGGGCAACATTTCAGGTGACTACACATGTCTCTGTCCACCATTCAATAATTTAATAATTTTTTTTTTGAGTTGGAGTCTCACTTTGTTGTCCAGGCTGGAGTGCAGTGGCACGCTCACGGTCACTGCAGCCTTGACCTGCTGGGCTCAGGTGATCCTTCCGCCTCAGCCTTCCCAGTAGCTGGAACTACAGGCACGCCCTACCACACCCAGCTAATTTGTCTCACCAAGTTGTCCAGGCTAGTCTCGAACCCCTGGGCTCAGGCAATCCTCTCACCTCTGCCTCCCAAAGCGCTGGGATTACAGGCTTGAGCCACTGTGCCCAGCCTCATCCAGTAATTTTAATTGTATGCATGAGATGCAGTCCATATGCACGAGCCTTAACTAACTCTTTTGCATGGATAGATTATGAGGAGTTCAAGGAGGACCCTTGTGCTCATGTGCCACAGCTGGGGCATCTCCTTTGTGAGGTTTTTTATTTTTTTGAGTCAGAGTCTCACTCCGTCGCCCAGGCTGGAGTGTAGTGGCACACTCATAGCCACCCCAACGTCGACCTACTGGGCTCCAGCAATCCTCTCACCTCAGCCTTCCAAGTAGCCTGAGCTACAGGCGTGCGCTGCCATGCCCGGCTAATTTTTTGATTTACTGTAGAGATGAGGTCTCGCCAAGTCGCCCAGGCGGGTCTTGAACCCACGGGCTTAGGCAATCCACTGGCTTTAGCCTCCCAAAGTGCTGGGGTTATGGGCTGAGCCACAGAGCCCGGCCTCCTTTGTGAGTTTTATGGGTTTTTAAAAAATCTTGTTTCAGGAAGCGATGCTGCTTATCATTAGGTCAGACCAGAGAGGGGTTCTACGATCCGGTACCATGCAAAAGATGCAAAGAATTGCACAGAAGTTAGATTGAAAAATATAGTTTAGCCGGGTGCAAGGGCTCACGCCTCCCAGCACTTTGGGAGGCTGAGGTGAGAGGACTGCCTGAGCCCTGGGATTTGAGACCAGCCTGGGCAACTTGGTGAGACCTTGTCACTACAATAAATCACAAAAAAAGTAGCCGGGCATGGTGGCGCATGCCTGTAGTTCCAGCTACTTGGAAGGCTGAGGCAGAAGGATCGCCTGAGCCCAGCAGGTCGAGGGTCCCGGCCGCCGCACTCCAGCCTGGGCGACAGAGTGAGACTCTGACTCAAAAAAATAAAAGAAGCCGGGCTCGGTGGCTCAGCCTGTAATCCCACGCCTTGGGAGGCTGAGGTGAGGGGGATTGCCCGAGCCCGCGGGTTCGAGACCCGCCTGGGCAGTGAGACCTCATCTCTATAATAAATCAAAAAATCAGCCGGGTGTGGTAGCGCACGCCTGTAGTTCCAGCTACTCGTAAGGCTGAGGCGGAAGGATCGCCGGAGCCCAGCAGGTCGAGGCTGCGGTGGCCGGGAGCGGCCACTGCACTCCAGTCTGGACGACGGAGTGAGACTCCAACTCAAAAAAATAAAACTAAAAATAAAAAATAAAAGAGATTCAGGCAGGGCGGGCTGGTGGCTCACACTGGATGTGGGAGGTGGTGGTGGAGGGCAGTGTGGAGTGAATGGGTGGAAGAGGGGAGGAGTCTGGCCAGTAAGAGTTCAGTGGGTCCTTGCTGTAACCAGTGCAGGTGCTTAGTGACCTTGGGGGGGGGAGAGACACTGGCAAGGGGGCTGGAGCGTGTGGGACAAATATTTATTGAACTCCTGCTGGGGTGAGGGTTTGTGAGGTGGGTGTGGGGAGGAAGGTAAAAAGAGAGCTGGTGCAGGGCCAAGCAGGTGGGGCTAAGCTGATGAGGGAGGGGGGTTCGAGGATGAGGGAAGTAGGTGAGTGGAAGCCAGAGTGAAGGGTAGTCCCTGAGGGTTGCCCCCACCGATGCCCACATAATCATCCATGCCCCTGTGACTGTAGAATTCTCAACACTCGGCCAGGCATAGTGGCTCACACCTGTCATCCCAGCACTCTGGGAGGCCGAGATGGGAGGATTGCTTGAGCCCAGGAGTTCCAGACCAGACGGGGCAATGTGGCAAGGCCTCATCTCTATGATAAATAAAAAAATTAGCCGGACGTGGTGGCACACACCTACTGTGGTCCCAGCTACTCGGGAGGCTGAGGTGGAAAGAGCACCTGAGTCCAGGAGGTCAAGGCTGCGGTGGCTGTGATCGTGCCACTGCGCTCCAGTCTGGGTGACAGAGTGAGACTCCAGCTCAAAAAAAAGGGAAAAGAAGAAATTCCAACTGTCGCTCATGGATTTCTGCATTCTGGTGGGAGAGACAGATGGAGAACAATTAAGCAAAAGACAGTGTGTCAGAAGGGGTGGGGGCCACAGAGAAAGGGAATTGGGAAGAGGGGCGGGGGCGCCTAGGATGGGCAGGCTGCAGCTTTTGATTTAACTTAATTTTTGAATAAGGGTCTCACTCTGTCACCCAGGCTAGAGTGCAGTGGCAGAGAGCACAGCTCACCTTATCCTCAACCTCCTGGGCTCAGGTGATCCTTCTACCCAACCTCAACCTCCTGAATATCTGGGACTACAGGTGTGTGCCACCACGCCCGGCTAATTTTTTTATTTTTATTTTTTTTTCATAGAGAGGAGGTCTTGCTATGATGCCCAGTCTGGTCTTGAACCCCTAGGCTCAAGCAATCCTGGCTTAGCCTCCCCTAGGCTCAAGCAATCCTCCTGGCTTAGCCTCCCAAACTGCTGGGATTATGGACATGAGCCACTGTGTCCAGCCAGGCTGCAGTTTAAAAAAAAATTATTTATTCATTTATTATTATTATTATTATTATTTTGAGTTGGAGTCTCACTCTGTCGCCCAGACTGGAGTGCAGTGGCTGCTCCCGGCCACCGCAGCCTTGACCTGCTGGATTCCGGCGATCCTTCCGCCTCAGCCTTCCAAGTAGCTGGAACTACAGGCATGTGCTACCACGCCTGGCTAATTTTTGATTTATTGTAGAGATGAGGTCTCGCCAAGTTGCCCAGGCAGGTCTCGAACCCACGGGCTCAGGCAATCCACTCACCTCAGCCTCCCAAAGGCGCGGGATTACAGGCTGAGCCACCGAGCCCGGCTCTATTATTATTTTTTGAGTTGGAGTGTCACTCTGTCTCCCGGGCTGGAGTGCAGTAGCATGCTTACAGCCATTGCATCCTCGACCTGCTGGGCTAAGGGATCCTTCCACCTCAGTCTTCCAAGTAGCTGGAAGGAACTACAGGCATGTGCCACCGTGCTTGGCTAATTTTTTGATTTATTGTAAAGATGAGGTCTGACCAAGTTGCCCAGGCTGGTCTTGAACCCATGGGCTCAAGCAATCCTCTCATCTCCCAAAGTGCTGGAATTATAGACTTGAGCCATTGTTTAAAATAGGGTAGTCAGGGAAGTGCAGTTTAAAATAGGGTAGTCAGGGAAGTTCTCAATGTCACTGAGGAGGTGACATTGGAACAGGGTTTGAAGGAGCTGAGGGAGTGTGTTTACCCACAACGCTCCCAGCTTAGCATAGAAACTGTGGATTGAAAGTACCATGTCGCAGAAACCCTTCAGACGTGAGCACACTGGGATGGTTGATTACCTAGGAGTGAGTCCTGTGGCTTTTTCAGGAAAAAGCTTTCCAGGCAGAGGAAACAGGAGTGCAAAGGCCCCGAGATTGGAACACCCAGTGTGCATTTGAAGATACAGCACAGAAAAGGGTGGAGGCCGTTTTTGGGGGGTGTGGAGAAGGTTTCAAAAAGTTGGTGGGGGGAACTGGAGAGGTGGCTCCTTTAAATTCCCCCACAGAACCTCCTGGCTTGTCCTCATTAATCTTAAATGGCAGGAACAGGTCTTGCCTGACCAGCTCACTCCCCAGGGCAAGCGAGAGAAAGGGTAGAATTTGAGTTTATCCAAGGTCATGCATAGTGAAAGAACACACACACACACACACACACACACACACACACAACACACACAACACACAACAAGGAGTTGCAGAGGAAGTTGGCAGAAAATGGGGTGCATTTCATGAAGGCCCCCCATGTCTCTTTCTGACCACAGAGCACTCCTTAAAACTCAGGGACCTCGCCGGGCTCGGTGGCTCAGCCTGTAATCCCGCGCCTTTGGGAGGCTGAGGTGAGTGGATTGCCTGAGCCCGCGGGTTCGAGACCCGCCTGGGCAGCGAGACCTCATCTCTACAATAAATCAAAAATTCAGCTGGGCGTGGTAGCGCAGGCCTGTAATTCCGGCTACTCGGAAGGCTGAGGCGGAAGGATCGCCGGAGCCCAGCAGGTCGAGGCTGCGGTGGCCGGGAGCGGCCACTGCACTCCAGTCTGGGCGACAGTGTGAGACTCCAACTCAAAAAAACAAAAAACAAAAACTCAGGGACCTCATCATTTCCTCCATAGATAAAAGAACGTCCTCCCATTTTTTTCTATCCCCTCACCCTCACAGCCCCGTTCTCCTTGCTTCTCACCAAATGAGTTTTGGGCTTTTTAAAATTTTCTATTTAAAAAACTTTTTGAGACAGGGTCTCACTCTGTCATCCAGCTTGAGTGCAGTGGTGTGATCATATCTCACTGTGGCCTCAACCCCGTGGGCTCAGTGATCCTCACCCCTGAGCTTCCCAAGTAGCTGGGACTATAGGCACATGTTACCATGTCTGACTTTTTTTTGGGTAGAGATGGGGGTCTCACTATGTTGCGCAGGTTGGTCTTGAACTCCTGCCTCAAACAATTTTCCCACCTCAGCCTCCCAAAGCACTGGGATTACAGGCGTGAGTCCCCTCGCCCAGCTGTCCTCCCATTTCTGCAAAATACCCAGTCTCTGGGTCTCTCTTGCATTTTCCTGTCTTGATATGGACAGGAGTTTCAGTAACATGCAAAGACCCAGAAAGAGGGAGACAGAGACAAACAGAGACTCAGTAGAAGAGACAGAGAAATCCCTTCCAGATAAGGAGCGACTCCTTCAGTGCTGAGATCCAGAGACCCTAGGGCAAACCAAAGAAGGTGCTAGGTGCTGTCCTTGCTGAAATCAACTAGGAACATGCCAGGGAGATGGCCGTCATCCCAGACATCAGGATGCCTGTGGCTTCATATCAGTGGGCTGGGGACATCCAGGGCTCGGGTGACTTATTCGCCCTCCTGTCTCCCCAGCTCGCCCTCCCCCACCTGCGGAAGAGCCGGGGCAACGTCATCAACATCTCCAGCCTGGTGGGGGCGATCGGCCAGTCCCAGGCAGTTCCCTATGTGACCACTAAGGTACATCAGCCCCTGCCCCTTCCTTCCTTCCTTATCCTCCACCCCCGCTCCCCATGGGCCTTGGCTTTGAAGCCAGACACTTGAGGAGCAAGACCTTGGCCCTGAAGACTCCCACACCCAACTCCCAGATTCAGCCCCAAGGCATAACAGCCTGTGACAAATTGCTGTGGATCAAATTTCTCCCAAGAAACAGAGCCTGGTTTATCTGCAGGCGGAGGAGGGCATGACCTCCCCATTCTGATGCCACTTGGCTGGGAGGAGAGGACAGGAGGGGTCCCATCTCCCCGGGAATGAACTTTCTCCTCACCCGCTTTTGTTTCTGCAGGGGGCAGTAACGGCCATGACCAAAGCCTTGGCCCTGGATGAGAGTCCGTATGGCGTCCGAGTCAACTGGTGAGAGGCCCCAGCAGGCCCAGTGGGCCCAAGAGTGTTTCAGACAAACTTCTTTGTTTTGTTTTGAGTTGGAGTCTCACTCTGTCACCCAGGCTAGAGGGCACTGCCATGCTCTTGGTTCACCACAGCCTCAACCTGCTGGGCTCAGGCAGTCCTTCAATCTTCCAAGTAACTGGAACTACAGGCATGTGCCACCATGCGCAGCTACCTTTTTTTTGAGTTGGAGTCTCACTCTGTCACCCAGACTGGAGTGCAGTGGCCGCTCCCGGCCACCGCAGCATCGACCTGCTGGGCTCCGGCGATCCTTCCGCCTCAGCCTTCCAAGTAGCCGGGAATTACAGGAATGCGCTACCACACCTGGCTGATTTTTGATTTATTGTAGAGATGAGGTCTCGCTGCCCAGGCGGGTCTCAAACCCGTAGGCTCAGGCAATCCACTCACCTCAGCCTCCCAAAGGCGCGGGATTACAGGCTGAGCCACCGAGCCCGGCTCTTTTTTTTTTTTGAATCGGAGTCTCAGCCTGCTGGGCTCAGGCCATCTTTCCGCCTCATCCTTTGAAACCACAGGTGCACAACACTAGCTGAAACCACAGGTGCACAACACTAGTGTGGCTAGTTTTTTTCAATCATGGTAGAGACCTGGTCTTACCGAATTGTCCAGGCTGGTCTCGAACCCCTGGATTCAGGCAGTCCTCTTGCCTCCGCCTCCCAAAAATGTTGGGATTACAGGCATGAGCCACTGTGCGGGGCTAGACAGACTTTTTTTTATTTTTTTGAGTTGGGGTCTCACCCAGGCTGGAGTGCAGTGGCATGATCACGGCTCACCACAGCCTCGACCTCCTAGACTCAGGAAATCCTCCCGCCTCAGCCTTCCAAAGTGCTGGGGTTACAGGCATGAGCCACCACCATGCCTGACCCCAGATAGACTTGTTGATCCCCCTCTCTCCCTTCCCCCAGCATCTCTCCAGGAAATATCTGGACTCCGCTTTGGGAGGAGTTGGCAGCTTCCACGCCAGACCCCAGGGCCACCATCCGGGAGGGCACACTGGCCCAGGTGGGAGTGGGGCAGATACAAGTGGTGGGTGGTGGCTTGGGGGGGGTGTGGCGATCAAGTGGGGTGTCTCATTACCCCTTTTCCCCTGCTTTTCTCTCCCCAGCCCTTGGGCCGCATGGGCCAGCCCTCTGAGGTGGGGGCTGCGGCCGTGTTCCTAGCCACCGAAGCCACTTTCTGCACAGGCATGGAGCTGCTTGTGACAGGGGGTGCAGAGCTGGGGTTACGGGTCCAAGGCCAGTCGGGACACCCCGGTGGACGCCCCTGCGACGCCTTCCTGACTTCACACATTCCTACTTGGGCCTCCCTGCCTGGGACCTCCCTCCCTCTCTCCCCAGACTCCAGCCTGTACCACCTGCATCCCAAGCGCAAGTCCACTTGGGAAGGTGCGGGGTCGCCCCGCAGGTTCTCATAAAAACGACTTGCAGCCAGGAGGAAGGGGCCATCATTTATTTCCCACCCTTTAGAGGAATGCTTCCTTCCACCCCCGCACCCCCTTCAGGCCCAAGTATTGCCTCGACCAGGAGGGCCAGCAGGTGCCTGGTGTAACTAGCGCCTGTCACCTGTCGCCAGGGGCTCCCGGGACAGGTGGAGCAGTTGGGCTCCACCGGTAAGCTAATGAAAAGGCCCGCGGGGGAGAGTCAATTAAGCGCTCATTAGGAGATAATGGAGGAGGCAAAAGTGCCTCCTCTATTCTTGGGCCCTGGGGGGAAAGGAGTTTAGACCTCCCAGCCGGTGGAGTAGGAGGGTGGCCGGCGCTAAAAGTCCAGATGGAAGATGGGGGGGGTTGGGACAAACAGGTCAGAGGGAGGGGGGGCCGGGACTCCCGGGCTTGGGGAGGAGGCCCCCGGGGAGGCACAGCGCCCGGCTGGGGACCCGCAGACCCTGGAGCCCCCCTCCCCCAGGTGGGGCGCCGGGCCCCGGGGCGGGGGGGGGGGGTGGGGGGTGGAGCTGCCAGGCGGCTGCCGATTGGCTCCGGCGGGGGCGTGTGCGGCAGTCGCTGATTGGCCGCGGCGGGGGCGGGAGCGGCCAGTGGGCGCCGCCCCCACAGCCCGGGGTTCGGGGGTGGGGGGGAGGGAAGGCCAACAGGGCACCACCCTGCGGGGGAGGGTTCGTGATCTGGCTGTTCTGGCCTGTGCTTGTGAGGGGTGTGGGGGGACGGTGACCCGCGACAGGATTTGGGGGCGTGCGGGGGCAGGATTTGGGGACAGAGTGTCCCGGAGTAGAATATTCTGGTGTCACAGTAACCCAGAGGCGGGTGTTTGGGGGTACCTCTGACCGCGGAAGGTTCTGGGGGCACAGTGACCGAGCAGCACGCTATAGGGGGCGCTGCCACAGGCTTGGATTGCTGGGGGTCCTGAAGGGCTGTGATTGGCTAACTCTGCCTGTGGGGTCCTGATGTTGGAGAGACACTTGGGGGGATGTGACCAGGAAACCCTGCGGGGAGGGACAGTTCGAAGCTCGCTGATGAGCAAAGCATTGACTATTTGGGGCTTTTCAGATGAAAGGGGCTGGAAGGAGCCACGGGGAAATGTATGTGTTTTCATCTCTCTCTCTCTCTTTTTTTTTTTGAGTTGGAGTCTCACTCTGTCGCCCAGACTGGAGTTCAGTGGCCGCTTCCGGCCACCGCAGCCTCGACCTGCTGGGCTCTGGCAATCCTTCCTCCTCAGCCTTCCGAGTAGCCGGAATTACAGGCGCACGCTACCACACCCGGCTGAATTTTTTTTTTTTTTTTGATTTATTGTAGAGATGAGGTCTCGCTGCCCAGGCGGGTCTCGAACCCGCGGGCTCAGGCAATCCACTCACCTCAGCCTCTCAAAGGCGCGGGATTACAGGCTGAGCCACCGAGCCCGGCATTCTCTCTCTTTTTTATGAGTTGGAGTCTCACTCTGTCGCCCAGGCTGGAGTGCAGTGGCACGCTCACGGTCACCGCAGCTTCGACCTGCTGGGCTCAGACGATCTTTCCGCCTCAACCTCCCAAGTAGCTGGAACCACAGGCGCACGCCACCACGCCCGGCTAATTTTTTGATTTATTGTAGAGATGAGGTCTCGCCAAATTGCCCAGGTTGGTCTCAAACTCCTGTGGCTCGAGCAATCCTTTCACTTCTGCCTCCCAAAGTGCTGGGATTACAGGTGTGAGCCACCGCGTCCAGCTATCTCTCTTTTAATTAAATGGGAGTGATGATACTAACACTTCTCTCGTCTCATAATGTCCTGTGATTTTTTTTTTTTTTAAGAGATGGGAGTCTTGCTATGTTGGCCAGGCTGGCCTCGAACTCCTGGTCTCAAGCAATCCTCTTGTGTGTGTGTGTGTGTGTGTGTGTCCCGAAAGTGTTTCAAAGGATACACATATATATCCTGACTGGTTGGAAAAACTATATTCAAACAGGGAAGTTTCCAGACAGCACAGTGAAGCGCCCCTTCGTCCCTGTCTGCCACCCTCTTCGGGGAACCCTTTCCCAAATTCAGTTTCCTCTTCCTGTTTTTTTGTTTTGTTTTTGTTTTTTTGGGTTTTTTGAGTTGGATCTCATTCTATCGTCCAGACTGGAGTGCAGTGGCCGCTCCCGGTCACCGCAGCCTCGCCTGCTGGGCTCCGGCGATCCTTCCGCCTCAGCCTTCCAAGTAGCTGGAACTACAGGCGCGCACTACCACGCCCGGCTGATTTTTTTATTTATTGTAGAGATGAGGTCTCGTCTGCCCAGGCGGGTCTCGAACCCGCGGGCTCAGGCAATCCACTCACCTCAGCCTCCCAAAGGCGCGGGATTACAGGCTGAGCCACCGAGCCCGGCAGTTTCCTCTTCCTGTGCACTCACGTGATGTTTGTGCCCACTGATGTTTCTAGCGTGCTTTTCTTTTTCACAAGGGGATCGTCATCCACGGAGCTTCCGGCTCCTTGCCTTTCCCGTCTCTTACCTCGGGCTGCTTATTTTCGCCAGGGCTCGGCGACAGTCCCTGAGAAAATGCATTTTTGAAAACCGCTGCATGCACGTTCTTGCCCGGCATGAGCGCGGCTGGAACAGAGCCTGGGTGGGGACTGGGTATCAAATTCCTTCCCCTTTCAGCGCCTGCGCTTTACAGCAGGGTCCAGCTCCTTGCGGGAGCCCCACAACTGGGGAGGCCTGACTGGCCTGGGGCAGCCGGGCAGACCGCCATCCCCCGGGAGGGGGCGTGAGTGGGGCGGGGCCGGAACGTCTTTCTCCGGGGCCGCGCCCCGAGGCGGGCAGAGTTACTCGCCGCACGGATCATGGCCGCAGCCGTACTGGGGCAGGTGGGTTCGCAGCCCCACACCAGAGGCCTGGGGAATCCCGGGGGAGGCGCACTTCCGGGAAGACCACTCGCGCGCAGCCCGTCCGGCTTGGCGCAGCTCCTCCGGCGTTGGGGTTCCGTTGCGGGGCGCGGAGAAGGATGGGGGGGCCCTTGGAAAGTAGCACGAGGCATTGGGGTGGAGGGAGTGGGAAGACGCAGATGGGGTGGGGCGTGTCATGGGTGGGGAGGGGACCTGGACCCGGAGTTTAAAGTGGGAAACATGGAGGGGGAGCCTATCATGGGAAAAGCTTGTTACTGGGGCGGGGGTGGGGAGGGGTTGACTTGGAGAAAGAAGCCCTAGGGGTGAGGTGGGGGGGTTAGGGAGGGGGCAGTCAGTCCCCTATTTCCACAGGAGAGATGTAATAAAAGGGCCCAGGACCTCTAGGGGTGGGGGCACCGAGTTCAACCTCAAGTTTCAGCTAGAAATTGGACCCACGTCCTATTTTCCTGGAACTAAACGTGAATGAAGGATAGATGGGGAATGGTGTGTTTCCAAAACCCCGATCTGAAGCTTTGCACCTGGATGGAAACTGAGGCAGCTTCTCTGTCAAAGTGACAAGTCCTTCAGGCAGGAGTGGGATGTTGGTTCTTACTGATAGGATGTCACACAGCAGAGTTTCCAAGAGCCTCTGATGTTAGAGAACAAGTTTTCTCAGTGAGGAAGGAAACAAGGGGGGGGGTACACCCCCTGACAGCTGCTGCCCAGTCTTGGGAGATGTGTGTTTCCTGTTCACTTTGCACCTGACTTTATCTGAGGCTCTTCCTTATCCCAGCAGATGAATAGCAGGGTAGAGTTTATTTCTTTCTCTGGGTCTTGGTGACTGACAGGGTTAGTCCTGGATATGCCAGAGGCAATCTGGGCTTGGATGATGGCATACCAGGGCTGTGGTGGGGCAGTCCTTGGCTCTGACAGGTATAGCTGGGGCTGTGACTTGGAGAGTCCGGTCATGGCGGTTCTGGTGTAATCGGATAGTTTTGACTTTTTTTTTTTTTCGAATTGGAGTTTCACTCTGTTGTCCAGGCTGGAGTGCAGTGGCATGCTCACGACCACTGCAGCCTCCACCTGCTGGGTTCAGGCGATCCTTTTCCACCTCAGCCTTCCAAGTAGCTGGAACCACGGGTGTGTGCCCCCATGCCTGGCTAATTTTTTGATTTATTGTAGAGATGAGGTCTCACCATGTTGCCCAGGCTGGTCTTGAACCTGCAGGCTCAGGCAGTCCTCTCGCTTCGGCCTCCCAAAGTGCTGGGATGACAGGCATGAGCCACCATACTCAGCAATTTTGACCTTTTAAAAATGGGACTGCCCTGGCTCTGATGACAGTCTTATCCTGTAATGGAGATAGTCTAAAACTGAGTCCTGAGCTATGATGGGTACAGTCCTGAAGAATTAAAGGAACAGTGTTGGGCCACAGCAGGGACAGTCTTACAGGGAAGGGCCTAGTCAGTGACATAGGGATAGTCCTGGGGTTTGAAAAGGATAACCCTGGGACTTTTTTTTTCTCTTCAAACCTGTGTACAGGAAGTAAGCCCTGGGATTTAACAGGGGGGAAATTCCTGAACTGTGTTGGGACAGTTCTCAGCTCTGGTGGAAAGGTCCTGGGAAGTGACAGGGACATTCTGGGGTTGTGAAGTGGAGAGTCTTGGACTGTCAGAGAACAGCCCTGGTCTGTGACGGGAGAGTCCTAGGCAATAAAGGCGCAGTTCTAGAGGTGATGGGGTCAGTCCTGGGCTGTGACAAGGGCAGTTTTGGGCTTTGACTTAACCTTTGGGGCGGTGACAGGAACCCTTTTGACAGGAACACAGCTTAGGCTGTGATAGGGAAAGTCCTTGACTGAGACAAGGACAGCACTGACCTGTGATGAGTCTCTCCTGGGCTTTGATGTGGGGACTGTCTTGGAGTGTGGAGGACATTGCTGAGCTTTGATGGGACACTCCTGGTCTTTGATGGTGATACTCCTGGCTGTGTTGGGGACAATAGTCCTGGGCTGTATGGGACACAGTGGAGGCTCTGTCACATTACAGAGCCCTGCCTGTACACCCCTAGCCCTGCTTAATTTTTTTTTTTTTTTTTTAGTAGGAGTCTCACTCTGTCACCCAGGCTGGAGGACAGTGGCACGCTCCTGGCCACCACAGCCTCGACTTGCTGGGTTCAGGCGATCCTTCTGCCTCAGCCTTCCAAGTAGCCATAACTACAAGCACGTGCCACTACACCTGGCTAATTTTTTGATTTATTGTACAGATGAGGTCTCACCAAGTGGCCCAGGCTGGTCTCAAACCCCTGGGTTCAGGTAGTCCTCTCACCTTGGCCTCCCAAAGTGCTGGGATTATGTGCCTGGGCCACTGCACCCATCCTTTTTTTTCTTTTTTGAGACAGGATCTCCCGCTGTCACCCTACCTGGAGTGCGGTGGTGCAGTCATAGCTCACTGCAGTCCTGAGTTTCTGTGCTCAAGGGATCCTTCTTGAGCCCTGGGACTGCAGGTATGCAGCATACCCAGCTGATTTTTTAATTTTTTGAGGTGACTTCTGGCCTCAAGCAGTCCTCCTGCCTTGGCCTCCCAAAGCACTGGGATTACAGGTATGAGCCACCACACCCGGCCTTCTTTATTTCTTACTTGGTACCCAATCCTTTTACATTCTTTGTCCCAATGGCTCATCTGCCAGCTGGATGTGGCCCACCACAGCCTGGGGTGTGGGATGGTAGGCACCTTCCTTGAGGTGACATGAAACTCCTGACCTCAGAGAAATGCCCAGGAGGACAGGCAGCTTCTTCCATTGTCTCAGGGTCCTCAGAGCCAATGGGGATTTGTAATCTCCCAGCAGCGTGCCTGGCACTTTAGTCTGTCTTGCTTTGTGGGTATGTGATGTCTTTGTCTGTCTCCTTTCTCTATCGCGCGGATGTCTCTGTACCTAGGCATCTCAAGTTTCCCTCTGGATTTTGGCATCTCTGACTCTCCCAGTCTTTCCTCATTTCTCTGGGTCTCCCTTCCACTCTGGGCTCCGGCATCTGAAGTCTGAGCTGTGTCTGTTTCTTTCCATTTTCTTTTTTTGTTTGTTTTGTTTTGTTTTGTTTTGTTTTTTGAGTTGGAGTCTCACTCTGTCGCCCAGACTGGAGTGCAGTGGCCACTCCTGGCCACTGCAGCCTCGACCTGCTGGGCTCCGGAGATCCTTCCACCTCAGCCTTCCAAGGAGCCAGAACTACAGGCAAGCGCCACCATGCCCAGCTAATTTTTGATTTATTGTAGAGATGAGGTCTCACCAAGTTGCCCAGGCAGGTCTCGAGGCAATCCACTCATCTCGGCCTCCCAAAGCACTGGGATTACAGGCTGAGCCACTGAGCCCGGCTTCATTTTCTTTTTTAAAATTTTTTTCTTTGTTAATTTCTCTCTATTTCCCTCATTGTCTGTCTGGTGGTTCTTCTTTATCCCACCCTCAGTATTTTTTATTGACTTTCCCAAGTCTTTTTTTTTTTTTTTTTTGAGTTCAAGTCTCACTCTGTTACCCACACTGGAGTTCAGTGGCATGCTGCTTCCGGCCATCGCAGCCTCGGCCTGCTGGGCTCTGGTGATCCTCCCGCCTCAGCCTTCCAAGTAGGCAGAACTACAGGCGCATGCTACCACGCCCGGCTAATTTTTTTGATTTATTGTAGAGATGAGGTCTTGCCAAGTTGCCCAGGTGTGTCTCGAACCCGCGGGCTCAGGCAATCCACTCACCTCAGCCTCCCAAAGTGCTGAGATTACAGTCTGAGCCACTGAGCCCGGCCCAAGTCTTATTTCTTTGCCTGATTTTGTCTGTCTCTTCTCATCTCAGCCTCTCTCTTTTTTTTTTGAGTCCAGATCTCACTCTGTCACCCAGACTGTAATGTAGTGGCACAATCACAGCCTTGACCTCCTGGGTTCATGTGATCTTCCCTCCTCAGCCTCCTGAGTAGCTGGTACTACAGGAGTATGCTACCATGTCTAACTGAATTTTAGATTTTTTTTGTAGAGACCAGGTTTTGCCAAGTCGCCCAGGCTGGTCTCAAACTCCAGCAATCCTCTCACCTCCACCTCCCAAAGTGCTGGAATTACAGGCGGGAGCCACCGTGCCTGGCCGTCAGTCTCCATCTCTTTATGATCAGATTTACAAGGGTACCTTCAAAAAAGTATAAGCAAAGCCGGGCTTGGTGGCTCAGCCTGTAATCCTGCGCCTTGGGAGGCTGAGGCGAGTGGATTGCCTGAGCCCGCGGGTTCGAGACCCGCCTGGGCAGCGAGACCTCATCTCTACAATAAATAAAAAAATCATCTGGGCGTGGTAGCACATGCCTGTAATTCCGGCTACTCGGAAGGCTGAGGCAGAAGGATCGCCGGAGCCCAGCAGGTCGAGGCTGCGGTGGCCGGGAGCGGCCACTGCACTCCAGTCTGGGCGACAGAGTGAGACTCCCACTCAAAAAGAAAAAATAAAAGTATAAACATTCTAAGAAAGGAAAAAACGATTAAAATCGTAATACGCAATATATACTGATAACAGAAGATGAATGCAAGTCATATTTGACTTCTGCAATTCCAAGAGGTGTCCAGAGTGGTTACCACCAGCGTGCAGACACTTCTGATGACTGGGAACAACAACTCTTTAACATCACTTAAAATGTGCCTACGAGACTGTGTGCGGTCGCTCAAGCCTGTAAACCTGTAATCCTTTGGGAGGTCGAGGTGAGAGGATTGCCTGGGTCCAGGGGTTCAAGACCAGCCTGGGCAACGTGGTGAGACCTCATCTCTACAATAAATCAAAAAATAGGCACGTGACATGCTCCTGTAGTTCCAGCTACTTGGAAGGCTGTGGTGGAAGGATCGCCTGAGCCCAGCAGGTTGAGGCTGCAGTGGCCATGAGCCACTGCACTCCAGCCTGGGCGACAGAGTGAGACTCCTACTCAAAAAAAAGGAAAAAAAATTTCTACTTTTTTTTGGCACCCCCAGTATTTTGACATCTGTTGGCCTGGACTTCTGATCTCTTCAGTGTACACTCCCCACTTTTGTGCCTCTTTTTCTTGTTCTTCCTCTTCCTGTCTTCTTTTATTGTGTTCCTCACCTTGGTTCCCTCTGAGACCTGCTCTCCAGCCACGGCCGGCTGTCCTCTTGCTGTGTCCCTGTCTCTCCATGCTGTGGGTGCCCTGACCCCTCCTGGGCAGAAGTATGGCTGCAGCGCGGTGCAGGCGACATGTCGCCCCCTCGAGGCTGCTCGGGGCCCCACATGCTCATCCTCCAGGAAGCCCTCCCACCCCGTGCTGTCAAGACCAAGGTGCAGCCGGCAGCCCCGGTTCCCCCCTGGACCCCCCACCCAGACTGACCTGATCAGCAACTGCTGCTGTTCACGCCGTCTTTGCGGGTTGGTGTCAGCTCACAGGGCAGGACATGCTGGGCTGCTCTGCCTCCCTCAATCGCACGACCCAGCTGCCTCCCCCGTGGCCTGGGGAAAAAGACATTGTGAGGTCTAAGAGCACCAGGAAAAAGGCTACCCCCCTGGACACAGCCAGACCTGCTCTCCCTGCTCCCCTCGGGGAGGGTCAAGAGGGAAGTGTGAATCTCCTTTGTCTAGTGATGCCTGAAGTGGCCCCAAGTCCATGTGACTGTCCTTCAGCCCTGGGGTTCTCAAGGGAATTGGAGTCACCGCCACAGTGGTGTCCAAGGTGTAGGGTCCGGGCTTCAGGTAAACTGAGCCCAGTTGATCTAATATGCTGAAAGAATAAGCTTCTGGACTCCTGGGTCTGAGGGAGGAGGGGCTGGGGCCTGGACTCCGGGGTCTGAGGGAGGAGGGCCTGGGGGTCTAGACTCCCCTGTCTGAGGGAAGAGGGGCGGGGACCTAGACTCCCAGGTCTGAGGGAGGAGGGCCGGGGGTCTGGACTCCCCGGTCTGAGGGAGGAGGGGCCAGGGGCCTGGACTCCTGAGTCCTGGGGAGCAAGATCTGTTTGTTCCTCACTTTTTAAAGACCTGTCACGTTTTGGTCCCTGGGAGGCTCTCACTTACCTGCGCACCTTCCCTGGTCCTCTGCTTGTCTGAGCCCATCTCAGGCTGGGGCCAAAGTTCCCTGGGGTGGGAGGGGCTTGCATTTGACTTTGCCCCCGCAGGAGGAGGGGGCTGGAGCTGACTCAGCTCTTTCTAGGGATGGCACCAGTGGGGCAGGGAGGGGACTTGGCCTCCATCCGGAATCTCCTGCCTGTACACGGTGATTGGCGAGGGGCAGGGATTTCAGCAGGGCCACTTCATGCCCTTTCTAGGATGTACTGGGGCTGGGATGGAGCAGGCCAGAGGGAACTCCCAAGTGCACGAGGTGGTGAAGGGGTGGCAGGGCCCCTGTTCCTTCTGCTGCTCTCATCACCTTCCTTATTTCTCTACCCCAGATCTGGGCCCGAAAACTTCTCCCTGCCCCTTGGCTTCTGTGTGGCCCCAGGAGATATGCCTCCTCCAATTTCAAGGTGAAAGGAGGGCACTGTGTGATTGGATGAGGGAGGAGGGGACTGGCACCTCCAAAAGGTCCACGGCTCAGGGGTGAAGGTGGGTGAGGTGGCGTAGCCCGAGAACCTGCCATCAGGCTGTGGGGAAGTGATGAAACTACATGTCCCAGAAGCCTCTGCAGCAACAGGTCCGTCTCTATGGGTCTGAGGCCCAGGGGGTTATGGGAGTTGTAGTTTTTCCATTTGGAGGGTGTGATGGGGATTCCAGGACACCCAGGTACCCTGTCTTTTCTCAGGCTGCAGACCTGCAGCTAGAAATGACACAGAAGCCTCATAAGAAGCCCGACCCCAGCGAGCCCCTGGTGTTTGGGAAGACATTCACCGACCACATGCTGATGGTGGAATGGAGTGACAAGAAGGGCTGGGGCCAGCCCCGAATCCAGCCCTTCCAGAACCTCACCCTGCACCCGGCCAGTTCCAGCCTCCACTACTCCCTGCAGGTGGCGTGGCGGCTAGCGTTTGTCCCCTGTCTCTGTTTGCATCCCTTACTCCTTGCTGTGTCTCTTGCTGGGTGCATCTCCCTGGGCTTGTTCTGGGGTGTTTCTTCTTTCTGTACACTCATCATCCCTTTTCTGAGGCCTCCCGTGCTCTGGCCCCATCCCCGGTGATGCTGGGTTCCCAGAATGAGCAGACCTGATCCCCTCACTTGGAAATCCCAGAGTTTGGTCATAACTCAGTGAGATCCATGGAGGCCAGTAGAGGCCCCTGGCCTAACTTTTTTTGAGGGGGGAATCTGAATCTCATTCTGTTGCCCAGGCTGGAGTGCAGTGTAGTGGCACCATCACAGCTCACTGCAGCTTCTGCCTCCTGGGCTCACGTTACTCTTCCACCTCAGTCTCCTGAGTAGCTGGGACTACAGGCCGTGCCACCATGCCCAGCTAATTTTTTTTTAATCATATTTTTTATTTTAAAATTGTGGGGTACAGTTAAGGGTTAGGTATACAAATATGCATTGTTCAGGCACCCTTATTGATAAGGGGTGTCTCACCATCCCCCAATAGAAATTGACTACCGTTAATCCCACCTCTCTTCCCCTCCCTACCCCCCATAGTTTCCCGCCACTGTCAAGCCTTTCCTTATAGTGTTATGATAGATGTTCAAGGTCCACTATATGAGTGAGAACATGTGATACTCAGATCTTTGTTTCTGTGAGAGATCACTCAGTATTATAGACTCTAGTTCCATCCAGGTTGCTGTGAGATTCATGGTTTTGTTCTTTTTTATGGCTGCGTAGTAGTCCATCGTGTATATGTACTACATTTTTTTAACCCAGTCCTATTTTGATGGGCAGCATGGTTGGTTAGCTAGTTCTTAACAATTTTTTGTGGGCTGGGCTCGGTGGCTCAACTTGTAATCCTAGCACTTTGGGAGGCCGAGGCTAGTGAATTGCCTGAGCCTGCAAGTTTGAGACCCACCTGGGCAACTTGGCGAGACTTCATCTCTACAATAAATCAAAAACTAGCCAGGCATTGGTAGCACACGCCTATAGTTCCAGCTCCTTGGAAGGCTGAGGCGGAAGGATCGCCGGAGCCCAGCAGGTCAAGGCTGCAGTGGCCAGGAGTGTGCC
Source organism: Cephalopachus bancanus (assembly GCA_027257055.1). NCBI lineage: Eukaryota > Metazoa > Chordata > Mammalia > Primates > Tarsiidae > Cephalopachus > Cephalopachus bancanus. The sequence continues at coordinate 175,095 of JAPVLO010001129.1, read as the reverse complement.
ACTGCACTCCAGTCTAGGCGACAGAGTGAGACTCCAACTCAAGAAAGAAAATTTTTTTTTTTTTTTGTAGAGACAAGGTCTTGCTATGTTGCCCAGGCTAGTCTCAAACTCCTGGGCTCAAGTGATCCTCTTGCCTCAGCCTCCCAAAGTGCTGGGATGACAGGCGTGAGCCATGTGTCCCCCCCCAGGTCTAACATGAAAGAATGTGAGGAGCCGGGCTCGGTGGCTCAGCCTGTAATCCCGCGCCTTTGGGAGGCTGAGGTGAGTGGACTGCCTGAGCCCGCGGGTTCGAGACCCACCTGGGCACCTTGGCGAGACCTCATCTCTACAATAAATCAAAAAATTAGCCGGGCGTGGTAGCGCACGCCTATAATTCCGGCTACTCGGAAGGCTGAGGCAGAAGGATCGCTAGAACGCAGCAGGTGGAGGCTGTGGTGGCCGGGAGCGGCCACTGCACTCCAGTCTGGGTGACAGAGCGAGACTCCAACTCAAAAGAAAAAAAAAAAGAACATGAGGCCTCTCCTGGCAAAGAGGGGAACTTAGGGTGGTAGAGGGAAAGGGGTCAGCCAGTACAAAGCCCCAAATGAGAGAAAAGCCTGGCAGGAACCGCAGGAGGAACTACGGGACTGGAGTGTGATGACGCAGACTGGAGATGTCAAGACTACAGAGAATTGAGGAGCTGGGCCTTGTCCAAGGACGCTGAGAGCCATGGCGGACTCTGAGTAGGGCAGTGGCAGGGCCAGATCTGGGTATAGTAAAAGTCCTCTCAAGCCATGTGGAGGATAAGAGTTGGAAGCCAGGAGGCGAGGCAGGGTGAAGGCCCGGGGAGGAGAGGATGGTTAGGTGTGGATGTCTGGCTTGAGCCCAGAGTGGCAGGGATGGTGCCCAGCAGTCTGGCCAGGTGACCAGGTAGGCCATGGGTCTGTCACCAAGTGGGAACCCAGGAGGAGGACTGGTTTTGTGGCACTGGGCAAGCATGAGAAGCCTGTGAGGCTTCCAGGAGAGATATCCAGGAGGCATTTGGTTTTATGACTTAAAACTGGCTGAGGCAGAGTCTCTGTGAGTAGACTTTAGATGAGTATTTTATAGCTCCAGTAACCGGTTTGCAGTTTGAGTAATTTTCATCCTCTGAGGCATGGCTCTGTGGCATTAAGTCTTGCTGTCTTTCCTTTTTTTTTCTTTTTTTCTTTTTTTTGAGTCAGAGTCTCACTCCATCACCCAGGCTGGAGTGGAGTGGCACGCTCATGGCTACCACAGCCTCGAGCTGCTGGGCTCAAGTGATCCTTCCACTTCAGCCTTCCAAGTAGCTAGAACTACAGGCATGCACCACCATGCCCGGCTAGTTTTTGTGATTTATTGTAGAGACAAGGTCTCCCCAAATTGCCCAGGCTGGTCTCGAACCCATGGGCTCAGACAGTCCTCTCACCTCGGCCTCCCAAAGGGCTGGGATTATAGGTATGAGTCACCATGCCCGGCCTGATATGTATCATTCTTATTGAGTGTGGTGGCACACGCCTGTAGCCCCAGCTACTAGGGGAAGGAGGTGACTGAGGCTCACCTGAGGCCAGGAGGTCGAGGCTGCAGTGAGCTGTGATTGCACTACTGCACTCCAACCTGGGTGACAGTGAGACTCCAAACACACACACACACACACACACACACACACACACACACACACACACAATTGATGTGCATAATTCTCTCCATTCTTTAGTAAAAGGCGAAAGATTTATGTGATTTTTCTCTCCATTATTTTTACATGAAGGGAATGTATTGTACAATTACTGTGTATCATCATGCCTTCTTCCTTCAATGTATTTTGGAGATTTTTCTAAAGCAGCCCTTAAAGAGTGTCTTCTGTCTTTCATGCAGCTGCATAAACTTTTATCCTAACAATGCACCATGTTAGGCAAGCCCCTATTATTGGACACTTAGGTTGCTTCTGGTCTTGTGCTATGATGTTGCAATTAAGAATCTAGTTCTCAAATCATTACTTTAAGTGCAAGTATGTCTCTCTCAGTTTCTATAACTATCAGTCAAAGGGTCTGTCCCCTTGTCACTTTGATAGTATCGCCACACCAACCTCTACAAAATTCTAGCAGTTTCCACACCCACCAGCAGAGCCTGTCTTCCCACATCTTGGACAACTTTGTCAAACTTTTAGATCTTTTCTGATCTCCTAAATGGTTTTAAAGGTATCTCAAAGTCATTTCAGTTTGCATTTTCTCCCTAACGACTAAGGTTGACTATATGCTCAGGGGCATAAGGGTCATTTTTTTTTTATTTTTTGAGTCAGGAGTCTCACTCTGTCACCCAGGCTAGAGTGCAGTGGCATGTTCACGGCCACCGCAGCCTTGACCTGTTGGGCTCAGGCGATCCTTTCACTTCAACCTTCTAGCCTCAACTCTTTTTAAGGAGGTTAACTCCCACAATCCCAGTACTTTGGGAGGCCAAGGTGAGAGGATTCCCTGAGCCCACGGGTTCGAGACTAGCCTGGACAACTTGGCAAGACCTCATCTCTACAATAAATAAAAAAATTAGCCAGTCATGGTGGTGCATGCCTATAGTTCCAGCTACTTGGAAGGCTGAGGGGGAAGGATCACTTGAGCCCAGCAGGCCGAGGCTGCAGTGACCATGAATGTGCCACTGCACTCCAACCTGGGAGACAGAGTAAGACTCTGACTTAAAAAAAAAAAAAGAAGGATTTTATTATGTGCAATACCAAACATAATGGTAGAATAGGCAAGGTGCAGTCGCTCACGCCTGTAATCTCAACACTTTAGGAGACCAAGGTGGGAGGATTGTTGAGCCTAGGAGCTTGAGACTAGCCTGGGCAACATAGTAAGACCTCATCTCTACAAAAAATCGAAAAGTTAGTTGAGTGTGGTGATGTGTGTCTTTAGTCCCAGCTACTCAGGAGGCTGAGGCAGGAGGATCAGCTGAGTCCAGGAGATTGAGGCTACAGTGAGCCACCATAGCACCACTATACTCCAGCCTGGGCCACAGAGGGAGACCCCCGATTCAAAAAAAGCAAACCAAACAAATAAAAAAAAAAATAGAAAAGTTTTAAGCTGGGCATCCTTTCTGGATCTGTCTCTTGCCTTTGGAGTCCCCCTTGTGTCTTTGGTTCCCTCTCTCTGGTGTTGTCCTTGGCTTCCTCGAGTCTCTCTGTCTCTACCCATTTGTATCTCTCTGTCTCTGCTGATCTCCCCCCAGCGCTCCTGTCCCTGCCTCCATCTCTGGGTCTGTGTCTCCATGTATCTGTCTCTGTCCCAGTGTCTCTCGCTGTCTCTCCGTGACTGTCTGGGGAGGTCTCTGAGCCTTGCCCACCTGTCCGCAGCTCTTTGAGGGCCTGAAGGCCTTCTGGGGCAAGGACCAGCAGGTACGCCTCTTCCGACCCTGGCTCAACATGGACCGGATGCTGCGCTCGGCGCTGCGCCTCTGCCTGCCGGTGAGGAGCCCGGTCCGCCTGGGGGAGGGGGACACGCGGGCTGGGGGGACGGCCAGGCCCCTGACTCGCCCGGAATCCCCCCAGGGTTTCGACAAGGCGGAGCTGCTGGAGTGCATCCGCCGGCTCATCCAGGTGGACAAGGACTGGGTTCCTCGGGAAGCTGGCACCAGCCTCTATGTGCGGCCCACGCTCATCGGGAACGAGGTGGGCCCAACCTGGGGCTGGGGGGGATCCTGGAGTGGGAGGGTAAGAGGATCCTGGAAGCAGAGGCTGGGGGCATCCTGGAGGGAGGCTGGGGGGGTCTTGAAGAGGGAACTGGGGAGAATCCTTAGGGGGGAATCTAGGGGGCATCCTGGAAGAGGAGGTGGGAGGATTCTGGAGGGAGGATGGAGGGAGCTTGGAGGGGGCACTGGGGGTGTCCTGGGGCTAGGGGGAGGTTGGGGGACCTTAGAGGGGAGGCTGGGGCAGGGGGATTCTGGAGGGGGGATGGGGAATCTTGGAGGGGGACTGGGGGAGCCCTAGGGAGGTGGGGGAGATTCTGGAGGAGAGCCTGGCGGCATCCTGCGGGAGAGTCTGAAAGGGATCCTGGAGGGGGCTGGGAGGAATTTTGGGGGGGTCACAGAGGGGGCTTGGACTCCTGATTGACTCTGCCATCACAGCCCTCTCTGGGCGTCGGCCGGTCCTCGCAAGCCCTCCTGTTCGTCATTCTCTGCCCCGTGGGCTCATACTTCCCCGGAGACTCTGTGAGGCCCGTGTCCCTCCTGGCCGACCCCGCGTTCATTCGGGCCTGGACGGGCGGAGTCGGCAACTACAAGCTGGGTGGGTAAGTGGCGCCCCCACCCCCAGAGCGGCTGGGCTCGGAGCCCCGGGGTTCCTGTGGCCATTCGCGTGGCCAGTGGGGAGTGACGCCATCAGCACCTGGGGCTCGGTGCTCAGCGCCGCATGCCCTTGGCTTCTCCGATCTCTGAATGCAAACCATGGAAGGAAGGAGGAGGGGGTTATTTTCCAGATGGACAAACAGGCCCAGAGATGGGCGGGGTTTGGATGGAGGTCAGTGGGGAAACCCGGATTGGTCCCCGGGAAGCTTCCAGAAATGAAGTTTGCACATAACTCATTGGCCTCTCCCCCACCCAGCCTCCTCTGATCCCCCAGGGCAGGCTGATCCCCCAGGGCAGACTGAGCCCCCATGCCCAGCTCCCATAGTCGCTTGGGCACCCAACGCCCGTCACCCCCAGTGTGGACCTTCTGTGTAAATCTGGTGCCCTGGGGGCTTTGGCAGGGCAGGGAGATGCGATTTTGTCTCCTGGGTGATGAAGGCAGAGGGTAGCGCACTGGCATATTGGGACAGGAACGTGGCCCCAGTGGGGGTTCATTCGGTTTCTTTGAACATACATCCTGTGAGGTCTCCTGAGGGCCGGCCCTGCTGGCTGAAGCTGGGGGCACAGAGGAGTTAGGTCTGAGCCCTGCCTGCCAGGGGATCCCAGGCTGGAGCCCCCAGTATTCGGAAGTGCCTGCTGTCTGGTGGTGACCCGGGGTATCATGGATGGCTTCACAGCGGGAGGTGATGCTTCTACTGAGTCTAGTGAATAGGAAGGAGATGGCTTCCTGGTGTAAAAGATAAAAAACAATTTCTGATCCTGGGGTCACACGTATAGGGGTGGAGGAGATAGGACCCCAGAAGCCGTTCTGAGAAGGAAAATAAGTCTGGTTTTTGCAGAAGGCTTAACAAATATTCAGAGATCCAGGCCAGGCCTGGAACAGCAGACAGGGGCTGGGATCTTGTCCTGGGGCAATGGGAGCCATGGCAGCTTGTTAGATGAGGGAGAGGTCAGCTCTGGGTGAGAGACGTGTTAGAACACGGTGATATAGAAACTCTTCAGGGTAGCCCAGTTCATTGGAGGAGCTCAGGGAAGGTTCAGCACCCAGCTGGGAGGTCTGGAGACTACTTTGAGAGGTGGTGACATCAGCCAGGTGTAGTGGCTCACGTCTGTAATCCCAGCACTTTGGGAGGCTGAGGTGGAGTACAGGAGTTTGAGACTAGCCTGGGCAACATAGCGAGACCCTGTTTCTTTCTTTTTTTTTTTTTTTTTGGAGTTGGAGTCTCACTCTGTCGCCCAGACTGGGGTGCAGTGGCTGCTCCCGGCCACCGCAGCCTCGACCTGCTGGGCTCCGGCGATCCTTCCGCCTCAGCCTTCCGAGTAGCTGGAATTACAGGCATGCGCTACCACACCTGGCTGATTTTTTGATTTATTGTAGAGATGAGGTCTCGCTGCCCAGGCGGGTCTCGAACCCGCGGGCTCAGGCAATCCACTCCCCTCAGCCTCCCAAAGGCGTGGGATTACAGGCTGAGCCACCGAGCCCGGCTGAGACCCTGTTTCTAAAAAAAAAAAAAAAAAAAAAAAAAATTAGCCAGGCGTGGTGGTGCATGCCTGGCTGAGGGAGAAGGATCACCTGAGCCCAGGAGGTTGAGGTTGTGGTGAGCTGTGATCACACCACTGCATTCCAGCTTGGGTGACAGAATGAGACCTCAACTCAAAAAAATAAAATAGAGCCGGGCTCGGTGGCTCAGCCTGTAATCCCGCGCCTTTGGGAGGCTGAGGTGAGTGAATTGCCTGAGCCTGCGGGTTCGAGACCCGCCTGGGCAGCGAGACCTCATCTCTACAATAAATAAAAAAATCAGCCGGGCGTGGTAGCACATGCCTATAATTCCGGCTACTCGGAAGGCTGAGGCGGAAGGATCGCCGGAGCCCAGCAGGTCGAGGCTGCGGTGGCCGGGAGTGGCCAGTGCACTCCAGTCTGGGCGACAGAGTGAGACTCCAACTTGGAAAAAAAAAAAAAAAATTAGCCAGGTGTGATGGTGCATGACTGTAGTTCTAGCTACTTGGAAGGCTGAGGCAAAAGGATCACCTGAACCCAGCAGGTCGAGGCTGCAGTGAGCCATGATCGTGCCACTGCACTCCAGCCTGGGTGACAGAGTGAGACCCTGACTCAAAAAATAACTAAATAAGATAAAAAGAGGAGGTGACATCAAACGGTTTTGAAGAACAGTTGGGGATTTGGTCATGATGAAAGGGGTGAGGAAGATGATCCTGGCAGAGGGACCGTGGTGCCCGGGAGATCTGGAGGAGGCATGAAAGGGGGAACATATTGCCCAGGGTCTTGATGCCAAACGAGTGGCCAGGGATTCAGTCCTGGGGGCACGGGGAGCCACAGGAGAACTATGAGCCGGGGAGAGGCAGGATCAGTCTTGATCTGGAAAGACTCCCCTAGGACTGTGTTGGGGATGGATGGGGGGGTCCAACCAGGTGGCCCTCCCCCAGGAATTACGGGCCCACCGTGTTGGTGCAACAGGAAGCTCAGAAGAAGGGCTGCGAACAGGTGCTGTGGCTGTATGGGCCTGACCACGAGCTCACCGAGGTGGGCACCATGAACATCTTCGTCTACTGGACCCATGAGGATGGGGGTGAGCCCACCCGTGACCCAGCCCAAGCCCTGGTGGAAGTGGTGGGGCCATCACTCCTAGCAGGGACTCTCTGGGGTGGCGTGGCTCCTGAGAGGGTGGGGTGGGTGCCCAAGGGTGTGAGGTGACATCCCCTGTCCCTGATGCCCGATCCAGTGCTGGAGCTGGTGACCCCCCCGCTGGATGGTGTCATCCTGCCTGGAGTGGTCAGACAGAGCCTGCTGGACCTGGCGCAGTCGTGGGTGAGGGCGTGGTGGCGTCTGGTGACAAGCACCTGTGTGTTGGGGGCCCGGGCATCAGGGACTATGGGGCAGGCAGGGACTGCTGGCGTGTCTCTACCCTCCCCCTCTTCGGGTCTGTCTCTCCCCTTGGGTCTTTCTCACCCTCCTTTGGGAGGGAGAGGCAGGTCTGCAGCAGGGCCGTCCTCTGGGGACACATGGGTCTCTGGCCCTCGCCCTAGGGCGAGTTCCGGGTGGTGGAGCGGAAGATCCCCATGAGGGCGTTGCTGCGGGCACTGGAGGAGGACCGGGTGCGGGAGGTCTTCGGCTCAGGCACGGCTTGCCAGGTGTGCCCTGTGCACCGGATCCTGTACCAGGACAAGGTGAGGTGGACCTCCATGGGGGGCGGGGGCAGGGAGAGGGGCTCGGCCCTCACCGCACCTCGTCTTCCAGCACCTCCACATTCCCACCATGGAAAATGGGCCCGAGCTGATCCTCCGCTTCCAGAAGGAGCTGAAGACCATCCAGGTGAGGCGCGGGGAGCGGGAGATGGGCCGGGGCGTGTTTCCAGAGAAGTTCAGGTCCCAGGAGCCTCAGGACTGAGTCGACCTCCCCTCCATAGTCCAGGAACAGATAACAGCCCTTCCTAGCGAGGTCCAGGCCCAGAGGACTTTTTGCAAACCTCTGGGGCCTGGAACACCCCTTGGGGATCAACAACCCTTTCCTGCGAGCTCCCTGGCTTGAGAAATCCCCTTCCCATGAGCCTCTGCGGCCCTAGGCCTCCTTCTTGGGGGAGAAACTGCCTTTCCATGAACCTCTGGGACTTCAGCTAGCCCTCTGGCCACAGAGGTCGGCGTCCCAAGGTTCCCTGGAGCCCTGGGCTATCCCTTTGGCCAGAGAAATCGCCCTCCCATGAGTCTCTGGACTTTGCCCCCTCTGTGGCCCAGGAATGTTTCCTCCCATAAGGCTCTAGGGGCATTCCCATTCTTCTGAGCCAAGGTGTCTCTCCCGGGAACCTCTGGGCTCCTTTCCCAGTGCTCCAGACCTCAGCTGCCTTTCGGCAGACTCCTGTGCATTGGGACCTAGAAGGACACTTGTCCTGACTATCCGGGCCTTCCCAGCTGGAAATGACTCTTTCCAAGAGCCTTCCGGGCCTGGCAATAATTCCTGACTCCTGAGCTACGTCTCCCTTAAGCCTCTGAGCCGCCTGGGCCTTGGATCTTCCTTCCCATGCGGCTGGGCGGGCCTGCGGGAAGTGGACTACATTTCCCATGAGGCCTTGGGGCGCGGCCCCGTAGGCGCTCAGCCGGGGGCGCCCCGGGGCCTGCCGGGAGTTGCAGTGCGGCTGCGGCCTGACGCTCCGCCTGGGTTGTCCCGCAGTACGAAACGAGCGCCCACGAGTGGATTCTCCCGGTGTGACGCCGCGGGCCGCGCCAGCCGCCCTTCGGATCTGTCGCCTGTAGTCACGCCGGCCCTCGCCTCGCTACCAATGTCTCACCTCAAGTGCAATACGAAAGAAAAGGCCGGGGGACCGGACGCCTGGGTCTCTGGCGCCCCCGCGCGGCCGCTACGCTCCAAAGCCATCGGGACCGGACCCAGGCATCTCGGCCCGCAGCCCCGCGTCTCCGGGCTCGGGGCTCAAGTGCGCCTCGTTGCTCCGTGTCGCGGGGTCAAGGGTGCACCTTGGCCCCGACTCTGCATCTCTCAGTTCTCAGGCCAGAACCCCCGGTGCTCCTTTGGTTTATTGTTGTTTTTGTTTGTTTCTCTTTCTCCTTGCTGGAATTTTGAAGTAAAATGCCAAAGAACAAGACATGGCCTGGCTTTTATTGGGGATCCTGGGGTCTTTCGCCAGGAATCCTGGTCCTCGGCCCATGTTATCTTCGGGGACCCCGTAGTCTGAGCCCCCCGTGTCCTGGCGGTGGCTCCAGCCCGGGGAGAGCGCCCACTTCCCCCAACTGAGCTTACAGGGTCTCCCTCCCTGACTGGTCCCTCCCTATATTCCAGTCCTGGGGACAGCCCCACCGAACCCCCAGTCAGTATCCAGACCCTTCCCCCTCCTCTCAAAGTCCGTCAGCCCCCAACCCCTGCCCCTCCTGCCCCCTGTCTCTGTCATCGCTCCCCTTCTCTCTGTCTGCCCCAGCCCTGGCTTCAGCAAATGTCTGGCCTGCAACATTATCCCAGCCTCCAGTCTGTCCCTTACCTGTCCCAAAGGGGGAGTCTCCCATGCTCACTGCCCTTCAAGGGTCCCCCACTGCCTTCTGCAGATGGTGGGTCCTAGTGCGTGCAGGGTGAGGCCTGATCCTCTCAACTGTTGGAGGGATTGAACATCAGGAAGGTTATAGCCAGGTCTGGCATCATGGTGGCTCACTCCTGTAATTCCAGCAGTTTGAGAGGCCAAGGCAAGAGGATTGTCTGAGCCCAGGAGTTCAAGACTGTCTCTACAAAAAAAAAATTTTTTTTTTTTTTTGAGTTGGAGTCTCACTCTGTCGCCCAGACTGGAGTGCAGTGGCCGCTCCCGGCCACCGCAGCCTCGACCTGCTGGGCTCCGGCGATCCTTCCGCCTCAGCCTTCCGAGTAGCTGGAATTACAGGCCTGCACTACCACGCCGGCTAGATTTTTGATTTATTGTAGAGGTGAGGTCTCGCTGCCCAGGTGGGTCTCGAACCCGCGGGCTCAGGCAATCCACTCACCTCAGCCTCCCAAAGGCGCGGGATTACAGGCTGAGCCACCGAGCCCGACTACAAAAAATTTTTTAAAAATAGCTGGGCATCCGGGTGCGGTGGCTCAAGCCTACAATCCCAGCACTTTGGGAGGCTGAGGTGAGAGGATTGCCTGAGTCCATGGGTTCAAGACCAGTCTGGGCAACATGGTGAGACCTCGTCTCTACAGTAAAAAATTAGCTTGGCGTGGTAGTGTGTGCCTGTAGTTCTGGCTACTTGGAAGGCTGAGGCAGAAGGATCGCCTGAGCCCAGCAGGTCGAGGCTGTAGTGGCCATGAGCATGCCACTGCACTCCAGCCTGGGCACCAGAATGAGACTCTGACTCAAAAACAAAAAAAGATGATAATGTTATGACTGAGTAAGCAAGAAGAAGTTACGCCAGCAAGTTGAGTCTAATTAGTTATGAATTTATTAAACGCGCGGATCAAGAGTAGGCAAACGCCAGAAAAACTCTTGGCACATTGGTGCAATTTGTGACACCCTTTTTAGGTAAAATTTGCAGCATCGGCTATGTAGCAACTTAAGTGACCATAGCAACTATTAACTAACGACTTGGCAACCAAAATGGGGACTTCGATTGTTAGGGAGCTTTGATTAATTTCATGTCCTAGGTATAGCCAGTGCCCAGAAAGTCCCTGGAGTTCTGCCGTTAAGATATAGTAGGGGGTTACATAGAGACAAGGAAGAAGAACATTGTTTTTTGTTTGTTTGTTTTAGCTGGAGTCTCACTCTGTTGCCCAGACTGGAGTGCAGTGCCACGCTCCCGGCCACCGCAGCCTCCACCTGCTGGGCTCCGGTGATCCTTCCGCCTCAGCCTTTCAGGTAGCTGGAACTACAGGCGCACACTGCCATGCCCAGCTAGTTTTTTATTTATTGTAGAGACGAGGTCTCGCCAAGTTGCCCAGGCAGGTCTTGAACCTGCGGGCTCAGGCAATTCACTCGTCTCGGCCTCCCAAAGTGCTGGGATTACAGGCTGAGCCACCGAGCCAGGCCAAGAAGAATCACTATACAATCGAGTTACCTTGGTTAGGTCATTCACAGAATATAAGAACAAACATGAAAATGTCAAGGCGAGCCGGGCTCGGTGGCTCAGCCCGTCATCCCGCGCCTTTGGGAGGCTGAGGTGAGTGGACTGCCTGAGCCCGCGGGTTCGAGACCCGCCTGGGCAGCGAGACCTCAGCTCTACAATAAATCAAAAAATCAGCCGGGCGTGGTAGCGCATGCCTGTAGTTCGGGCTACTTGGAAGGCTGAGGCGGAAGGATCCCCGGAGCCCAGCAGGTCGAGGCTGCGGTGGCCGGGAGCGGCCACTGCACTCCAGTCTGGGTGACAGAGTGAGACTCCGACTCAAAAAAAAAAAGAAATGTCAAAGCGTAACATTTGATTTCAGTTAACAAAGCATACAATCACATGGGAACTATGGCGAAGGAGTTCTGTAATGGTCAGCAGGCAACAGTCAGCATAACCTGCCCAAAGGAGACAAAGCTGAGGTTCTGTGGTCATGGGAACGTTACTGTAATCACACGTAGGCATTGATTCTTTTTTTTTTTTGAGTTGGAGTCTCACTCTGTCGCCCAGACTGGAGTGCAGTGGCCACTCCCGGCCACCGCAGCCTCGACCCGCTGGGCTCTGGCGATCCTTCCGCCTCAGCCTTCCGAGTAGCTGGAACTACAGGCGCGTGCTACCACGCCCGGCTCATTTTTGATTTATTGTAAAAATAAAAAAAGAAAAGGTTGAAGATGGCTTATTCTGAGCCAACTTGAGAACCCAGACCTGAGGCGTATGTCCCCAGGACATCCTGAGACGGTGTGTCCGCTATGGCTGAATGAATGATAGCTTGGTTATATTCAATTCAGGGAGGCAGAAGATACAAAAACCATAAATCTATATGCATGATGTTTTCATTGGCTCGGCCTGGGAAGGAGGCACATTTCCAAGCAGGGGCTTGTAGGTTATAGGTGTATTTAAGGATCTCTTGACTGGTAATTTGTAGTCCCTATCTAAGGAGTTTTGGAAATGAGTAAAGGACTAGATGCCCAGAGTCTGGGAGTCCACAAGAAGTGACTTTGCAGGGTCATAAAACATGTTGATTTCCTTCATTTTCTCTTGTGTGACATTATGCCAGAGTCAGGTTGGAAAGCAAACCTCAGTATATGGATAATAAGAGCCTGTCTGGGGCCAGGCATGGTGGCTCACACCTGTAATCCCAGCACTTTGGGAGGCCGAGATGAGAAGATTGCCTGAGCCCACGGGTTCGAGACCAGCCTGGACAATTTGGCAAGAAAAAAGAAAAAGGTGAGGTTTAGTACAATTTAAGGCCGGGCGCGGTGGCTCACGCCTATAATCCCAGCACTTTGGGAGGCAGAGGAGAGAGGATTGCCTGAGTCCAGGGGTTCGAGACCAGCCCAGGCAACTTGGTGAGACCTCATCTCTACAATCACAAAAGCCCAGGAGTTCGAGACCAACCTGAGCAACATGGCGAGACCAATCTAAGCAACATGGCAAGACCTCTTCTCTACCAAAAATTTAAAATATTAGCTGGGTGTTGTGGCATGCGCCTGTATTCCCAGCTCCTCGGGAGGCTGAGGTGGGAGGATCACTTGAGGCAAGAGGGTGGAGTCTGCAGTGAGCCAGGATCGCACCATGCACTCCAGCCTGGACGACAGAGCGAGACCCTGTCTCTTTAAAACTAAAAATAAAGGAAGACTCTTTTTTTTTGAGTTGAAGTCTCACTCCATCGCCCACACTGGAGTGCAGTGGCACGCTCCCGGCCACCGCAGCCTCGACCTGCTGGGCTCCGGCGATCTTCCGCCTCAGCCTTCCAAGTAGCCGGATTACAGGCATGCGCTACCACGCCCGGCTAATTTTTGATTTATTGTAGAGATGAGGTCTCGCCAAATTGCCCAGGCAGGTCTCCAACCCACAGGCTTAGACAGTTCACTCACCTCAGCCTCCCAAAGCGTGGGATTACAGGCTGAGCCATCAAGCCCAGCTAGGAAGACTCTTTTTAGGTGATTTTGTTTTTAATTTTTTCTTTTTTTGGTGAGTCAGAGTCTCCCTCTGTCGCCCAGGTTAGAGTGCAGTGACATGATCATGACCATCACAGCCTCAATCTTTTGGACTCAGGCAATCCTTCTGCCTCAGCCTTCCCAGTAGCTGGGACTACAGGCACGTGCCGCCATGCTCAGATAATTTTTTTTGAGTTGGAGTCTCACTCGGTTACCCAGGCTGGAGTGCAGCGGCACACTCATGGCCACCCCAGCGTCAACCTGCTGGGCTCTGGCGATCCTTCTGCCTCAGCCTTCCAAGTAGCTGGAACTACAGCCACACACCACCATGCCTGGCTAATATTTTGATTTACTGTAGAGACGAGGTCTCGCAAAGTTGCCCGGGCAGGTCTCGAACCCACAGGCTCAGACGATCCACTTGTCTCGGCTTCCCAAAGTGCTGGGATTATAGGCTGAGCTCCTGAGCCTGGCCTAATTTTTATATTTTATTGTAGAGGTAAGGTCTCGCTAAGTTGTCCAGGCTGATCTGGAACCTGTGAGCTCAGACTGTCCTCTCACCTCAGCCTCCCAAATGCTGGGATTACAGGTGTGAGCCATTGGACCTGGCTGCCATTTTTTTTTTTTTAAACAAAGGAGTGAAGTCTGTTCAATTTGGAAAGAATGACTTCAACAAATGGTGCTAACACAAGTGTTTATCCACATGCAAAGGAATGAAGTCGAATGGTACTTCACACTATACTCAAAAAAATTAACTCAAAATGGATCAAAGATCTACGAACGAAAACTATAAAACTCTTAGAAGAAGGCTGGTTGCAGTAGCTCAAGACTATAATCCCAGCACTTTGGGAGGCTGAGGTGAGAGGACTGCCTGAACCCGGAGGGTTCGAGACCAGCCTGGGCAATTTGGCAAGACCTCATCTCCACAATAAATCAAAAATTAGCTGGGCGTGGTAGCTTGCGCCTGTAGTTCTGGCTATTTAGAAGACTGAGGTGGAAGGACTGCTGGAGTCCAGCAGGTTGAGGCGGTGGCCATGAGCGTGCCATTGCACCACTCCAGCCTGGGTGACAGAGTGAGATTCCAACTCAAAAAAAAAAAAGGAACGCTGAGATTCAGAAGTCCCTTAGCCCCAGTTATTCCAGTAGGAAGAGGCTGGCATGACTCAGACTGTCTGGCCCCCAGAGCCCACATCTTGAGCCAATGCTCATACATATGCCCAAATTTTGTATGTGCATTCTTTTTTTCCTTTGAGTCTGAGTCTCACTCTGTCACCCAGACTGGAGAGCAGTGGCATGCACGCTCCCAACCACTGCAGCCTCAACCTGCTGGGCTCAGGTGATCCTTCCACCTCAGTCTTCCAAGTAGCTGGAACCGCAGGTGTGCACCACCTTGTCTGGCTAATTTTTTGATTTATTGTAGAGACGAGGTCTCACCAAGTTGCCCAGGCTGGTCTCAAACCTGTGGGGTCAGGTAATCCTTTTACCTGGGCCTCCCAAAGTGCTGAGATTATAGGCATGAGCCACGAGCTTGACCAGGCTGCAAAGATATCTTATAGACATGATTATCAAATACAATCTGTCGATTTGAAATAAAATGACTTATCCTTCTTAGGTCTGGGCGGGCCCGATTCAATCAGTTGGAAGGCAGGGCTGAGGTTCCTCTTAGGAAGAAATTCAGCCAGACTTGAGGGAGAGACATGTCACAGGCAGAAATTAGATCTGGTTGTGGGTCTCCAGCTGCCCAAAACATAGTTTGGGGCAAAAGTCTTTTTTTGGTGTGGGTAGAAACTGATGGCATTGTGGGACCTGGATAGGCTTTTTCAGGCTGAGCAAGAAGCATTTCCCCACCCCCACCCCGACCCACCTGGAATTGCAGGATCTACACTCAGGGTCTGGGATAAAGAATCCATCCAGCTGGGCTCGGTGACTCAGCCTGTAATCCCACGCCTTTGGGAGGTTGAGGTGAGTGGATTGCCTGAGCCCGCGGGTTCGAGACCTGCCTGGGCAACTTGGTGAGACCTCATCTCTACAATAAATAAAAAATCAGCCGGGCGTGGTAGCGCACGCCTGTAGTTCCAGCTACTCGGAAGGCTGAGGTGGAAGGATCACTGGAGCCCAGCAGATCGAGGCTGCGGTGGCCGGGAGCGGCCACTGCACTCCAGTCTGGGCGACCGAGTGAGACTCCAACTCAAAAAAAAAAAAAAAGAATCCGTCCAGAGCTTTACCTGCTAACATTTTCCATGTTTACAAAGCAAAGGACAATATTTGTATTACCTACTGGGTAGAGGGAGAGGATTTGGGGACGACTGGTTTCAAAAAATTGGTAACTTACATCCTCTTTAATTATGATAAGAAATGTAACTTTCGTTACCAACGTGGCTGGTGTGGTTGGCTCCATTTTTCTTTCTTTCTTTCTTTTTTTTGAATCAGAGTCTCCATGTCGCCCAGTCTGGAGTGCAGTGGCACGCTCACAGCCACCGCAGCCTCGACCTGCTGGGCGTAGTTGATCCTTCTACCTCAGCCTTCTGAAATTACAGGCACGCACCACCATGCCCGGCTAATTTTTTTATTTATTGTTGAGTTGAGATCTCGCCATGTTGCCCAGGCTGGTCTTGAACCCCTGGACTCAGGCATTCCTCTCACCTCTGCCTCTCAAAGTGATGGGACTACAGGCGTGAGCTGCCATGCAAGGTACAGGCAATTCTAAATAATGTTTCTGATGACTTCCTCAAATTACTTACTGTCATAGCAAGAAGAAACTTTGTTTACAAGTGTATATAACAAACACGTTTTGAAATCTTTTAGCCATTTTAACTTAATGGCATTTGAAATTGTATGCGCTGCACAGCTAACTTAGCTGTCATGTCAGGGAAGCCTATTGAATATACAGCAAAGCATAGACGTGATTATCCTTAACCAGGATTTTCCTTGTGTGTGGGAGGAGAAGTTGTGATCGAAAGGTGTGTGTGTGGGGTAGGGGAAGGGAGAGAGTCAATGTTCTGTTGTTTAACCTGGGTGATAGGGATTAAGGTGTTTGCTCCATAATTCTTTCCCAAATGGTGTGTGGTAGGCTGAGGAGTGCCCATTGAGTCATACCCAAGTCCTGATCCTGGAACCAATGACTGTCACCTAATGTGGCACAAAAGGGTTTTTGTAGATGGGATGAAATTAGGACTCTTGAGCGTGGTGGCTCATGGCTGCAATCCCAGTGCCATGGGAGGCTGCGGTGGGAGGATCGCTTGAGCCCAGGAGTTTGAGACCCGCCTGGGCAACAGAGTGAGACCCCTTCTTAAAATAGAAACATTTTTTATTTTATTTTATTATTTATTTATTTATTTATTTAGCATCAGGAGCTTGGAGGAAAATCCCAGAAATAATACCAAAGCACACTTCTTTTTTGTTGTTGGTTTTGAGCCAGGATCTCATTCCGTCACCCAGACTGGAGTTCAGTGGCGCGATCACAACTCACTACAGTCTCATATTCCCCAGCTCAAGTGATCCTCCTGCATCAGCTTCTCAAGTACCTGGGACTGTATGTGTGTGCCACCATGCCTGGCTATTTAAAAAAATTTTTTTATGGCTGGGTGCGGTGACTCAAGCCTGTAATCCCAGCACTTTGGGATGCCAAGGTGAGGGGATTACCTGAACCCATGGGTCTGAAAACAGCCTGGGCAACTTGGCGAGACTGCATCGCTACAATAAATAAAAAATTAGCCAGGTGTGGTAGCACACGCCTGTAGTTCTGGCTGCTTGGAAGGCTGAGGTGGAAGGATCACCTGAGCCCAGCAGGTCCAGGCTGTGGTGGCTGTGAGCATGCCACTGTCCTCCAGCCTGGGTGACGAAGTGAGACTCTTACTAAAGAAAAAAAAATTGTAGTACAGATGGGGTCTTATTGTGTTGCCCAATCTGGTGTCAAACTCCTCCTGGGTTCCAAGTGATCCTCCTGCCTCAGCCTCCCAAAATGCTGGGGTTATAGGCGTGAGCCACCATGCCTGGTCTGAAGCACACTTTTAATTCCCCAGGGAGCAGAGTTGGGGGCTGGGTGTAGGTTGGTGGTGAATGCGATGCATTCAGCCATAAACCCAACCCCTGAGCCTGACCCTACACAGCACGGTGGAATCCAGCAGGGAGGGAGCTGGTCTTGAGGCGTGGAGGGGGTCGATGGGTTGGGAGAGGTCTCCTCGGAGGGGCGGCATTTGAGCTGGGTGGCGATGGAGCCATCAGAATCCCCCAGGAGGAGGAAGTGGCCAGGCCGCCAAGGTCATGTGACCGCGGAGACTCTGTCCCTTCCACAGTGCCTACCTATGAGAAGCGAGCTTTTCTCTACGCTCATTCTTGGCACTGCTGTGACCAGATGTGTGTATGTGTGTCTCCCACGATGACCAATTATCCAAACCCAGCCGGGTGTCCCACTATTCAATCCAATTAGGAAACTGGTAAACATGTTTCTCTGAGTTCCATGAGCCATTCTAGCAAATTTTTGAGCCCAGGGAAGGAGTTGTACAAAACCACCGGTTCATGGCTGGTCAGTCATGAACACAGGCGATAGCCTAGACTTCCAATAGGCATCTGAAGTGAGGAACAGTCTTGTGGGACCGAGTTCTCCCCTGTGGGATCTGATGCTGTCACCAAGGAAAAGGCATCAAAATTGGATTTGAAGGCCAGGTGCAGTAGCTATCCCAGTGCTTTGGGAGGCTGAGGCAGGAGGATGCCCTGGGCTCAAGAGTTCAAGATCAGCCTGGGCAACATAATGAGACCCTGTCTCCACAGAATATAAACAAATTAGCCGGGCATGGTGGTGCACGCCTGTAGCTCCAGCTGCTTGGAAGGCTGAGGCGGAAAGATGACCTGAGCCCAGCAGGTTGAGGCTGCGGTGGCCGTGAGCGTGCCGCTGCACTCCAGCCTGGGTGACGGAGTGAGATTCTGACTCAAAATAAATAAATATGATATAATGAAGGATCAGATACACAGTCACACGTAGGGATAGGTAGGACAAGGTCTAGAATCATTCTGAGCACAGGAGATTGTCTTTCTATGTGGTGAGCACTCAGATCCTGGCCAGACTCTCAACATTCGACGACACTGTCGGTCACACAGGCCAACCTTAGAACAAGGCAGAGAAGGCTGCCCAGGGTGCCAGCGCTCGGAGTGGGCAGTGTTGGGATCCAGCTTGGAACCTACCTCCCACACCCAGGAAGAAGAAGCCATATGCTAAGACACAGGGCTGCCACCACCCAGGGTCCCTGCACTTCTGCCTCTCTGCTGATTGAACTTTTTACATGAACAAGGAATAAAGATCAATTGTTTAAACCACTGATATTGTAGAGTCAGTTGGCCCCAGGGGTTGAGGTTGCTGTAAGTGATCCCGAGATCAGTTGCCAACATTGTCAACAGGACATTTAAACCGAACACACAGCCCTTTGTGCCTTTACTGTGTGCATACATAACTTAGATTTTAAAATAAATAAATATTAAAAAAAAAGCGGGAGTAAAGAAAGCCCAGTCAACCCAAGAGGAGGAAGGAACGGGGAAAATAATCCACTGAATATTCTCCAGTAGATCAAAGATTTCCATGTAAAATAGGAAACCAAAAAAGAATGAAAAGTCAATACTGGAAAATTCCTTTATAACTGGCGTGACTATGACTCCAAATCCCAAAGCCATAAAAGAAAACACGGGTACATTCAAGTGAAATACTCAGAACATTCTTCCCCTCCCCTACACTTTTTTTCCTGAACAATGTAGTCCTACGGCTCTGGGGTGGGACAGACAAGCCCAGCTTGGGGCATGAGAGGGTGTTAGTGGCCTAGAGTGGGGTGTCAGGGCCCTGGTGGGTGGAGAGGGAGTTTCCTCGTGGAAGTGGCTTGACGCAGGGGGGGACCTACGTGGGAACATAAGGCACCCCTGCTGGGAGGGGGGCTGCTGTCAGGGGGAGGGGTGGAAGGAGCCAGAGCCCGAGCTGGGTGCGGAAGGCCAAGGGGAGGATGTGGTGGCAGGGGAGTGGAGATGGGGAATTGATCACTAGGGGAAATTAGGCCATTTTTCTCACTGTTTGGAGGGTATAAATATAGAAGGGGAGAAGCTGGATCTGGAATGAAGGCATCCTTGAGAGTTCCTGGTTCTCACCAAACATAAATGGATGTGGGGAGATAATATGCATATACATACCCAATACGGGTGTGTATGTACCCAGCATGTAGATGTATGTATACATGTATACACACATGCACTATGTATTATAAATATTGTGATATATAGTACAGAATGTAAGAGTGTACAATGTGATATATAGTGTATAATGTGATAGTGTACCATGTGATATGTAGTGAACACTGTGATGTATAGTATGCCACATGATATATAATGTACAATGTGATATATAATGTTCAATGTGATATATAGTATACAATATGATATATAATGTACAATGTGATATAGTGTACACTATGATATATAGTATACAATGTAATATGTAGTGTAAAGTGTGACAGTGTTCATTGTGATATATAATATACAATGTGATATATAATGTTCAATGTGATATATAGTATACAATATGATATATAATGTATAATGTGATATATAGTGTACACTGTGATACATAGTATACAATGTGATATGTAGTGTAAAATGTGACATAGTGTTTAATGTGATATATAGTACACAATACGAAATATAATGTACAATGTGATGTATAGTATGCAATGTGATATTTAATATACAACATGAAATATTGTATGCAATATGATATATATAGTATACCTTGTGATATATTGTGTACAATGTGATAAAATTGCATACAATGTGATATATACAACATGCTGCACACGCGCACACACACACATGCATGTGTACATATATGAACTCTTGTCCACGGAGAGGACTTGTGAGCAGTCACAATTCCAAAGCAAAAGCCCCGAGCCCACTGGTGTTCGAATCTTGGCCTTGCATCCTCTGCAGAAAGGAACCAGGGCTCCCTGGAGAAGTGGCTTATTTTCAAGCCGGGAGAGAGGGAAAAAAAGAGCCTGGAATGTTTTGCTCTCCCAGGAATGACTCAGGTGTGAACAACGGGGGCACCTCCAAAGCACACAGCCACTAGCTGGAAGGGGCTCCCATTGGGAAAATAGAGAACTACATATGGAGCACCCCTAAAATAAAGAGAAAGAGTACCAGATTCAACAAGTCTCAAAAAATATTCTCAAAAATAGAGAATAATGTCACTGATTCTAACTCATGGGATAAAACAGAAAGCCAAGAATCGACCGGGAGTGGTGGCTCACGCCTACAATCCCAGCATTTTGGGAGGCTGAGGTGAGAGGATTGCCTGAGCCTGCTGGTTCAAGACCAGCCTGAGCAACTTGGTGAGACCTCATCTCTACAATGAATCAAAAAATAAGCCGGGCATAGTGGCACATGCCTATAGTTCCAGCTACTTGGAAGGCTGAGGCGGAAGGATCACCTGAGCCCAGCAGGTTGAGGTTTCAGTGGCCGTGAGTGTGCCACTGCACTCCAGCCTGGGCGACACAGTGAGACTCTGGCTCAAAAAAAAGAAAAAGAAAAAGAAAAGAAAACCATGAATCTACACAGATATTAATAAATCCATTAACAACTCAAAGGTCAGGGCATGGTGGTGCGTGCCTATAGTCCCAGCACTTTGGGAGGCCAAGGCGGGAGGATCGTTTCAGTTCAGGAGTTCAGAACAGGCCTGGGCAACACAGAGAGACCCTGTCTCTACTAAAAAATAAAAATAAGTAAGCCAGCCGGGCTCGGTGGCTCAGCCTGTAATCCCGCGCCTTTGGGAGGCCGAGGTGAGTGGATTGCCTGAGCCTGCGGGTTCGAGACCCGCCTGGGCAGCGAGACCTCATCTCTACAATAAATAAATAAAAAATCAGCCGGGCGTGGTAGCGCATGCCTGTAATTCCGGCTACTCGGAAGGCTGAGGTGGAAGGATCGCCGGAGCCCAGCAGGTCGAGGCTGCGGTGGCCGGGAGCAGCCACTGCACTCCAGTCTGGGTGACAGAGTGAGACTCTAACTCAAAAAAAAAAAAAGTAAGCCAGGCATGGTGGCATGTGCCTGTAGTCCCAGTTACTCAGGAGTCTGAGGCAGGTGGATCGCTTGGGCCTTGAAGTTTGAGGCCAGCCTGGGCAACACAGCAAGACCCCGTGTTAAAAAAAAATAAATTAAAAAAATAACAACTCTCTCCCCACAAAGTTCTTATTACTCATAGAGGGGAAAGGGTCACTTGGCAACAGAGAAGCCCGGCAAGATGCCACCTATACCACGTGAACAAAGCAAATGTCATCAGCCGTCAGAGAGATGAACACCCTGAGTGCCCTGACTTGCAATGAGAAAGACACATTATGTCATTCGTTTTGCTGCCAAAGAATTTGATCATGAGCAAACATCACGCAAATAAATACACACAGAGGACAGATGACTCCATAACTGTCTGCAATCTTCAGTCAAAAGTGTCAAGGTCATGGACAGCAGGAAACATTGAGAAACTGTCCCTTCCTGGCTTTTTGAAGGGACCCAACAACAGAAGCAGTACGTGACCCTCAACCGCATCCTTTGATGTGAAGAGCATTGTTGGGACAATTGTCCACAAAGGGAGGTGGTCTGACGGTTCCAGGGTGGTCACAGGTCAAGGCTGCTTTCCTGGTTTTATGGTTGTGCTGAGATTCTGCAGAAGAGTGACCTTGTGTGTGGGAAATACATGCTCAGGTGTGTGTTAGCATGCTGATGGAGCATAGTGGGCACCTGACTTCTCAAATTATTTTGGAAATTGCAAGTTCTTTGTGGCCAGGTGTGGTGGCTCTTGCCACTTTGGGAGGCTGAGGCAGGAGGATTGCCTGAGGCTAGGTATTTGAGATTAGCCTGGGCAACATAGTAAGATCCTGTTTCTATTTTTTTTTTTTGAGTTGGAGTCTCACTCGGTCGCTCAGACTGGAGTGCAGTGGCCGCTTCCGGCCACCACAGCCTCGACCTGCTGGGCTCCGGCGATCCTTCCGCCTCAGCCTTCCGAGTAGCCGGAATTACAGGCGCGCGCTACCACGCCTGCCTGATTTTTTGATTTACTGTAGAGATGAGGTCTCGCTGCCCAGGCGGGTCTCGAACCCGCGGGCTCAGGCAATCCCCTCACCTCAGCCTCCCAAAGGTGCGGGATTACAGGCTGAGCCACCGAGCCCGGCATGTTTCTATTTAAAAAAAAAAATAGGCCAGGCGCAGTAGCCCATGCCTGTAATCTCAGCACTTTGGGAAGCTGAGGCAGGAGGATTGCTTGCACCTAGGAGTTCAAGAAGAGGCTGGTAACACAGCGAGATCTCATCTCTACAAAAAGTTAAAAAGTTAGCCAGGTATGGTGGCAAGGGCCTGTAGTTCCGGCTACTTGGGAGGCTGAGGCAGAAGGATCCCCTGAACCCAGGAAGTTGAGACCGAGGTGAGCCATGATCATGTCACCACACTCCAGCCTGAGTGACAGAGTGAGATCTCAACTCAAAAAATTCAAAAAGTGCCAGATGCAGTGGCTCACATCTGTAATCCCAGCACTTTGGGAGACCAAGGCGGAAGGATTGCCTGAGCCCAGGGGTTTAAGACCAGATTGGGAAACTTGCCAGACTTCATCTCTACAAAAAAAAAAAAAAATCAAAAAAATCGGCCATCCACTATGGTGCACACCTGTAGTTCCACTACTCAGGAGGCTGAGGCAGGAGGATCACCTGAGGTCAGGAGGTCGAGGCCGCAGTTATCTGTTTGTGCCACTGGACTTCAGCCTGGGCTACAGAGTGAGATCCCTGACTCGAAAAATAAATAAATAAATAAATAAATAAATAAAAGAAAATGGTAGGAAGGGGGCACCCAGTTTTACTCTTGTCTTCTCTCAAAACACCCCAAACCTTCAAAAGCACACCTCTTACTCTTGATTTTTTTCTCTGAATGCTGTATCTTGAAGTTCTTTCTGTAGGAATACCTAAAAAGCATCTCATTCTTTTATATATATGTATATGTGTGTGTGTGTGTGTGTGTGTGTGTGTGTGTGTGTGTGTGTATTTTTTTTAGTTGGAGTCTCACTCTATAGCCCAGGTGGAGGGCAGTGGCACACTCCCGGCCACCACAGCCTCGACCTGCTGGGCTCAGGCGGTCCTTCTGCCTCAGCTTTCCAAGTAGCTGGAACCACAGGTGCATGCCACCACGCCCAGCTAATTTATTATTTTTTTTTTTGAGTTGGAGTCTCACTCTGTCGCCTAGACTGGAGTGCAGTGGCCGCTTCCAGCCACCGCAGCCTCGATCTGCTGGGCTCCGGCGATCCTTCCGCCTCAGCCTTCCGAGTAGCCAGAATTACAGGCATGCGCTACCACGCCCGGCTGAGTTTTTGATTTATTGTAGAGATGAGGTCTTGCTGCCCAGGCGGGTCTTGAACTCGCGGGCTCAGGCAATCCACTCACCTCAGCCTCCCAAAGGCATGGGATTACAGGCTGAGCCACCAAGCCCGGCTTAATTTTTTTTAATTTATTGTAGACATGATATCTCACCAAATTGCTGGGGCTGGTCTTGAACCCGGGAGCTCAGGCAATCTTCTCATCTTGGCCTCCCAAAGTGCTAGGATTATAGGCATGAGCCACTGTGCCCGGCCTCAGATTTTTTTTTTTTTTTTTTTTTAAGAGATGTGATCTTAAACCGGGCTCGGTGGCTCAGCCTGTAATCCCGCGCCTTTGGGAGGCTGAGGTGAGTGGATTGCCTGAGCCCGCGGGTTCGAGACCCGCCTGGGCAGCGAGACCTCATCTCTACAATAAATCAAAAAATCAGCCGGGCGTGGTAGCGCATGCCTGTAATTCCGGCTACTCGGAAGGCTGAGGCGGAAGGATCGCCGGAGCCCAGCAGGTCGAGGCTGCGGTGGCCGGGAGCGGCCGCTGCACTCCAGTCTGGGCGACAGAGTGAGACTCCAACTCAAAAAAAAAAAAAAAAAGAAAAAAAAAGAGATGTGATCTTGCTATGCTGCCCAGGCTGGTCTTGAAATCCTGACCTCAAGTGATCTTCTGCCTCAGCTTGCCAAAGTGCTGGGATTACAAGCATGAGCCACTATGCCCGGCCTGTTTTTCAGGTTTTCATTGGCCACGAATTTTTTAAAAAGTTATTATGGAAAATGGCAATATACGAGGGGGGACTCAAAAAAAAAAAAAAAAAAAAGAAAGAAAAAAAAGGTGTTACTTTTTGGAAAGCAGGCCTCTTGTGGCAGAGACTTCTCCCGCTAGGTGCATGTTTTAGGAACCCATCAGCATCCGTGGACCAGCTAGCGTTGTTATGAGAGGCTGTGTTTGGCTTCAGTGAATTTTTGTTTTGCAGATTCTTTCAACGTGCTTGCCCATTTCCTGATGGGTGATTCACGAGCTCACCTGCCCACACTGTGTTTAGTGTTCAGAAGTTTTTGATCAAAAATGCCATAACCCCTGTACCCCACCCTCCCTATTCACCCCATCTTGCCCTGAGCGACTTTTTGTTTGTTTGTTTCTCAGGATGAAAATCCTCAAGAGGAAACGTTTTGCTGATGTGGAAGAGATGAAACAAAAATGGCAGAAGCCCTGAAAGGCATCAAAATGGACGAGCTCAAAAACTGTTTTGAGCAGTGGACAAAGCATCTCGAGAGGTGTATTGTGTCAAATGGAGAGGACTTTGAAGGTGATTGAAGTTTAAACATGTAAAAATAAATACACATTTTTTTTAAGCCGGGCACGGTGGCTCATGCCTGTCATTCCAGCATTTTGGGAGGCTGAGGCGAGATGATTGCCTGAGCCCAGGCGTTCGAGACCAGCCCGAGCAACTTGGCAAGACCTCATCTCTGCAATAAATCAAAAAATTAGCCGGGCGTGGTGGCGTGCGCCTGTGGTTCCAGCTACTTGGAAGGCTGAGGCGGAAGGATTGCCGGAGCCCAGCAGGTCGAGGCTGCCGTGGCCGTGAGCGTGCTCCTGCGCTCCAGCCTGGGCAGCAGAGAGTGAGACTCCAACTCAAAAAAAAAATGTTTTTTTAATGCACAATTTTTTAATAAATAAATTCCGGGTTTTTGGGAGTCTCCACTCCTATACATATGAAACTGACCTCTTAGGGAAGGGCCTCCAGGCAGAGGGGACTCTAACCTCCAAGAAGACATGGCCTTGTGGGGACCTTGAGGCCTTCTGTCTGAGGGCCTGGAGCTCTCCCATCTGGAAGCGCTGAAAGTAACCAGAAGCTGGAGCCACAGTTGCCACGGTTGCAGGCAGGATTTACACAGAGCTGGTAAGAAGTTTCTAGCTGGCTCGGTGGCTCAGCCTGTAATCCCGCGCCTTTGGGAGGCTGAGGTGAGTGGATTGCCTGAGCCCGCGGGTTCGAGACTCGCCTGGGCAGCGAGACCTCATCTCTACAATAAATCAAAAAATCAGCCGGGCGTGGTAGCGCATGCCTGTAATTCCGGCTACTTGGAAGGCTGAGGCAGAAGGATCACCAGAGCCCAGCAGGTCGAGGCTGCGGTGGCCGGTACCCCAGTCTGGGCGACAGAGTGAGACTCCAACTCAAAAAAAAAAAAGTTCCTGCAAGACCGGTGCAGTGGCTCATGCCTGTAATCCCAGCACTTTGGGAGACTGAGGCGGGAGGATTGCTTGAGCCCAGGAGTTTGATACTAGCCTGGGCAGCATAGCAAGACCCTGTCTCAAAATAATAATAATAATAATTAATAATAATAATAAAAGTCCCTGCATCTCTCCTCCTGCCCACCAGCCCCCTGCCAGGGCATCCCTGTTGGTGGTGCCCATCTGTCAAGAGCGTCACAGAACTGAAGGGTCAGCTTTGTGCAGAAGAGGAAAAACAGGCTCACCCCAGGTGTATAATACAGAGGAAGTGCCCCACACATTTCCCAGAGATGGTCTTAGAATGAATAGCTGTTAACTAATTTCACGTCTCAGTCTATTAAATTGCTATGACTCTCGGAACAAGTTTTTCGAGCTGTACTATAAAGATAAAACATGACCAGATGCGGTGACTCAAGCCTGTAATCCCAGTTCTTTGGGAGGCTGAGGTGAAACGATTGCCTGAGCACAGGGGTTTGAGACCAGCCTGGGCAACTTGATGGGACCTCGTCTCTACAATAAATCAAAAAATTAACTGGGTGTGGTAGCGCACACTTGTGGTTCCAGCTACTTGGAAGGCTGAGGCGGAAGGTTGACCTGAGCCCAACAGGTTGAGGCTCTGGTGGTCATGAGTGTGCCACTGCACTCCAGCCTGGGTGACGGAGTGAGACTCCAACTCATAAAAAAGCAAAAGCAGCCGGGCTCGGTGGCTCAGCCTGTAATCCCGCGCCTTTGGGAGGCTGAGGTGAGTGGATTGCCTGAGCCCGCGGGTTCAAGACCCGCCTGGGCAGCTAGACCTCATCTCTACAATAAAAAAAAAAAATCAGCCGGGCGTGGTAGCGCATGCCTGTAATTCCAGCTACTTGGAAGGCTGAGGTGGAAGGATCGCCGGAGCCCAGCAGGCGAGGCTGCCGCGGCCACTGCACTCCAGTCTGGGCGACAGAGTGAGACTCCAACTCAAAAAAAAAAAAAAAAAAAAAGCAAAAGCAAAAACACAAAACTCACATATTTATCCATGACACTAACCCTTTTGTTACCAGTTTAGTGGAAGGAAACTGATCCATTTGATCACCACTGTAGTCTTGTCTGTCCTTGAAGATGTTTAAAGCATTTGTGAGAATTTGATATATCAGACTTGTGAAAAATATGATTGAGCTTGTATGACTTTTTTCCTGCTATTTAAGGCAACCTGAGTTTCCAGACTTATGAGAAGCTCACTGATGAAATGTGAAGTCAATGTTCAAATGTTTGGGAGAAATCGAAAATTGTGGAATTTGTAGCTTGCTATTTTTAGCTGTGGAAGTAATCAGTGAATGTTTAGAGGAAAGTTAATTGTTTCAAAATTCATTGACCATTAACAAAAAAACAAATAGTTGTGAATTTTCCTGCCCATGCAAAGAGCTTGTCAGACATTAAGAGAAATCTGCACAATCTTTCCAACAAATGGGATAAATTTACCAGGGACTGAGGGGAGGGGAAGTGGGGAATTGGACTCTAATGGAATTTCAGGATTTTTTTTTTTTAGTTGGGAGTCTCATTTTGTCCGCTAGACTGGAGTGTAGTGTGACACGCTCACGACCACCACAGCCTCGACCTAGTGGGCTCAGGTGATCCCTCTGCCTCAGCCTTCCAAGTAGCTGGAACTACAGGCACGTACCACCACCTCCAGCTAATTTTTTGATTTATTGTAGAGACAAGGTCTTGCCAAGTTGCCTGGGCTGGTCTCGAAACCATGGGCTCAGGCAATCCTCTCATCTAGGCCTCCCAAAGTGCTGGGATGACAGGCGTGAGCCACAGAGCCTGGCCAAAAGACATTAAATAAATAAGAATAAAAAATCAGCCAGGTGTGGAGATGTGTGCCTGTAGTTCCAGGTACTCTGCAGGCTGAGGCAGGAGTATCGCTTGAGTCCAGGAATTCGAGACTGCAGTGAGCTGTGATCAAGCCACCGCACTCCAGCCTAGGCAAGATAGCAAGACCCCGTGTTTAAAAAAAAAAAAAAAAGAGCCGGGCTTGGTGGCTCAGCCTGTAATCCCACGCCTTTGGGAGGCTGAGGTGAGTGGATTGCCTGAGCCCGCGGGTTCGAGACCCGCCTGGGCAGCGAGACCTCATCTCTACAATAAATCAAAAAATCAGCCGGGCGTGGTAGCGCATGCCTGTAATTCCGGCTACTCGGAAGGCTGAGGCGGAAGGATCGCCGGAGCCCAGCAGGTCGAGGCTGCGGTGGCCGGGAGCGGCCACTGCACTCCAGTCTGGGCGACAGAGTGAGACTCCAACTCAAAAAGAAAAGAAAAGAAAAGAAAAAATCAAAGAAGGTCAAGTTATTTCGGGACTGTTTATCCTTGTTACTCAATGTATCTGCTGTCATGTGTCGCATGTCTGGTTTCCTCAAAGATTTCATGACCTTGAATGATGAGCTCATTCAAGATTTCTGTGGCGGAAGGATCGCCGGAGCCTAGCAGGTCGAGGCTGCGGTGGCCGGGAGCGGCCACCGCACTCCAGTCTGGGCGACAGAGTGAGACTCCAACTCAACAACAACAACAAAAAAAAGATTTCTGTGAAATCTCAGCTGAGCAGATTCTCTGCAGAGAAGCTCAGCCATTGCTTTGGCCAGAAGCACTCGGGGATGCCTTAGCCCCCCAGTTTGATTTCAAACTTTCATCCCACAGAAGGCTTGTTCAGCAATTATACAATTTTCAAAGAAGAATCATTTTCTCTCCATACAAAGCCCAAGTAAAAACAGGAAAATCTCATTGATATTTTTCTCTGTGCAGTTTGATTGCTTTTTGTGTGTGTGATAAAGTCTACATGTCAAAATTGGCCATTTTTATTGTGTTTTGTTTTTATCTTAGAGATTGGGGTCTTGCTATGTCTCCCAGGCTGGCCTCGAACTCCTGGGCTCAAGCAATTCTTCTGCCTCAGTCTCCCAAAGCGCTGGGATTACAGGCATGAGCCACTGCACATCAAAATGTGCCATTTTTTTTTCTTTTTCTTTTGAGTTGGAGTCTCACTCTGTCATCCAGGCTGGAGTGCAATGGCACACTCAACCTGCTGGGCTCAGGCGATTCTTCTACTTCAGCCTTCCAAGTAGCTGGAACCACAGGCATGCATCACCACACCTGGTTTATTTATTTTATTTTATTTTTTTTGAGTTGGAGTCTTACTCTGTCACCCAGACTGGAGTGCAGTGGCCGCTCCCGGCCACCACAGCCTCGACCTGCTGGGCTCCGGCGATCCTTCCGCCTCAGCCTTCCGAGTAGCCGGAATTACAGGCATGCGCTACCACGTCCAGCTGATTTTTTGATTTATTGTAGAGATGAGGTCTCGCTGCCCAGGTGGGTCTCAAACCCACGGGCTCAGGCAATCCACTCACCTCAGCCTCCCAAAGGCGCGGGATTACAGGCTGAGCCACCGAGGCCGGCCTATTTTTTGATTTATTGTAGAGATGAGGTCTCATCAAGTTGCCCAGACTGGTCTCAAGCTCCTGGGCTCAAACAATCCTCCTGCCTCGGCCTCCCAACATGCTGGGATTACAGATGTGAGCCACGGCATCCGGCCCAGAATGCACACTTTTGTTTTTCTGAGTTGGAGTCTCACTCTGTCGCCCAGACTGGAGTGCAGTGGCCGCTCCCAGCCACCGCAGCCTCATTCTGCTGGGCTCTGGAGATCCTTCAGCCTCAGCCTTCCAAGTAGCTGGAACTACAGGCGCAAGCTACCACACCCAGCTAATTTTTTATTTATTGTAGAGATGAGGTCTTGCCAAGTTGCCCACGCAGGTCTCGAACCCGCAGACTCAGGCAATCCACTCGCCTCGGACTCTCAAAGTGCTGGATTACAGGCTGAGCCACCGAGCCCAGCCCAGAATGTACACTTCTAACATGTCCCAGGTGATGCTGACATGTTTGGTTCAGAGCTACATGTTGAGAACCAGCAGCTTACAGAGCACCAGGAAAATTCCAGCATCTCAACTTCACTCAGCCTTCACAGACCATCTGGGGTCTAGGTTTCAGTCAACCAAGGAGCAAACTCGAGTCACTCCCAGCCCCTACAGCTCACACTCAGTCCAAAATTTCCACCAATAAATTCAATACATGACAGTCAGTGTACTTATGGGTAAAGACTGGCAGACTTAGCTATTAATACATTCATCTCGTTGGGCGCAGTGATTCATGCCTGTAATCCCAGGACTTTGGGAGGCCGAGGAGAGAGGACTGCTTGCGCTCAGGTGTTTGAGACCAGCCTGGGCAACTTGGGAGACCTCTACAATGAATCAAAAAATTAGCTGGGTATGGTGGCACATGCCTGTAGTTCCAGCTACTTGGAAGGCTGAGGCGGAAGGATCGCCTGAGCCCAGCAGGTCAAGGCTGTGGTGGCCGTGAGCGTGCCATTGCATTCCAGCCTGGGCGACAGAGTGAAATTCCAAGTCAAAAAATAATAAAATAAATAAATATATTTATCCCAGTGCAACATTAAATTGCTTCTAATCTGGTTTCTGCCTATTAGGTCAGAATCCCAGGCGGGCTTCCAGAGGCAGGGCTTTGTGATCCAGTGCCGTGTGAAAGATGCAGGAAGTTGCACAGAAGCTAGATTAGAAAATATAGAAAGTAAATTAGAGAGAGCGAGAGAGAGAAAATTCATCTTCCCAAGGTAGGGGATGGGGCCAAAGTTTAGGAAAACACGGCGGCCATGGCTCAAAGAGCCACATGAGCAGACCAGAGCTTAGCAAAACCATGGCAAATGGCGACTTGAGGCTGAATGCTTTTAAACCTTCCCTTTAGTGTGGGGCAGGTCTTTAAGGTGACTGGGTGGTGGTCTGTTTCATGTTATCACGAAGGGAACAGGTAAGCACAGGCACTGACGTCTGTCGATGGGTGGGCTAGTCACAGGAAGACTGCCATGGTGATGGGGTCTGCGTCATGAAGATTAAGAAGGACTGATTAGGTTAACTTGGTTAGGCAAATACTTGGAATAGAAAAGATAATTAAGCCTGGTGCAGTGGTTCACGCCTGTAACTCTACCACTTTGGGTGGCAGAGGCGAGTGGATTGCCTGAGCCCGTGGGTTCGAGACCAGCCTGGGCAAATTGGCGAGCCCTCATCTCTACAATAATCAAAATATTAGCCAGACATGGTGGCGTGTGGCTGTAGTTTCAACTACGTAGAAGGCTGAGGTGGCAGGGTCACCTGAGCCCAACAGGTCGAGGCTGCAGTGGCCATCAGTATGCCCCTGCAGTCCGGCCTGGGCGACAGAGTGAGACTCTGACTCAATAAAAAGAAAAGCTTATTAGTACAAAGCAACCTTGGGAGGGGCTGTAAAACAATTATCAATAGCTACCTCTGAGAAACCAATTCTGTCCTTGGTTGAAGGGCAGGCTGGGTAAGGTCAAGAGAATATGACAGAAGTCGGCAGTGTCACAATGGCTCCTCTCTGGGTATGTCAACTTCATCCTGAACCTTTTGCCACCTCCACAATTCCCTCCCAGATTGCCCTCCCAGTATGGTTTCTGTCACTATTAGTGGATGAGATCTTGCCATCCTTTGGGTGCATATTGTCCCCTGGCGATCACACTTTGCACCTCCAGATGGAACCTACCGGGAGCTGAGTCTGAATTCTGATCTAGAAACAGTGAGAGGCAGCCATTGCCTTGTTAAGCTATGGTGTGGCCATGTGCTCTTTGAGCTACGGCCAGGCCATGTTTTCCTAAGCTTTGGCTCCCTCCCCTCCCTTGGGAAGGTGAGTCTTCTCTTTTCTCTCTCTCTCTCTCTCTAATTTACTTTTGGATAAACTAAATTTTCTAATCTTAAAAAAAAAAGAGCGAGGGAAGAGGGAATGACCCTGAGGGGGACTGGCAGTCCCTTGCAGGCTACCACTCAGGGCAAGCTCCCAAACAAGGGGACACGAACCTGCCCAGATGGAGGAGTGGACTCATTCTACTGGAAAGGGGGCCCGGCAAGACTAGGAGCCCAAGGTCCTCCGATATGGTGAACTGTGCCCATCTGAACACACGTCTCAGGCTCCCTCCCTGACTTCCTTCTCTCTGGGACTATGTTCCTCTCTCTGTGTCTCTGTCCCCCTCTCTCTAGCTCTCTGTCCCTTGGGCTGGGAGTTGGAGCTCATGCCTGTAGTCCCAGCACTTTGGGAGGTCGAGGCAAGAGGACTGCTTGAGACCAGCCTAGGAAACAGGAAGAGCTTGCCTCTCCAAAAACAAAAAAAGAAAGAAAGAAATGGGCAAGGTGTGGTGGCACGCACCTGTAGTTCCAGCTACTCAGGAGCCTGAGGTGGAAGGATCACCTGAGCCCCGGAGGTCCAGGCTGTGGTGAGCTGAACTGTGATTGTGCCACTGGGCCACAGAGAGAGAGACTCCGACTCAAAAATTAATGAAAACAAAATAAAATTTTAAGCCCTCCAACCGATGAAGCAGACTCTCTCTGAACCAAGTGATACAGGGACCCATTAATGTCCCTCCATATTGCCACAACTCCTAGTGAAGGGCATAGCAAGGGTTCAAGCGCTCCTGCACATTCCTGAGCACATTCCGGAGAGTCCCTTTGTCTTCTCTGCGCTCCCAGTAAGTAGCTTCAGGGGATCCTTGACTCCCCTGCAGACTATGCCCAAATCCCTATGACCTGAATCCCTATTGACTCCCTTTCTTTGAACTATATAGTATCAATTTAATCATAAGTCTTGTGATTTGCAAAACTTTTGCAATGCATGACGTCTTAGGTCTTGTAAAACTTTCTTTACTCTAAATGTCACTATCTCAATGTAAAATGCAGTTCTGTACATCGGGACCAGTCTGAACAACTTGGCAAGACCTCATCTCTACAATAGATCAAGAAAAATTAGCCTGGCATGGTGGCTACTTGGAAGGCTGAGGCGGAAGGATCGCCGGAGCCCAGCAGGTCGAGGCTGCGGTGGCCGGGAGCGGCCACTGCACTCCAGTCTGAGTAACAGAGGGAGACTCTAACTCAAAAAAAAAAAAAAAAGAAATGCTGAATGCTCCACAGGACCCAATGGGGCATGGGAACTGGCCATTCCCACCTGATTAAGTCACCTTGCTAAGCTCAGTACTCTTCCTGCGGAGCAGATAAAATAATAGGTACGCTCTGTGGCACAATAATGTGAGACCTGATCACTCTCACCTAATTGTCCACACTTTGCAACTAAGACCATAATTTAGTAATTTATAAAGAGTTTTAAGCTGGGCTCGGTGGCTCAGCCTGTAATCCCATGCCTTTGGGAGGCTGAGGTGAGTGGATTGCCTGAGCCCGCGGGTTCGAGACCTGCCTGGGCAGCGAGACCCCATCTCTACAATAAATCAAAAAATCAGCCAGGCGTGGTAGCGCATGCCTATAATTCTGGCTACTTGGAAGGCTGAGGCGGAAGGATCGCCGGAGCCCAGCAGGTCGAGGCTGCGGTGGCTGGGAGCGGCCACTGCACTCCAGTCTGGGTGACAGAGTGAGACTCCAACTCAAAAAAAAAAAAAGAGTTTTAAACAAATTTACCTGTTCATAATTAGAAATAAACAGGAACAGATCATTTCACATCTAAGTGGTCTGTTCACCTCTAAAAGGGAGAATAAATACCAGACCATTTCAAAGGCATCATTGGAAAGTCCTGGAACAGAGGAGAAGCTTCAGGGAAGGCTGGGATGCTCAGGTTGGAAGGAAGAAGTCATCAGGGTCCCAGGGACACCTGCCATTGCTGTTTATGGATTTATTTATTTATTAGAATTCTCCTTTGAGGAATGCATCACACAGGTGTTCTAAGGCAAAATTCTGGGTATTATTTTGTTTCAGAATTTTCCAGTGAATCTCTGGGCTATATGGAGTTGACTGGGGTCCACATCAATTTCTTGATTAATACTGAGGCCAAGTTTTCAGCCCTTGTGCTCATACTGAACCTCTTTTTTTTTTTTTAGTTGAATTCTCACTCTGTCGTCCAGGCTGGAGTGTAGTGGCACTCTCAAGGCTACTGCAGCCTCAACCTGCTGGACTTAGGTGATCCTTCTGCCTCAGCCTTCCAAGTAGCTGGAACTACAGGCGTGCGCCACCACGCCCGGCCAAATTTTTTTGATTTATTGTAGAAATGAGGTCTCACCAAGTTTCCCAGGCTGTTCTTGAACCCCTGGGCTCAGGCAATCTTCTTGCCTCTGCCTCCCAAAGCGCTGGGATTACAGGTATGAGCCACCGTGCCTGGCTTAGCTCTGCTTTTGAATGGTATGATTATGTCCTCAATATCTTTTCACCCAGTAGAGGGCTCGTAAGTGTGTCCCTCCACATCAAAGCCTTAGCTATTTTCACCCAGTGAGTCTTGAATGAAAGTAAGAACAATTCGCCTTTGAGAGGCTGAGGTGAGTGGATTGCCTGAGCCCGCAGATTCTTGACCCGCCTGGGCAACGAGACCTCATCTCTACAATAAATCAGCCAGGCGTGGTAGCGCATGCCTGTAATTCCAGCTACTTGGAAGGCTGAGGCGGAAGAATCGCCGGAGCCCAGCAGGTGAGGCTGCGGTGACCGGGAGCGGCCACTGCACTCCAGTCTGGGCGACAGAGTGAGACTCCAACTCAAAAAAAAAAAAAAAGTAAGAACAATTAATACTGAAATGGTTGCAATGTGCAAGGTAGTGTGGCAAAACTGGATACTTAGAGATATTCGTACCACGTCTCAAGGAGCCACATGTGCCACTGTCCCTGTCGGTGTTGCACTTTCGCCCCAGATGAATCAGGGAACATCGTGGCAATGCAAAGCCAAATGAAAACCAGCATTAATGCTGTAGGCGATATAGATGCTTACACAAGAAGGTGCCTGGAGACTGGACGCAGTGGCTCAAGCCTATAATCCCAGCACTTTGGGAGGTCGAGGTGAGAGAATTGCCTGAGACCATGAGCTCGAGACCAGCCTGGGCAACTTGGCGAGACCTCATCTCTACAATAAATCAAACAAGTAGCCAGGCATGGTGTTGTGTGCCTGGAGTTCTAGCTACTTGGAAGGCTGAGGTAGAAGGATCGCCTGAGCCCAGCAAGTGGAGGCTGTGGTGGCCATGAGCATGCCACTGCACTCCTGCTTGGGTGACAGAGTGAGACTCTGGCTCAAAAAAAAAAAGCAAGCCGGGCTCGGTGGCTCAGCCTGTAATCCCGCGCCTTTGGGAGGCTGAGGTGAGTGGATTGCCTGAGCCCGCGGGTTTGAGACCCGCCTGGGCAGCGAGACCTCATCTCCACAATAAAAAAAAAAAAAAATCAGCCGAGCATGGTAGCGCATGCCTGTAATTCCGGCTACTCGGAAGGCTGAGGCGGAAGGATCGCGGAGCCCAGCAGGTCGAGGTTGTGGTGGCCGGGAGCGGCCACTGCACTCCAGTCTGGACGACCGAGTGAGACTCCAACTCAAAAAAAAAAAAAAAAAGGAAATTGTAATTCAATTGGGCACAAGTTCTCAGGGTCTCTTGGGGCTGTGTCTTGGGCCTTGGTCACTCATATTTGGCTCAGAATATACCCTTTTGAATATTTTACAGAATTTGGCTTTTTTATCAACAACTCCCAGCCTCCAGCTTCCTCTCAGATCTGGGTGCCTACATTTTTATTCCTTTGCTCTTCTGGGACCCGGGCCTCTGATTCCTCGGGACTTGAGTGCTAGCGTGGCACCAAATCCCTCACCAGGATCCAGAAGTCCTTGCCCTGTCTCTGAGGACCAGGACACTTCGCCATTCCTACCACTGATTGACCCTAGAAAACTACATCTCCCATGAGGCTGTGGGCCAGCAGAGTCATTAAAATAAAGTCCCCCATTATTGAGGTGAAACTGAGAAATAGTTCTGAGGCAGGGTAGCCACAGGTTAGACACAGATGGATAAATTTCCCATAGGCAGGTTTTAGGAAGTATTCATACTTGTTTGTTTGTTTGTTTGTTTGTTTGTTTTGAGTCAGAGTCTCACTCACTCAGAGTGGTACACTCACGGCCACTGCAACCTTGACCTGTTGGGCTCAGGCGATCCTTCCACATTAGCCTTCCAAGTAGCTAGAGCCACAGGCATACACCACCACACACGGTTAATTTATAAAATGTATTTATTGTAGAGATGAGGTCTTGCCAGGTCGCCCAGGCTGGTCTCAAACCCCTGGACTCAGGCAATCCTTTCGCCTCTGCCTCCCCAAGTGCTGGGATTACAAGTGTGAGCACTGCTCCTGGTCAGACTTTTTTTTTTTTTTTAATTGGAGTCTCTGTTGCCCAGGCTGGAGTGCAGTGGCATACTCACAGCCACCACAACCTCACCTGCTGGGCTCAGGCGATCCTTGCACCTTAACCTTCCAAGTAGATGGAACTACAGGCATGTGCCACTATGCCTGGTTAATTTTTTTGATTTATTGTAGAGACGAGGTCTCAACAAGTTGCCCAGATTGGTCTCGAACCCTGGACTCAGGCAATCCTCTCGCCTCGGGCTCCCAAAGATCTGCGATTACAGGCATGAGCCACCATGTCCGACTAAGATTTTTCTTTTTCAGAAACTTGCCTGCCTGTGGCAGGTCTTCTGCCAAGAATCTTCCTTTTTCCTTCTCTTCTCTCACTTATAAACTGTTTTAAAACTTTGCTGGCCACCCTGAAAAATTATTCCAGAGTCAAGTAAAAGAACCCCACCCGGGGCAACTCCCTTGGATTCCCTTCTCCGTCCTCTCAATAAATTCTTCTTTCTCAAAAAACAAAACAAAACAAACCCACCTGGCGTCAGTCCCAAGATGCTAACACTAGGTTGGGGTGGATGAAAAGTCCTGTCCATCAAAGGGCAGGGAGAGTCTCACAGTCCCTTGGGACACCTTAGCAGAACAGAAAACTGAGGCCCAGCAGGAACCTGGGACCTTTGGGCAGTGGGAGGGGAGGTGGGAGGGGGGTTTTGAGAGACCAGGAAGTGGATCCCGCTTTTTTTCTCAACACTCACACATGTTCACTCTGATCCTCCTTAGCCTTTTATTAGCTTATGAAAAATAGAAAAATAAATAAGATAAATAACTCAATAAATAAAGAGGGGGAGACCCAATGATACACCGCCCGTGGCTTCAGGAAGCATAGCTGGGGCTTTGGCCCTGTGAAGACCCCACCATGCTCAGAGGGTCCGAGGAGCCCACATCGGGGGGCTCGGGGGCCAGGATCCCCGGTGGATCTGGCGCGGATGGGGGTCGGCCTGGCAGTGGGAGGAAGTGGGTTGGTCCCCGGAGGGTTGGGTCCTGGTGTGGGGAATG
Organism: Cephalopachus bancanus; assembly: GCA_027257055.1. Classification (NCBI taxonomy): domain Eukaryota; kingdom Metazoa; phylum Chordata; class Mammalia; order Primates; family Tarsiidae; genus Cephalopachus; species Cephalopachus bancanus. Next base: position 138,421 of record JAPVLO010001129.1, on the reverse strand, counting down.
GTGGGGGGACAGGTGCAGTGGAAGGCCGAGGGTCTCGGACTGGTAAACATTGTATCCGTCTTCAAGAAGCAGCTCCCGGAAGCTGCAGGCCTTGGGGTCAAAGTAGAGCTGAGGAACAAAGAACAGGGGTCAGAGACGAGGATTCCTGTATGTGCTCCCGCTGCAGGACCCAGAAGGCCAGGCCCCCAGCCTCTCCTCCCTCAGACTGGAGGGGCCAGATCTTCAGCCCCTTCTCCAGGAAGCGAAACTCCAAAAGCAGGTGCAGTGGTGCAAGTCTGTAATTCCAACACCTTGGGAGGCTGAGGTGGGAGGATCCTTTGAGCCCAGGAGTTCAAGGCCAGCTTGGGGCAACATAATAAGACCATGTCTCTACAAAAAACTTGCTGGGCACAGTGGCTCAAGCCTGTAATTCCAGCACTTTGGGAGGCCGAGGAGAGAGGATTGTCTGAGCCCAGGGATTTAAGACCAGCCTGGGCAACATGGAGAGACCTCATCTCTACAAATATCAAAAAATGAGGTGGGCATGGTAGCACGCACCTGTAGTTCCAGCTACTTGGAAGGCTGAGACAGAAGGATCACCTGAGCCCAGCAGGTTGAGGTTGTGGAGGCTGTGAGTGTGCCACTGCACTCCAGCCTGGGCGACAGAGTGAGACCCTGACTGAAAAAAAAATTAGCCATGTGTGGTGGTGTGCACCTGCCATTCCAGCTACTTAGGAGGCTGAGGAGGAAGGATCGCCTGAGTCCAGGAGGTCATGGCTGTGATTGTGACTATTCCACTGTACTTCAACCTGGGCTATAGAGTCACAGAGTGAGAACTTGACTCAGAAAACAAGACAAAACAAAACAAACAAACAAACAAAAACTCCAAAAGCAGATTTTCTTCTTTACTTTCCTGGAAGTCCTACAGGGCCGACTTTCCTGTTTGGATTTCACAGGGAAGAACATTCTAGACCAGGTCCTCATCATTGCTTTCTAAGGCCAAGAGGGAGGTCTGGCTACCACCCAAGGTCCTGGTCATGTTACTGGCCACGGCTTCCCTGAGCGTCCCTCTTGCCCGGCATGAGCCAGGCACACAGGAGCCTTGCAGCTGGTCAGGAGCGGGGGTTACAGAGTCACGAGACTCAGCCTGTTAGGCCATCTGTACAACTGAGTCCAGTGGCATCTCTCTGCTTGGGCCTCTCTTGCAAGCATCGATGACAACAGTTACAGCAGTTGCAGTGAGGTCGAGGTATGCAGAGAACATAGGACCACATCTGTCCCCGGCAAATGTGCAAGACCCGGTTCCCCAGATAGTGAAGATGACCTGTGGAAGGGTGGTGGGCAAGGGGGCGGGCCAGGAAACTCACCGATCCATACAGGGCCCCATCTGGCCTCTGGCACAAGAACCTGGATGTCTTGACTCCCAAGATTTGAATGACCCCGGGCTTCAGGGCTTTCAGTTCCAAGAGACCTAGGGGGCGATAGCACTAAGGCACCCCGAGGATCTCCCCTGCCCGCTGGGTCCCAGCCCCAGGGCCCCTGGCCCCCAGTCCCTCTTCCCTCAGCCCCTCTCCCACACTTACTTTCGGGGCTCCGGCGGGCTGCCCCCACCACTGTGCCGTCTGCCCTGATCTCCAGGTGGGCTTCCATCTCCTGGTCATCATCTGTGTAGAGATACCGCTGCCGAACTTGGTTCCCGAATTGGAGGAGGGGGCTGGAGTCAGGGATGGGGTGCGCCCGGCAGGCTCCCAGCAGGAGGACGGCCAGCATGGGGACCCACCATCCTGGGTGCGCGAACCCGGCCTCGGCCCAGCCCATCGATGGCTCACGTCCTAGGCGAGCTCTGGGGTGTGAGGCCGCAGCCGCTGAATGTTGAGATGGGTTTGAGATTCTGGTATCCGCAGATGGCTCCTTGGGTGGACTGAATGCCTGGGTCCTCTTCCTCCTGGACCCAACGCTGACAGAACACCCAGGATTCAGGGGATACTTGCAGAAGCTGCAGTATTTATACCCAGACAGACCCGCCCAATCACCCTAGCCTACCCACGCCTGACCCGTGATATCTGACCCACTTGGCAGGAGCTGGGATGCCACCGTGGCCAGGACAGCCTGAACAGATGATGCAACCTGGGGGTCCTTCCCACTGGGGCTTGGGCTCCTGGGTCTGGGGGATGAGAGAGATGAGGACCTGATGAAAGGGACCCAGGTGACAGGGGGTGAGGGCCAAGATTCCTGAGTCTTGGGAAGAAGGGTCTGGGGGGGGTCTCACTGAGGGAGGAGGGTCTGGGGGCCTGGACTCTTAGGACTGAGAGAGGAGAGGCTGGGGGCCTGGACTCCTGGGTCTGAAGGAGGAGGTGCTGATGGTCTGGACTCCTGGGACTGTGATAAAACGGGGTGGGGGCCTGGACCCCTGGGTCTGAAGTAAGAGGGGGCTGGGAACCCGGACCCCTGGGTTTGAAGGAGAAGGGACTGGGGTCTGGAGTCCTGGGTCTGGGGTATGAGAGAGATGATTAACCAGGACCCAGGTGACAGGGTGTGAGGACCAAGATTCCAGAATCTTGGAGGAGGGTCAGGGGGTCTCACTGAGGGAGGAGGGGCTGGGAGCCTGGGCTCCTGGTCTGAGGGAGGTGGGGCTGGGGGTCTGGACTTCTGGGTCTGAGGGAGGAGGGACTGGGGGTCTTGACTCCCAGGTCTGAGGGAATAGGGACTGGAAGCCTAGAAAACCACTTCCTTGACTGACTAATGCAGATTTTTTTTTTTTTTTGAGTCAGCGTCTCACTGTGTCACCCAGGCTAGAATGCAGTGGCATACTCATGGCTACTGCAGCCTCTACCTGCTGGGCTCAGGTGATCAGTGTTCCAAGAAGGTGGAACCACAGGTGTGCACCACCAAGCCCAGTTAATTTTTTATTTATTGTATAGATGAGGTCTCGCCATGTTGTCCAGGCTGGTCTCGAACTGACTAGTACAGACGGTGTTACACGGTGGAATTTGTGTGACCCACCTGCATTTGTGGGTTGAACTGGGTCTGACACTGATCATCAGGAAGACAGTAACTGCTACATGAAAGAAGTGCCCTCAGCAGTGTCACAGGTGTCCTGCCTTGGACGCCTCTCAACTGGCGGTGTGCCAGTCTCAACCTCACCAACCCCTGCTCAGCTGCTCGACCATGGACCTTCCAGCCACCTCTTCCCTGATGCAATCCTGGTGTTTGTTTAACCAGAGAAGATATCCCAGTCTGACAGGTGCTCCCAAAATAGCCCAGAAGAGGAGGGGCGAAAGGCTCTGAACGGAATTGGCACCTGGGCCAGGCTCTGAAGGGGAACGTTAGACCCAGAGGGTAGAGGGGCGACGTGATGCCCTGGAGGGCTAAAGTGCAGGGCCTAGATGCCTGGGTCTGAGGGACCAGAAGTTTGGGGGCTTGTACTCCATGGTCTGAGGGAGGAGGACCTGGGGGCCTGGACTTGGGATCTGAGGGAGGAGGGGCTGAGGCCTGGACTCCTGGGTCTGAGGGAGCAGGGCCTGGGGCCTGGACTCTGGGGTCTGAAGGCAGAGGGCCTGGGCCTGGACTCCTAGGTCTGAGGGAGCAGGGGAGGGGGGTCTGGACTCCCGGGTCTGAGGGAGGAGGGGCTGGGAGCTGAGTCCTTAGTCTGGAGAACTGATGGTGAAACATCCGGCGAATCGACTCGAATTCCTGAGCGTGTGGCATTGCTTTATCTTGAATGGAATGGTCAGGCTGCGCAGGCCCGGGGCTGGAGGGGGCTCTGGACAAGACAAAAGGCTTCAGGGCCAGGGAGGCCTTTGTCCCCGGCGCCAGCGGCCGCGGGCCCTGCGGGAGGCAGACAGGACAAACCCGTGCCCCCCTTGCGCGCCCACGTTCCGGCTCCGGCGGCCTCCGGGCGATGCCTAGGAAGCGGCGGCGGGGCGCAGGGCCCTGGCATGCCCCCAGGACTCCGGAGTCCGAGCGTGGACCGGGCGGGGCTGGGCCGGGACGCCGCTGGGCGCGGGGCCGACCCCGGCACCACGGGGAGGGGTCCGCGCGCTCCGCGGCAGCCCGACAGACTGGTTCTGCGTCCGCGGCCGGGAGGATGCGGCGAGGGGCGGAGGAGGGCCCCACCCGCGGGGACCAGGTACGGGGCCCCGCCCGGCGGGGGCGTGGCCGGGCCGGGCGCACCCAGCGGGGCGGCGGGCGGCAAGCCCCGGCACCGGACGCCGGGCGGCGGCGGACGGGACTCCCCGGCTGGGCGCGCGGACCCCGGGTCCACGCGAGGATGCGGCCGGGGGCGGGGACAGGCGCGCGGTCCCCTCCCGGCCCGGGAGAGGGAGGGACGGGGCCGCCGCCCCCGCCGCGGGCGCTCCGGCCCGACGCCGGGTGAGGGCGGGGCGCCGCTCCCAGCCACCTGCCCGGCCCGATCCTCCGGGCCGCGCCCCCTCCTCCCTCGGCTCCCGCGCCCTCGCAGCCGGGCCCCGGAGGCGGGGCGCAGAGCCGGGCGGCGCGGCCGGGCGCCTGGGGTCCGGGATACGGCGGGCGGCCGCACGCGGGCTACACTCGCGGGGGGCGCGCTCCGGCCACGCGACGCCGGCTGTGGATCCCGCCGCGCGCACGGAGCTCGGGTGAGTGGGAGCCGCGGACGCCGGCCCCAGGGCCCCTCCTTCGGAGCCAGGACGCGCGCCCCCAGCCTCTTCCCCACTGAGGCCCTGGGAGCCTCCGGGATCCTCCTCGGACTGCCCCTTCCATCGCCTCCGTGGTGGACTTCGCCCCTCACAGACGGGTGCTCCCCAGACGCGGGTTGGTGGGCGAGTCCGGCTTGAGTGGGTCTCAGTGGGGAGACGAGATGCCCCGGCAGGGGAGGGTGCGGAACCTGGACCGCGGCTCTCTTGTTCTCAGCCCTCCAGCCTCAGCCGAGCCTCCAGGCCTCTCCTCCCTCAGACCTGGAATTCGGGCTCTCAGCCTCAGCCCCAGGAGAAGTCTCAACCCCCCTTTTTTCCCTTTTTTTAAGTCGAGGTCTCACTCTGTTGCCCAGACTGGAGCGCAGTGGCACCATCACCGCTCACTGCAGCCACGACCTCCTGGGCTCAGGCAATCCCCCCATCTCAGCCTCCCAGGTAGCTAGGACTCTGTAGGCATGTCACCACCTTGCCTGCCTAACTTTTTTATTTTTTGTAAAGACGTCTTGCTGTGTTAGCTCAGGCTGGTTTTGAACTCCTGGGCCCAAGTGATCCTCCCAACTTGACCTCCCAAAGGGCTGGGATTACAGATTGTTTCTTCTTGTTGTTGGTTTGGTTTGGTTTTGAGTCGGAGTCTCACTCTGCCACCCAGGCACGCTCACGGCCACCACGGCCTGCACCTGCCGGGCTCAGGCGATCCTTCTGCCTCAGCCTTCCAAGTAGTAGCTGGAACCTCAGGCGCACACCACCACACCTGGCTAATTTTTTCATTTATTGTGGAGATGAGGTCTTGCCAAGTCGCCCAGGCTGGTCTCGAATCCCCTGGCTCAGGAAACCCTCTCACCTCCACTTCCCAAAGTGCTGGAATTGCAGGCGTGAGCCACCATACCCAGCCCAGGGTGTTTTTTGCTTTTGCTTTTTTGTCAACCTTTAGCTTCCTCATTCTCTGAGGCCAGGAGCACCGGGACCGCAGGTCTCTCTCTCCTCCCTGACCAGCCTCCGCAGGCTCTGAGCTAATTCTCCTCCCCTCCCCTGCAGCCATGTGGCCCCTCAGTCACCGTCAGCTCTGCCTGGGCTTCCTGCTCATCTGTGTCCTCTCAGGCATCTCCTTCTTCCTCCATATGCACCGATCTGTCTTTCGAAATGGCCTAGACCTGCCGGTCCTGTGTCCAGACCGTCACCTGGCGACAGACCCCGTGGCCATCATCTGCATGCCGGGTACACCACAGGCCCCCAACACCTCCTCTTCATGTCCCCAGCAGCCTGCTTCCCTCTCAGGGACCTGGACTATCTCCCCAGATGGCCGGTTTGGAAACCAGATGGGGCAGTATGCCACCCTGCTGGCCCTGGCCCAGCTCAACCGCCGTCGGGCTTTCATCTTGCCTGCCATGCATGCCGCCCTGTCCCCGGTGTTCCGCATCACCCTGCCTGTGCTGGCGCCCGAGGTGGACAGCCGCATGCCCTGGCGGAAGCTGCAGCTACACGACTGGATGTCAGAGGACTACGCCCTCCTGCAGGACCCTCTGCTGAAGCTGTCGGGCTTCCCCTGCTCCTGGACGTTTTTCCACCATCTGCGGGAACAGATCCACGCCGAGTTTAGCCTGCACGACCACCTTCGGGACGAGGCCCAGAGTCTGCTGGGTGACCTCCGCCTGGGCCACACCGGGGACCGCCCGAGCACCTACGTGGGGGTCCACGTGCGCCGTGGGGACTACCTGCAGGTGATGCCCGATCGCTGGAAGGGTGTGGTGGGCGACCGTGACTACCTACGGCAGGCCATGGACTGGTTCCGGGCCCGGCATGAAGCCCCCATCTTTGTGGTCACCAGCAACGGCATGGAGTGGTGCAGGGGGAACATTGACACCTCCCAGGGCGACGTGGTCTTTGCCGGCGATGGGCAAGAGGGCTCGCCCGGGAAGGACTTTGCGCTGCTCACGCAGTGCAACCACACCATCATGACCATCGGCACCTTCGGCTTCTGGGCCGCCTACCTGGCGGGTGGGGACACTGTCTACCTGGCCAACTTCACCCTGCCGGACTCTGCGTTCCTGAAGATCTTTAAGCCCGAGGCTGCCTTCCTGCCTGAGTGGGTGGGCATTAATGCAGACTTGTCTCCACTCCAGGCGCTGCCTGGGCCTTGAGAATCAGGGAGACTTTCTGGAACAGCCAACTGTGCTTGGCTCCAGAGGCCTGGTGTCTTTTGGAGGAGCTTGTGGTGGTCCTGGAGCAGGTGGGCACCCATTTCCAGAGTGACTGTCTGGGCGAGGGGTGTACTCCCTGGAACTGCCTGAACATTCTAGAACCAGAAGAACCTCTTCTTCTGATGGCCGGCAGTATCTGGAGAAGCTCTTGGCAGTTCTAGAAGTCACAGTGCCCACCTGCTCTTCCCAGCCCCTATTTAGAGTACATCTAGATGGCTTCCCCCAGGAATAGGGAGCCCTCCCTCTGGTGTTGACCATTCTGCTCTTTTTTTTTTTTTTTATATATGATAAAGATGTGGGGTACAATTCAGGGTTAGGTATGCAAGCATTGATTATGCAGGTATCCTTGTTGATGAGGTGTGCCCCTCCCTCCTCTGGCAGTTTCCCTCAAGTGCCAATCCCTTTCTTTTCTTTTCTCTTTTTTTTTTTTGAGTTGGAGTCTCACTCTGTCGCCCGAACTGGAGTGCAGTGGCTGCTCCCGGCTACCGCAGCCTCGACCTGCTGGGCTCCGGCGATCCTTCCGCCTCAGCCTTCCAATAACTGGAACTACAGGTGCGCGCTACCACACCCGGCTAATTTTTGCTTTATTGTAGAGATCAGGTCTCGCCAAGTTGCCCAGGCGGGCCTCGAACCCGCGGGCTCAGGCAATCCACTCACCTCAGCCTCCCAAAGGTGTGGGATTACAGGCTGAGCCACCGAGCCTGGCACTGAGGGCCATTCTTATTGGGGCTAGGTGGTATCTCAATGTGGTTTTGATTTGCATTTCTCTGATGATGAGTGAGGCTGAGCACTTTTTCATGGGTCTGTTGGCCGCCCATATAGCTTCTTTTGAGAAGTGTCTATTCATGTCTTTTGGCCACTTTTTAATAAGGGACTGTTTGTTTTTTTTTCCTTTTGGTGTGTTTGAATTCCTCATAGATCCTAGATGCTAGGCCTTTGTCAGACATACAGTTGGCAAATATTTTTTCCCAATCTGTGGGCTGTCTCCCTGCTCTCTTGACAGTTTCTTTTGCTTTGCAGAACCTCGTCAGTTTGGTGAGGTCCCATTTGTCAATCTTATTCCTTATGGTATGGACACTTAGGGTTCTGATCAGGAATTGGTTGCCAGTTCTAATTTCCATAAGGGTGTCACCTACGTTTTCTAAAATTTTTATAGTTTGAGGTTTTATGTTTAGGACTTTGATCCATTTTGAGCTGATTTTTGTGTGTGGTGATAGGTAGGAGTCCTGTTTTAATCTTCTGCGTGTGATCAGCCAGTTTTCTCAGCACCATTTACTGAATAGGTTCTCCTCTCCCCATTGGTTATTGTTGGAGACTTTGTCAAAGATGAGTTGGTTGAGAAATCGATGCTTTGCTTCCGGAATCTCTATCCTGTTCCATTGGTCTATGTGCCTGTTCTTGTACCAATACCAGGCTGTTTTGATTACTGTAGCCTTATAGTAAAGTTTGAAATTTGCAAGTGTGATATCTCCTGCGTTGTTTCTTTTGTTAAGGATTGTTTTGGCTATTCGTGGTTGTTTATGTTTCCATATGAATTTCTGTATTGTCATTTCCAGGTCTGAGAAAAATGATGTTGGTAACTTTATGGGTAACTGTAGATTGCCTTTGGTAGAATGGACATTTTAACAGTGTTGATTATTCCTATCCATGAGCATGGAATATTTTTCCATTTGTTTATGTCTTCTTGGATTTCTTTGAGCAGTGTTTTATAATTCTCATTGTAAAGGTCTTTCACTTCTCTGGTTAGGAAGATGCTGAGGTATTTCATTTTTTTTATGGCTATTGTGAATGGAATTGTGCTTTTTATTTGAGTCTCTGCCTGCTAGTTGTTGGTGTATAGGAATGCAAGTATCTTTTGCACATTTATTTTGTACCCTGAGACTTTGCCAAAGTTCTTTATCAGTGCAAGCAGATGCTTGACAGATTCTCTTGGATTTTCAAGGTATAGGATCATATCATCAGCAAAGAGGGAGAACTTGACTTCCTCTTTTCCTGTTTGGATATCCCTGATTTCGGAAAGACGGAATTCTCCCTAAATCATTTTACAAAACTAAAATTGCCTTAGCTAGGACTTCCAGCACAATGTTGGACAAGAGGGGTAAGAGTGGGCAGCCTTGTCTTGTTCCAGTTTTCAGGGGAGATGTTTCCAGTTTCTGTCCATTTAACAATATGTTAGCTGTGGGTTTATCGTAAATGGCACTTACTATTTTGAGATATGTTCCTTCTATACCTAGGTATTTGAGGGCTTTTATCAGGAAAAGATGCTGGATTTTATCAAAAGCTTTTTCTGCATCTAATGAGATAATCATGTGGTTCTTGTTTTTACATCTGTTGACGTATTTAATAACATTTATGGTCTTGTAAATGTTGAACCAGCCCTGCATCCTGGGAACGAAGCCTACTTGGTCATGGTGGATGATTTTTGAGATATGTTTTTGGATCCGATTTGCTAGAATCTTGTTGAGAATTTTTGCAACTATGTTCATAAAGGATATTGGCCTATAGTTCTCATTTCTTGTTGAATCTTCACCCAGTTTGGGTATCAGTGTGATGTTAGTTTTGCAAAATGATTTAGAGAGAATTCCATCTTTCTCAATCACCTGGAATACTTTCAATAGGATTGGTACCAGTTCCTCCTTGTATGTTATTTAGAATTCTGCTGGAAAGCCATCTGGTCCAGGGCTTTTTTTAAAGGTAGTTTTGGTATGTCAGAGTCAATTTCCTGAGTTGTTATTGGTCTATTTAGTTTCTCAGTGTCTTCTTGTTTCAACCTGGGGAGATTGTGTGGACCATCTTACTCTTTTCTAGAAGGGGGGCTACTTCTCTTCCGGGTCCTAAGACTGGAGGAACACACGGTTGGTCCAGAGCAAGCACTCTCCAACTTCCTTGTGTTTCTGGAGTGATTCACAGGGAGGGGATTTGTTCTAGAAGGGACTGGAACAGTGGCAACCCAGAAGACTCTAATGCCTGTGAGGAACCCAGCAGAGCCCTTCTGGAGGAGATGGAATTCTGGAATCCTGGAATTCCAGATAACTTAAGTGAAGAATCTAATGCATGTACAACCAGAAGTGCAACATCCCACCATTGCCAGAAGATCAAGATGGAAGACAAATTATCTCTAGGTGGCCAGCATCTCACTCTGCTCACAGGCTGTGGAAAACTGGGACAGTTGGTGAACAGAGTGGAACTCTGTACAATCTCTCAGCCCCTGAGAAAACCTCAAAGACTTTATTTTGTTTTACTTTTTTTGGAAACAAGGTCTTGATATGTTGCCCAGGCTGGTTTCAAACTCCTGGGCTCAAGTGATCCTCCTGCCCTCCCAAAGTGATGGGATTACAGATGTGAGCCACTTTGCCCAGCTTTTTTTTTTTTTTGAGTCAGAGTCTCACGCTGTTGCCCAGGCTGGAGTGCAGTGGCACACTCATGGCCACCGCAGCCTCGATTTGCTGGGCTCAGGTCATCCTTCCACCTCAGTCTTCCGGGAACCATAGGCACACACCACCACGCCCAGCTTATTTTTTGATTTATTGTAGAGACGCAGGCTCACCAAGTTGCCCAGGCTGGTCTCGAACCCCTGAGCTCAGGCAATCCTCTCACCTTGGCCTCCCAAAGTGCTGTGATTACAGGCTTGAGCTACCTTGCCTGGCCTCTTTTTTTTTTTTTTTTTTTTTTGAAGGTAGACATGTGCCTGGTTACGCATGCCTTTAATCCCAGCCTTTTGGGAGGCAGAGGTGAGAGAATTGCCTGAGCCCAGGGGTTTGAGACCAGGATGGGCAACATGGTGAGACCTTGTCTCTACAATAAATAAAAAAATTAGCCGGGTATGGTGGTGCATGCCTGTAGCTACAGTTACTTGGAAGGCTGAGATGGAAGGATCACCTGAGCCCAGCAGGTCAAGGCTGCAATCCAGCCTGGGCATCAGAGTGGGACTCCAACTCAAAAATAAAAAAAAAAAACCAAAAAAAAAACCAGACTTGCTAGAATGTGGGAGTGGGGAAAGGCATGGCTGCTGAAATACTGCAGCTTCTGAAGCAGAACCTTCCAGAGATCCAGGAACACTTTTCTTTTTAAGATCAAAAACTGCCAAAGACAGGAACTGCGTGTGTTGGCTCCAAGTTCAGATTGCCTCTCATGATTAAGGAAATTGATCCTCCTCTGCATGTGGGCTGCGCTGGGGTCTGGCAACTGTTTTCTGGAAGTCAGCAGGCATAAACGTGCCACCTAGGCTTGTGGAAAGCCGACAGATGCTGTGCTCCTTGCACCTGAATTTACAGAACCAGCACATCTGTCTTTGGACAGGCCTGAATAAAAAGACTCGGAGGGCTGGGCTCGGTGGCTCAGCCTGTAATCCCGCACTTTGGGAGGCCGAGGTGAGTGGATTGCCTGAGCCCGCGGGTTCGAGACCCGCCTGGGCAACTTGGCGAGACCTCATCTCTACAATAAATCAAAAATTAACCGAGCATGGTAGCGCACCTGTAGTTCCAGCTACTTGGAAGGCTGAGGCGGAAGGATTGCTGGAGCCCAGCAGGTCGAGGCTGCAGTGGCCGGGAGCGGCCACTGCACTCCAGTCTGGGCAACAGAGTGAGAGACTCCAACTCAAAAAAAAAAAAAAAAAAAAGACTCAGAGGTCTGCAGATTGTGGACCCAGCCTCAAACCCATACAGGCACATAGGGTTTGGCCAAGGAGAAGATTCTTGATTGAGATTTCAGGAGCCCCTTGATGTTTTTTGGAGGACAAAGAAAGACACTTTTTTTTTTTGAGTCAGAGACTCATTCTGTCACCCAGGGTGGAATGCAGTGGCTCGCTCGTGGCCACCGCAGCCTCGACCTGCTGGGCTCAGACGATCCTTCTGCCTCAACCTTCCATGTAGCTGGAACCCCAGGTAAACGCCACCACAACCGGCTGATTTTATTTAATTTTTTAATTTATTGTAGAGACAGGAGCAGTCCTCTCTCCTCTGCCTCCCAATGTGCTGGGATTACAGGCTTAAACCACTGCACCGGGTGGAAAGACACCTTTTATACAGTCAACTGGTCACAACCCCCAACACCCATCCGGGAACCCAAGCCTCTATTCTTCTCAGGGAGTTTCAGGGTTTCATTCCCAGCTCAGCTGCCACAGGTAGGAGGGCCAGAGGTATGAATTAAAAGGCCACGTCACCAACCTGTCTCTGCAGCTTTTTTTGGAAGTTGTGTGCATGCATACGTGTGTAAGTGGATGAGAGTACAGGAAAAGGTGGGGAGCGTCGGCGGACTGGCATTACTCATGATGTTTTGGGATGTTTCTACTCAGGTCTGGGCAGCCCCTTGCTGCTGGGCTTGTATGAGTTGTGGTCCCAGTTTTTCTGGTTCCCCGTTCCAATCACTCGGAAAGATAAGGAAAGAGCTTCTGGGATCCAAGTTCTGAGCTCTCGATTCCTTTCTCCGGGACCCTCACGATTGGCGCCCAGCCCTCTCCTCCCACTGGGACCGCAGCATCCAGCCCGATGGGAAACGAAGGTGGAAGACGGGCGCGAGTGAAAGGTATAACCATTGAACTACATTTCCCATGAAGCCACAGCGTCCACCAACTATGGAGACAGACCCCAGGGTCTTCTGGGAGTCGTAGTCCTAGGGCCGAACTGTCCGCGGCCCGCATCTTAAATTAGCGCCAGAGTTTCCAAAGGGCGCGAGGGGTCATCTAGCCCAAAACCTGGGTCCTGGGGCCAAGGGGGGGGGATATGAAGGCCAGAAGCCCGAGTCTTGACACTGGAAGCCGGAGCAGGCAGGTGACTTCCCCTTCAGAACATATTGGGAAAGTTCTCGTGTAAAAAAGGCCGCCCCTCTGTGACGTCACAGGGCGATGGGCGTGGCCTCCCTTTGTTGTCCACTAGGTAGGGCTTCTGGGCGGGGCCGAGGAAAACTCCGACAAGTGATTCCTGGGGAATTTTGGGTCCCCACGTGGGAAGCTGGAATCGGGGGACTGCAGGAGGTCCTTGTAGAGAGGGGACCTTCCCTGACTCAGAACCCGACGAAAAGCTCTCGGTTCCCCGCAACCAACCTCACCCTCGCCCCCAACCAAATCCTTAGTTTCAGCCGTGGGAAAATACTTGGCGTAGAAGGCCGTGACCCAGGCTTCCCCTTTAAAAGCCCTCGGGCCGGGCTCGGTGGCTCAGCCTGTAATCCTGCGCCTTGGGAGGCTGAGGTGAGTGGATTGCCTGAGCCCGCGGGTTCAAGACCCGCCTGGGCAGCTTGGCGAGACCTCATCTCTACAATAAAGCCAAAAAAAAAATTAGCCGGGCGTGGTAGCGCGCGCCTGTAATTCCGGCTACTTGGCCTTCCAAGGTCGAGGCGGAAGGATCGCCGGAGCCCAGCAGGTCGAGGCTGCGGTGGCGGAGAGCGGCCACTGCACTCCAGTCTGGGCGACAGAGTGAAATTCCAACTCAGAAAATAAAATAAAATAAAAAATAAAATAAAATAAATAAAAGCCCTCGGAACCTGGTCTGGGCTCCTCAGCGACCCCTAGTGGTGGAGGGTACAAGTCAGGGTTGAGGTCGGGGAGCCGCTGTCCAGGGCGCGTCGCTTTTCGGGATGCATCCGGGCTGCTCCGTTTTCTTTTCTTTTCTTTTTTTTCTGAAAAAATGTTGTATTTTTCTGCTCCGTTTTCTAAGCGGAAGGGAGCGCCCTGCAAATTGGGGGTCTGTTAGTCTTGGGGAAGAGTGGACAAGAGCCCCCTAGGTCTGGAGGACAGCATGGAGGCTTGCCTAAGTGTGTAGGGTCCCGGGAGCAGGGATCTGGAGTGTGCTTTGGTTTTGAGGTTGGTTCTGCATCGGATGGTTTCTTTGGTTTGGGCGCTGAATTTTCAGCCGAAGAAGCAACAAGTTTGAGGGTCGCAACGTTGAACCACTTGAGGTTCGGAGTTTAGGATCACATCAATTCGGGGAGTTGGCAATCCCATCATTTGGGAGTTTGGGAAGGGGTGTCGAGTGGGAGACTCCAGGTCCAGAGTTTGGGGACTGGTGAGTGCTTCCTGTTTAATAGTTTTGCTGATCTTTCATTTGGAATGCAATGAGGACCGTAAATTTGGAGTCTAGGGATTGGGGTTCACTTTGGAGGCATTTTTTTGAGTGAAGGTCACTCTGGCTAGAGTGCTGTGGCAGGATCATGGCTCACCAGAGAGCCTCGACCTCCTGGGCGCAATGGATAGCGCATTGGACTTCAGGGCTCAGACGATCATTCCGCCTCAGCCTCATCCGGCTAATTATTTTTTATTTTTTATTTTTTTGTAGAGAACAGGGCTCGCTATGTTGCCCAGGCTAGTCTTAAGTGATCCTCCCACCTTGGCCTCCCAAAGTGCCGGGATTACAGGTGTGAGCCACCGCGTCCGGTGCCACTTTGGAGGGACATAAGTCCTCTTTCTTTGGAGATTTCCTGAAAATACTTGTTTTGCAGTTAGGGGACCTTGTGGATAAGGGCCTAGTGGGGTTCCCTAAGATGGCTTTGGCTTCTCTCTGTTTAGCGTTCTCCCGCTCTCTGTTTGGAGGAGGATTCCCCGCTCCCCAACGGTCTTCTCGACAGGTGTGCACTCTGGGTGCGATGGGGCTGCGTATTGCCCTCCTGTTTGCGGCTCTGGCCGGTTGCCTGCTTCCTGCCCAGGGCTGTGTCATATGTGACCCGTCGGTCGTGTTGGCTCTAAAGTCCTTGGAGGAGGATTACCTGCCTGGACACCTGGATGTGAAGCATCACAAAAACGTGATGAGCAGAGTACAGCAGGCCGTGAAGGATTTCAAGGAACTGCCATTTAATGAAGATTCCTATATGGGAGTTGTTGGTGAGGGCAGGGTGGAGCGCAGACCCCTGGGTCCCGGGAAAGGAGGGTACTGGGGCTGGGATTGCTGGGGCCAGGGGAAGGGAGGGGCTGGCAGCGGGGTCTCCTGGGTTCAGAATGGAAAAGGCTGAGATGCAGATTCCAAGGTACCCCAGGGATAGTAAATACTGTTTTCCCGACCCCTTATCTAGCTAGTTTATGTAACGAAACTACAACTCCCAGAAGGCAAAAGGCAGCTAATTCCTTAACCAGGGGCATCTTTGCCCCGTGACCTCATGGGTGCTGTAGTTTTTTGTTTGTTTGTTTGTTTGTTTTGTTTTGTTTTGTTTTGTTTTGAGTTGGAGTCTCACTCTGTTGCCCAGACTGGAGTGCAGTAGCTGCTCCCGGCCACCGCAGCCTCGACCTGCTGGGCTCCGGCGATCCTTCCACCTCAGCCTTCCAAGTAGCCGGAATTACAGGTGTGCACTACCACGCCCGGCTGATTTTTTGATTTATTGTAGAGATGAGGTCTTGCTGCCCAGGCGGGTCTTGAACCCGCAGGCTCAGGCAATCCACTCACCTCAGCCTCCCAAAGGCGCGGGATTACAGGCTGAGCCACTGAGTCCGGCTTTTTTTTTTTTTTTAAAGTAGGCATCTCACTCTGTCACCCAGGCTGGAGTCCAGTGGCATGCTCATGCTCGAGGCCACTGCAACCTCGAGCTGCTGGGCTTAGGTGATCTTTCCACCTCAGCCTTCCAAGTAACTGGAACCACAGGTGTGCACCACCACGCGACTGATTTTTTTATTTATTGTAGAAATGAGGTCTCACCAATTCCCTGGCTGGTATGGAACCCCTGAGCTCAGGCAATGCTCTCGCCTCTGCCTCCCAAAGCGCTGGGATTACAGGCATGAGACACTGCACCCGGTTTTTACTCTATTTTATGTAGCAAAACTACAACTCCCAGAAGGCAAAAGGCAGCTAATCCCATAACCAGGTGTATCCTTGCCCCGTGGCCTCATGGGTGTTGTAGTTTCTAAGACTAGGCACCCCTATGGGACAACCTGAAATCTGGAGCTTTCTCCCCGCACAGATGAGGCCACACTGCAAAAGGCATCCTGGAGTTTGCTGAAGGATCTGAAACGCCTCACGGACAGTGATGTAAGAGGTAAATGCAGCAAGGGGCTTTGGGGGCGACCCCGGAATCTCTCCAGAAAGCCGTTGCTGGTGCTGCTCGGTGTCTGGGTCAGATGGCCAGACACTGGGCTGTAGAGCCAGACTGCCTCAGTTTGCCTCCTAGCTCTGACACTTCCTACCTGCGTGACCTTCAGCAAGGGCCTTCAAAGCTTCTTCCGCTCTAAAATGCTCTAACAGTGGAGGCGCTATGGCGCCTTAGACCCCCAGAGGTGCTGCAGATTAGATGGGTATCGGTGGCTGCATTGTTAAGAGGGTCAGTTTCCGTGCCCTCCCCTGAGAAGGCCAGGCTCTGCAGACGGAGGCAGACTCCCAGCACTTGGCACGTGGGACTGAGGGAGAGGGGATCACCCCACCATCCCGCTTCTCTCCAGGTGAGCTCTTTGTGAAGGAGCTATTCTGGATGCTGCATCTGCAAAAGGAAACCTTTGCTACCTATGCTGCTCACTTCCAGCAAGAGGGTGAGGGAGACAGGAGTCTGGGTCCCCAGCCCCCTCCTTCTACAATCCAGAGTCCCTGTCTCCAGCCCCTTAGGGTTTTTTGTTTTTGTTTTTTTGAGTCGGAGTCTCACTCTGTTGCCCAGACTGGAGTGCAGTGGCATGCTCACAGCTCACTGTAGCCTCGATCTCCTGGGCTCAGGCAATCCTCCTGCCTCAGCCTGCCGAGTAGCTGAGATCACAAGCCACCACACCCGGCTAATTTTTCTGATTTATTGTAGAGACGAGGTCTTGTCATGTTGCTCAGGCTGGTCTTGCACCCCTGGGCTCAGGCAGTCCTCTTACCTCAGCCTCCCAAAGTGCTGGGATGACAGGCGTGAGCTACTGTGCTCACCCTGGCTCCTTACTTCTCCAAGCCCGATTCCTCAGCTTCTCCAACCTTCTTCTTCAGACCTGTTTCCCCCCCCCAACCCAAGAGCAAAACCCAGTTCTTCTCCAACCCAGTTCCAGATCTTTTTTTTTTTTTTTAAGTTGGGGTCTCCTGTCACCCAGGCTGGAGTGCAGTGGCAGGATCACAGCCACCACAGCCTCGACCTGCTGGGCTCAGGCGATCCTTCCACCTCAACCTTCCAAAGTAGCCGGAACTAAAGGCATGTGCCACCACGGCTGGCTAATTTTTTGATTTATGTAGAGACGAGGTCTCACCATGTTGCTCAGGCTGGTCTCGAATCCCTGAGCTCAGGCAATCCTCTCGCCTCCGCCTCCCAAAGTGCTGGGATGACAGGCGTGAGCCACCGCGCCCAGCCCCATCTTCTTTAATTTATAAATCTGACTCTCATCTCTCTCTCTCTCTCTTTTCCCTTCCGAGGCAGCTTATTGTCCCAACACGTGTGGTGAGTCCGGGTTATGGAAGCCAGCCCTCTCTCCCTCATCCTGCCCCATGAAGACCCAACCTTACACCTCGCCTTTCTGGATCCTGGTGTTTTTTTCATTCTCTGCGACTGAGAGGTTCGGGGAGCGGGCTGTACGCTATTTACACTCTTCTTTTTTTTGAGTCGGGGTCTCACTCTGTCACCCAGGCTGGAGTGCAATGGCACAATCGTGGCTCATCCCAGCCTTGACCTCCTGGGTCCAGGCCATCCTTCCACCTCAGCCTCCCGGATGGCTGGGACTACAGGCACGTGCCACCACGTCTGGCTGATTTTTTGATTTATTGTAGAGATGCGGTCTCGCCAACTTGCCCAGGCCCGTCTCGAACTCCTCGGGACTCAGGCAGCCCTCTCGCCTCGGCCTCCCACAGTGCTGGGATTCCAGGCACGAGCCGCCGCGCCCGGCCGTCTACCCTCTTTGCTGCGCCGTGTTCGAGCCCGCTTCCCGCCCAGCCGCGTTCTGGCCCCGGCCTTCCGTCCGACCTCCCCGGGCTTTGGCGCACGGCCCCGCCCCCTGCCCGCTCCTCCTAGCCCCGCCCCCTAGGCGCAGACCCCAGCCCCGACCCTGCCCCTTCAGGAATGATGCTGCAGAGTCTGATCTGGTGCTCCGACTGCAAGAAGCAGGTTCACGCTTGCCGAAAGTCCTACGATTGCGGGGGTGAGGGCGGACCCAGCAGGAGGGAGGGGCGCGTGAGGGGCGGGTCTGGAGGAGAGACTGAGTCAGGAGAGGGCTGAGGTGGAGACAGCAGACAAGGAAAGGCGGGCTTCAGACCAAGCTGAAGGGGGCGAGGGGAAGGCAGAGAACCCCGAGGGAGCGCCCCACGCAGCTCTGCTCCTTCCCAGAGCGCAGAGTCAAGGTCCATCAAATGGAAGACATGATCCTGGACTGTGAGTTCAACTGGCATCGCGCCTCGGAAGGCCTCACCGATTACAGCTTCTACAGGGTGGGCCCTCGACTCCTGTCACCCTTGAGCCCCCTAGTCTGTCACGCCTGTGTAAGCCCCTCGGCCCCTGGACCCACGGGCCCGCACCCAGCACCCTCACGGCCGTGATCTGCTAGGCGCGGTCTCTGCCGACCCCTGGGGACCCCATGCCCTCACCCTGGTGACACCCTGGACTCCCATCTCCGGCTCAGAGGCCCCTGATCGTCTCTCCCCTGTACTCCCCAACCCCTGAATTCCCCAGGCCTCTGTGACCCCTTGAGCTTGGGTCTAGGTTTGGGGGAACCATTCAGAGACCTTGGTGTCCAAGGGGAAGGAGCCCACCCTGACCAAGCCCATGGTGGGTCAGGAGGATGCGGGCAGCTACCGCTGCGAGCTGGGCACTGTGACTTCCGAGCCAGCCACCGTCGTCCATTTTCACGTCGCAGGTCAGTGCCTGTGGGGTTGCGGGGTGGGATCCCGGGCCCAGGGGCTGGGCGGTCGGCTGTCGGGGCGTGGCTTAGGGCCGCGGGGGCGTGGCCTCCTGCCGGGGGCGTGGCCTCTGGCCCGGGGTCGCGGCTCTCTCGGCGTGTTCCGGCCTCCCGCGGCAGGAGGCGCGATGGCGTCCCGCAGGGCCGGGGCATGGGCGGGCTCGCCTCTGCCAGGTCGGGGCCTTCACGCCCTGCCGGGCCTGCTCTTTGTCCCTTCTCTACCAGTGTTGCCCAAGAGGGTCGAGGAGGAGCAACCGGCACCAAACCCCGTAACCCAGGGTGAGGTGACCCCGGAGTCATCCACAGCCCCCCAGTCCCCGAAGCCGGAGAAAGTGCTGCAAGGCCGGCTTGTAGGGCTGCTGATCGGGGCTTCTCTGGTGCTCATAGCGGGCATCGCCTTCGTGTGAGCACCCCGCGGAAGACGGGCAGGCTTGGAGTGGGGGGCGGGGTTCCAGGTTACCCAGGGCAGAAGCGGGTCTGCGGGCTAATGCCAACCCAGGCTGGACTTCTGCGGGTGGGCGGAGCTTACTCGGAGGGGCGCTTGGATGATCGCTAGAGTAAGGTCACATGGGGGGGAGACTGGGAGGGGTGCCCCTCACTCAATATAGTATCTAACCTGGTTCCATTATTTGCACCCTCCACCCTCCTCCAGGGTCTTTTCCCGAAGGAAAGTGGTAGATTTCAAGTCCTCACGGTTGGGCCTTGGCCGCAGAGATTCTGAGCGGCCCCTGGTTCCCAAGGAAAAGGCCACACACTCAAGGAGCCAATAAAGATTTATCTTATTGTCCAAGTATCTGACTCACTCCTCTGGACTGATCCTAACTTTTGTTCCCCGAGAGGATAGTCTGGGGGTGGACTCCTGCCTGAGGGAAGAGGGGTGGGGGCGGGAGAACCGGAGACCGGGCCCCCCGGGTACTGGAGGGGACCCACTGATGGCGATGGAATTCCCGAATCAAGGCATGAGACAGGCCCTACCCAGATCTCCTCCCCCAGGCCCGGGCTCCGCACAGGACGCCCCCTCCCCGCTCTTCCTGCCGGGTTTCCTCTTGCCTTTTCCTGTCCCCCACCCAGTGCTGGGAGCTGGGGCAGAGGCAAAGGCTGAACAGGAGCAGTGGAACTAACCCAGGCCAGCGGAGCCAGGGCCTCCGGGGGTGCTGGACCCGAAGCAGGTAAGAGCCAGGGGCCCAGGAGTCTGGGCCCAAGTGAGTCCCCAGCTGCGTCCCATCCCAGGACTCGGGAGTCCTGGGTTCCATCCCTGCCCTCCATCTGGATCCGGAGCCCCAGCCTCTTCCTCCCTCTGACTCTGGGGTCCGGGGCCCTCATGCCCAGACCCACACTCAGTGCCTGAGGAGTTGGGGTCTGATCCACCCTCCCTCAGGGCCATGCTGTCTGGTGAGCGGAAGGAGGGCGGAAGCCCCCGGTTCGGGAAGCTTCATCTCCCCGTAGGCCTGTGGATCAACTCCCACAGGAAGCAACTGGCCAAGCTGGGCCGGCGGTGGCCCAGCGCGGCCTCTGTCAAGTGAGTACCCACCTCCGTGCCTCCCGCCCCTGGCCACCTGCCTCCCGTCTGTCCCTGTTCGCGGCCCAGTCCCTCAAAGGGTCGGCTCCGGTTCTTGTCCTGAGTGGGCCAGCAAGCTGGGTAGAGGGAGACAGGGGGACACAGAGACAACAGGGTGCGGTGGGGAGGGGGAGCGGGGTCAGGAGATGGAGCTAGGCCAAGCGGGCTCGGGGCCTGGACACGGGAGGCACGGGGGTTGGATTCGCCTTCCGTCCTCCCCTCCTAGCTCGTCTCTTGGAACTTCCTTCTGGGGGACTCGCCTTCATTTGCTTGTTTTCTCTCTCTCTCTCTGCCTCCGGTCTCTGTCCCCCCCCCCGTCCTGCCCCCGTCTCCGCCCACCCCGGGGCCGCCGCCTCCGTCCCCCGCCCCGGCGCGTCCTTCTGGGTCTCTCCCGCGACGCTGCCCCGGCGGGCTCGCTCCCAGGTCTTCGTCTTCCGACACCGGGAGCCGCAGCAGCGAGCCGCTGCCCCCGCCCCCGCCGCACGTGGAGCTGCGGCGAGTGGGCGCGGTCAAGGCGGCCGGGGGAGCCTCCGGCAGCCGCGCCAAGCGCATCTCCCAGCTCTTCCGCGGATCGGGGACCGGGGCCACGGGGCCCGGCGGCGCGGGGAGCCCTGGGACTCCGGGGGGCGCGCAGCGCTGGGCCAGCGAGAAGAAACTGCCCGAGCTGGCGGCGGGCGTGGCGCCCGAGCCCCCGCTGGCCGCCCGCGCCACGGCGCCCCCGGGGGTGCTCAAGATCTTCGGCGCGGGGCTGGCGTCGGGCGCCAACTACAAGAGCGTGCTGGCCACGGCGCGCTCCACGGCGCGCGAGCTGGTGGCCGAGGCGCTGGAGCGCTACGGCCTGGCCGGCAGTCCCGGCGGCGGCCCCGGCGAGAGCAGCTGCGTGGACGCCTTCGCGCTGTGCGACGCGCTGGGGCGGCCCGCGGCCGGCGTGGGGAGCGGCGAGTGGCGGGCGGAGCACCTGCGCGTGCTGGGCGACTCGGAGCGCCCGCTGCTGGTGCAGGAGCTGTGGCGGGCGCGGCCCGGCTGGGCGCGGCGCTTCGAGCTGCGCGGCCGCGAAGAGGCGCGCCGGCTGGAGCTGGAGGCCTTCGGGGCCGCGGACGGCGAAGGTGAGGCTGGGGCGGGGCCCGGGCCCTGGGGGCGGGCCCTGGGCGGGGCTTGTGGGACCCGCGCGCCGGCTGGGAGCGGGGCCTGCGGGATGGCCCTGGGAGGTGCCCGTGGGACCAAGCCGGGCGGAGGGCAGCGCCAGGCGGGCGAACCTAGAAATAGGGTGGGGCCTGTCGGTTGCGTGAGACGCGTGCAGGGGCGGGGCTTGGGGCGCTGGTGGGGCGGGGCCTACTTGCTGGCGGTGGTTGGAAGCGTGCTAGGGTGGCTCTAGTGGCGTCGGTGCCTTCAGTTAGGCATTTCCTACTGCCGTGGAGGAGGCTGAACGTGCAATGGGGTCTGCGGAGTGTGTTTGTGGGACCCGGAAGTGGGGCGCGCCTCTGGGATGGGCGAGAGTCCGCAGGATGTGAAGGGATTGGGCCTCTGGGTTGGAGGAAAATGTAAGTTGGAGAAAACTGGGAGCTGGAGGAGCGGGTACGGACCATGTCCCGGGAAGACGTGCAGAGCTGATCGCTGGGCCCTGCGGTGGGGCGGGGACTGCCGAAGACTGTAGCCTGGAATAGCAGGTGTTGGGTCGGGTGATGCGTGACGGCATGCGGGTCTCTGGCAGAAGCAGCCCCGCAAAGTAGTTTGAGGTGGACCTTGCGGGGCAGGGCTTATGTGGACGGAGCCTAGAAAGGGGGAGGGACCTGGAGAGCGAGAAAATGGGCTCCTAGGTAGGGCCAGGAGAAACTAAGACGGGCGGAGCCTCAGAGGGGCCGGCCTTGGATCAGCAGGTTTTAGGCTGGGTTGGCTGCCAAGTGTGGGCACCTGGGAAAGGAAGCGGCTAGAGAAAGAGGTCATTGTCGAGGCCGAGGAAGGTTACGCTTCCATGGGGCCTGCCTCAGAGAAGGTCGGGCCTGGAAGGGAAGGCAGTGTCAGTGGTGAAATAGCAAGTGCTGAACAGAGCCTGGCAAAGGGGCATTTGACACACCGAGGGCCAGAGGCTGCTCAGGGAGCCCTCCAACTGCTTTTCTGACTCTGAGCTTCCCTTTGGGAGACAGAGTGTTGCAGCAATTAAACTGATGGGCTTTGAGCTCAGGTTTGAATTTCAACCTGTGTTTTGCCTGTTAGTCTCAGGAAAATCCTAGGCGAAGGGCCAATGGGATCATGTATATAAAGGGCCTAGCACAAGGCTAAGACCTTAGTAGGTGCTTAATGAATCATTGCTTAATACATAATGGTGGTTATAATGATTGTCTTCCTCACACCCCAAAAAGTGCCCACTGAGCATCCACTGTGGGTCACACATTTTTCAGGGCCATGGGGAATACAGGGGGACATTGACAGGTGAGGTTCTCACTTTCCCGGATTTCGCAAACGTCGTGGGAAACACATCAGTTCATTCATCCAGCTCATTTCCATTTGGTGCCTACTATGCGCCAGGGCCTGTGCTGGGTCCAAAGTGCAGAATATCCAGTGTCCAGGAGAAGGTGGCTTCCATCTCCTGAGGGCAGGGCTCTCTCTGTTACCCAGTGCCTAGAACAGTCCCAAGCCCATCGTAGGTGCTCAATAAATAAGTACTTGTTAAAGAGAATGAGGAAATTTCTGACCTGAAAACAGCAAGATGGGTAGGAGCCAGGTGGGGAGTGTGTTCCAGGCAAAAGCCGAAATGTGGGGAACAGCCTGCCCTCTGTAGGCATTTCTGTTTCCTTACCGTCTTCAACTCTGTCTCTCACTCTTTCTGTCCTTCCAGGCTCAGCCTCACTGTTCTCCATCTTTCTCCGCAGGCAGCGGCGGCCCCTCTTGGCGGCCACAGAAGAACCGCTCCCGGGCGGCGTCAGGCGGGGCAGCGCTGGCCAGTCCCGGCCCGGGGTCAGGATCAGGCGCCCCGGCTGGGTCCGGAGGCAAAGAGCGGTCGGAAAACTTGTCTTTGCGGCGCAGCGTGTCGGAGCTCAGCTTGCAGGGCCGGCGGCGGCGGCAGCAGGAGCGCAGGCAGCAGGCGCTCAGCATGGCCCCTGGGGCGGCTGATGCTCAAATCGGACCTGCAGACCCTGGGGACTTCGACCAGTTGACTCAGTGCCTCATCCAGGCCCCCAGCAACCGCCCCTACTTCCTGCTGCTCCAGGGCTATCAGGATGCCCAGGTAAGTGCTGCCTCCCCTGCAGAGAGAATTCTAGACTTCCAGGGAGGCGGTGGCCTCAGGTACTCTGGGAGGCGTGGCCCTGCAAAGTTCTAGAGCAGGCAACATGGTGAGAGAGGAGAGGTGGAGAGTAGGTGGCCGAGGAGGCGTCCACTGGAGGAATCAATAGGGAATGGTTCACTTCATTCCAAGCTGGAGGATTGGCCGGTGCAACAGCTCACACCTGTAATCCTAGCATTTTGGAAGGATCGCTTCAGCCCAGGAGTTCGAGACCAGCCTGGGCAATGTAGGGAGACCCTGTCTCTACAAAACATCAGAAAAATAGCCGGGTGTGGTGGCGCACACCTGTAGTCCCAACTGCTCGGGAGGCTGAGACAGGAGGATCGCCTGAGCGATGAGGTTGAGACTGCAGTGAGCTGTGAGTGTGCCACTGCACTACAGCCTGGGCGACAGAGTGAAACTGACTCAAAAAAAAAAAAGTTGGAGCCGGGCTCAGTGGCTCAGCCTGTAATCCCGCGCCTTTGGGAGGCTAAGGTGAGTGGATTGCCTGAACCCGCGGGTTCGAGACCCGCCTGGGCAGTGAGGCCTCATCTCTACAATAAATAAATAAAAAATCAGCCGGGCGTGGTAGCATGCCTGTAATTCCGGCTACTCGAAAGGCTGAGGTGGAAGGATCGCCGGAGCCCAGCAGGTCGAGGCTGCGGTGGCTGGGAGCGGCCACTGCACTCCAGTCTGGGCGACCGAGTGAGACTCCAACTCAAAAAAAAAAAAAAAAAAAAAAAAAGTTGGAGCAAAGCACTGTAGAGAGAAGATTCACTTGGATATATCCATTTCTTGAGAGTCAACCTTTGGGGGCAGGGATCATTTGGAGCCTCAGATCTTGGATGTGAATAAGCCTGTTTTTTGGTAGGGGGAGTAAGCCGAACTATTTTTATTATTTATTTATTTATTTTTTGAGTAGGAGGCCCACTCTGTCGACCAGGCTGGAGTGCAGTGGAGTGCCTGGCATACTTGCGGCCACCACAGCCTCGACTTGCTGGGCTCAGGTGATCCTTCTGCCGCCGCCTTCCAAGTAGCTGGAACCACAGGCATGTGCCACCACACCCAGCTAGTTTTTTGATTTATTGTAGATACAAGGTCTTGCCAAGTTGCCCAAGCTGGTAGGAACCCCTGGGCTCAGGCAATCCTCTCACCTCCACCTCTCAAAGTGCTGGATTTCAGGCATGATCCACCACACCTGACTGACTGAACTATTTTTTTTTTTTTAAGATGTGGGGCACAACTCAGGGTTAAGTATACAAATGTTCATTATGCAGCTACCCTTGTTGATGAGTTGTGCCCCCTCCCCGACAGTATGCCTCTACTGCCAATCCCGCACCCACCCCACAATTTCTCACTACGGCCAATCCTTTTCTTACAGTATTACGATAGTTGTTCAAGGTCCACTTATGAGTCGAGAACATGTGATATTCAGTTCTTTGTTTCTGTGAAAGATCACTCAGTATTATAGACTCTAAGTCCATCTAAGTTACTGTGAAGTTCATAATTTTGTCCTTCTTTATGGCTCGTTTTTTTTTTTTTTTTGAGTTACAGTCTCACTTTGTCGCCCAGGCTGGAGTACAGTGGCACGCTCATGGCCCCTGCAGCCTCGACCTGTTGGGCTCAGGTGATTCTTCCGCCTCAGCCTTCCAAGTAGTTGGAACCACAGGCATGCACCACCATGCCAGGATGACTTTTTGACTTATTGTAGAAATGAGGTTTTGCCAAGTTGCCCACACTGGTCTCGAACCCCTGGGCTCAGGTAATCCTCTTGTCTCCACCTCCCAAAGTACTGGGCTTACAGGAGTGAGCCACCGTGCCTAGTTGACCGAACTATTTTTAAAAGATGATGGCTTACATTGGAACAATTTGATCATTACTGAAGGAGGCAGGTGGTACTGCTATTTCTATCTGTTTTACACACTTGAGTAACAATAGAACTTGTTGGGTAGCAGAGAGGAAGAAAGGATTGGTGGTTGGGCTCAGTGGGAAGTTCTTGCATTAATAGAAGTCTAATGTGTTACTGAAAATAGTCATTTCCTTGTGGTGATTGGGGGAACTGTCCTTATGGTGTTGCTCACCGCTGGGTCACTGTTACCCAGAGGTGAGCAACACCATAAGGACAAATGGACGGTTCCGTTTTTACTGTCACCAAGAGATGCAATTGGATTAGGCAGCTTGGCTAAGAGGATAAGACTCTATTCAGGGGAGAGCTCTTGTGGAAGGATTCACTCCTCCCTGTGGGAGCTACAGGGTCAGGGGGCACTCATTGCGAAAGAGGTTGCATGGATCTTAACAGCTCATTCCTCTGGACATGACTGGAGAACAAGAGGGTCTTCTTGGGAGGGTGGTCAAATTGGAAGGACATATTCTGCCAAGTGGGAGTATAAGTCTTTCTTGAGAAGAGGGGCATCAGAAATGTCCATTCTCTGAGGTGGGGCTCCTGGGAAATTCCTATGTAAGAAACAGGCTTCCTCAGAATTGCCCGTTTCCTGGGGCAGGAATGATAATAGGCAAATGTAATGTAGGAGTTTATGTGGATTTGTCTATTCAGTGGAGTGACTGGTAAGGAATAGGAGAGTCCATTGTAGAAAGGGGCCCATGCATTTTGGATCATTCCATCCCTTCAGAAAGGAATGGAAAGCAGGAGATTCTACCTTTAGATAGCAGTCAGACTGGAAAGCCCCATTTTTCTCGAGGGGCAGACAAGCAGATGTGTTGTGGGAAGACATCTCTTTAGACATTTTCATTCGTGGGGCAGGGGTGATGGGAAAGGTCAGTGTAGAAAGGTGATTCATGCATATCGGCTTGGAGAACAGAAGGGTTTATTGTAGGAAGGGGGCAGAATGAGTGCTTCCATTTGTATAGAATGGAGACGAGAGTCCATTTTTAGGAAGAGGTCTTCTGCACTTGGTGGATGAAATGGATTGTTCCATTATAAAAATAAGTTCTCCTTGAAAGTGTCTGTTTATAAGTGGAGTTCTAGAAAAGTCCACTCTCCGGAGATCTTTTTGGTGATGTCCCTTTTTGGGATAGGAATATTGAGGGCACCCATGAAAGAAGGGGGAATATCTTTGGGATCCCCCAAAAGATGAGTGAGGGATAATAGGTGAGTCCATTGAAGGAATATGTCTCCTTGGAAGGGAGGTCATCATGGGGTGGGAATAAATGAGGGAGTCCAATTAGAAAGGGAGTCTCTTTGGAGATATATGTTCATGGGGTGGAGAATTGGAGGAACCCTTTGTTCAAAGGGAGACCTATATAAATATACCCACTCCTTGCTTTAGGAATATTGAGAAAAACATTTTTTTGAGTTGGGGTTCTCACTCTATTGCTCAGGCTGGAGTGTAGTGGCATGATCATGACAATCACGGCATACTGCAGCCTCGACCTCCTGGACTCAGGCAATCCTTCTACCTCCATATCCTGACTACCTGGGACTACCGGCATATATCATCATACTCAGCTAACTTTTTTTTTGTTTTGTTTTGTTTTGTTTTTGAGTTGGAGTCTTACTCTGTCACCCAGACTGGAGTGCAATGGCCGCTACCGGCCACCGCAATCTCGACCTGCTGGGCTCCGGCGATCCTTCCGCCTCAGCCTTCCAAGTAGCCGGAATTACAGGCATGCGCTACCACGCCCAGCTGATTTTTTGATTTATTGTAGAGATGAGGTCTGGCTGCCCAGGTGGGTCTCGAACCTGCGGGCTCAGGCAATCCGCTCACCTCAGCCTCCCAAAGGCGCGGGATTACAGGCTGAGCCACCGAGCCCGGCAACTTTTTTTTTTTTTTTGAGTTGGAATCTCACTCTGTCACCCAGGCTGGAATGCAGTGGCACACTCATGACCACTGCAGCCTCCATCTGCTGGGCTCAGGTGATCCTTTCGCCTCAGCCTTCCAGTAGCTAGAACTACAGGCACGCGCTACCACACCCGGCTAATTTTTTGATTGTAGAGATAAGGTCTCGCCAAGTTGCCCAGACTGGTCTCAAACTCAAGGCCCCAGGCAGATCTTTCACCTCAGCCTCCCAAAGTGTTAGGATTATAGGTGTGAGTCATGCGTCTGGCTAGCTAATTTTTAAAAAAATTTTTGTAGAGATGAGATTTTGCTATGTTGCCCAGGCTAGTCTTTAACTCCTGGACTCAAGTGATCCTCCCACCTCTGCCCTCTCAAAGTGTTGGGATTACAGGCGTGAGCCACCACACCCAGCCAAAAAAACTATTATTAGAAGTGGGAATGGACTTGGAAGTTTCCATCATGGGGGTGGGAGAGAATAATGGACAAACAGGGCCAGGGAGGGGAAATGGGAGGGTTCCTTGGATAAAGGTTTCCTTGGAAAAGTCCAGTCTTTGACGGTGAGGGTAACAGGACAGTCCATTTTAGGAACGGGTATGTCCTTGGAAGCACCCATTTCTTAGCTGGGTGTTATGGGAGAGTCCACTATAGGAAGGGATTGCCTTGAAGAGTCCATTCAGAAGAGGTGAGAACATGGGAGAGTCCACTAAGAGAGATCTCCTTGGAAGATTATGTTCTTTGAGAGCATGAAATGGTAGAGTCCATGGCAAGAAAGACTCCTTTTAAGTATTTGGACTTTGGGATGGATGTTCTGGGACAGTTACCCTAGAAAGTGCCTTGAGGCTGGGCTTGGTGGCTCACGCCTGTAATTCCAGCACTTTGGGAGGCAGAGGCGAGAGCCCGGGCAACTCGGTGAGACTTCGTTTCTACAATAAATCAGAAAATTAGCTGGGCATGGTGGTGCACGCCTGTAGTTCCAGTAGCTACTTGGAAGGCTGAGGCAGAAGGATCGCGGAAGGATTGCCAGAGCCCAGCCGGTGGAGGCTGCGGCGACCGTGAGCGTGCCGCTGCACTCCAGCCTGGGTGAGAGTGAGACTCCGACTCAAAACAGAAAGTGCCTTGGGAGAGTTCACTCGCTGGAGGTGGGGGTGCCTGGGGAGTCCTTTGGGACCCCAGGAGAGCTCCTTGGAAGCGTTCTTTCGAAGGAGGCGGGGGACGGGGAGCGTCCACTCCCCGCGGTGTCCTCAGTGCCCTTCGCCTTCCCTCCAGGACTTCGTGGTGTACGTGATGACGCGCGAGCAGCACGTGTTTGGCCGGGGCGGGAACTCGTCGGGCCGCGGCGGGTCCCCGGCCCCGTACGTGGACACCTTCCTCAGCGCCCCGGACATCCTGCCGCGCCACTGCACGGTGCGCGCGGGCCCCGAACACCCGGCCATGGTGCGCCCGTCGCGGGGCGCCCCGGTCACGCACAACGGCTGCCTCCTGCTGCGGGAGGCCGAGCTGCACCCGGGCGACCTCCTGGGGCTGGGCGAGCACTTCCTGTTCATGTACAAGGACCCCCGCGCCGGGGGCTCGGGGCCGGCGCGGCCGCCCTGGCTGCCCACGCGCCCCGGGGCCACGCCGCCGGGCCCCGGCTGGGCCTTCTCCTGCCGCCTGTGCGGCCGCGGCCTGCAGGAGCGCGGCGAGGCGCTGGCGGCCTACCTGGACGGCCGCGAGCCGGTCCTGCGCTTCCGGCCGCGCGAGGAGGAGGCGCTGCTGGGCGAGATCGTGCGCGCCGCGGCCGCCGGCGCCGGGGACCTGCCGCCGCTGGGGCCCGCCACGCTGCTGGCGCTGTGCGTGCAGCACTCGGCGCGGGAGCTGGAGCTGGGCCACCTGCCGCGCCTGCTGGGCCGCCTGGCCCGGCTCATCAAGGAGGCCGTCTGGGTGAGCGCCCCGCGTGCCTCCTCCGGCCCTCGCTCCCAGCCTTCCCGCGGCTGGGCGCGACAGCGCTACCTTTCCCAGGATGCCTCGGGAGGGGCTTGGGCTCTTATAAAGCAGGGGCCCCGTGGGATGCTGGGAGTTGGGGATTCGCCCACGGCTGAGAAGGCGGTCCCTACCCTCGGAGCCGCGGGACGGTGGGAGAGACCATTATGGTAAATGGGGGGGGATCCCGATGGATGAGAAGTTGGGAGAGACCATTGCGAGCCGTGAAGTGGGCAGCCCGTCGGGCCTGGAGCTCGGAGCGATGGCGGGTGACGCCCTTCTGGGAGGCAAGGGAGAACAGAACCTTTGGACCCACGGATGGAAGTGTCAGAAAGAAACCATTCCTTCCTTTTGAGTGAGGGCCCAGTCAGATGACTTAGGGAGTTTCTTGGGAGTTCCAAGAAATTCCATTTGCGCAGAAGAGGACCCAAGGGAGATAGACCATGCATGATGGGGAGGGGGTGTTAAAAGGTAAGAAGAGGCTGAGGCGAGAGGATCGCTTGAGCCCAGGAGTTCGTGACCAGCCTAGACAACATAGCAAGACTCCACCTCTTAAGAAAAAAAGAGAGAGAGAGAGAGAAATAAATAAATAAGCAAAAGAATAAGAAGAGAGAGTATTCTGAAGCTGGGGATTAGAGTCCATATAAAAAGTAGGAAGAGGCTCTGTCAAAAAGACGCTTCTAGCAAACCCACGGGAGTATCTCATAAGCCCCTCGTTGGATCCTCCTCACCTTGGTTCTGATCTGTTCCACAGGAAAAGATCAAGGAGATTGGAGACCGTCAGCCAGAAAAGTAAGAAAAATTCTAAGCAGAAAGGTCTGGGGGATGCAGGGGTTGGGCTTTGCATCCAGTCCTGTGTTCACCCCATGCATGACTTAGTGAACGTTTCTGGGCCTCCGTGGGACTCAACTTTTCCAGCTGTGAAATGGGGTTGGTCTTGGTCCCCAAGTGAGACTCAGATCTTGGGGCTTGGACACTATGATGAGGGTTGGGTAGGGATCACAAATGCCTTCCTCCTTTCCCAGCCACCCGGAGGGGGTGCCCGAGGTGCCCCTGACTCCTGAGTCTGTGTCTGTGGAGCTGCGGCCACTCATGCTGTGGATGGCCAATACCACGGAGCTGCTGAGTTTTGTGCAGGAGAAGGTGCTGGAAATGGAGAAGGAGGCCGACCAGGAGGGTGAGCTCTGCTCCAGGCTCAGACCTATCCAAGCCCCCATCACTCCCTGCACCTGGGACCTGGGCTCCTGGCTGCCAGCCTCTGGTTCTCCCTCTCACCCCCAGGCCTGTCCTCAGACCCACAGCTCTGCAATGACTTGGAATTGTGTGATGAGGCCATGGCCCTCCTGGATGAGGTCATCATGTGTACCTTCCAGCAGTCTGTCTACTACCTCACCAAGGTTGGCCTTGCTCCTGTTTAAATGACATGTATTGCTCTGATGTCACTTCCTATCTGACTCGAGAGCTTCTGCTTCTCTGACACGACATCCTATCTTGTCCTAGCACCTGGCTGTTCTAACATCGCTTCTGACTTGGCAATCGTCGCCTCTTGACAGGCAGACCTCACTGCCTGGTAATGTTACAACTACCCCTTTCTCAGGCTCCGTTTTCTCTTTTCTTTCTTTTTGAGTTGGAGTCTCACTCTCTCACTGTGTGGAGTGCAGTGGCACGCTCACAGCTCATTGCAGCCTCGACTTGCTGGGCTCAGGCGATCCTCTTGCCTCAGCCTTTCAAGGAGTTGGTCCTCGAGGCACAAGCCACTGTGCCTAGCACACTTTCCCATTTTCTACCTCTGATCTTCAGTCACTGATAAGGTTTTTATATATAGATAAACAGGCTGAGTGCAGTGGTTCGCTTGTAATCCCAGCACTTTGGGAGGCTGTGGCAGGAGGACTGCTTGGGCCCAGGAGTTTGAGAGCAGCCTGGGCAACATAGCAAGACCTCAGCTCTACAAAAAATTAAGAAATTGGCCTGGTGTGGGGGTGCGCACCTGTAGGCCCAGCTACTTGTGAGGCTGAGGTGAAAGGATCGCCTGAGCCCGGGAGTTCGAGGCTGCGGTGGCCATGATCGTGCCACTGCACTCTAGCCTGGGCAACAAAGTGAGACTCCTACTTAAAAAACAAATCAAAAAAAGTACAGGACTGCCAGGTGTGGTGGCTCATACTTGTAATCCCAGGACTTTGGGAGGCTAAGGCGAGAGGATTGCCTGAGTCTAGGGGTTCAAGACCAGACTGGGCAACTTGGCAAGACTTTGTCTATACAATAAATCAAGAAAAATTAGCCAGGCGTGGTAGTGCCCGCCCATAGTTCTATTTACTTGGAAGGCTGAGGTGGAAGGATCACCTGAGTCCAGCAAGTTGAGGCTGTGGTGGTCGTGCGCTTGCCACTGCACTCCAGCATGGGCAATAGAGTGAGACTCTGACTTAAAAATAAATAAAGCCGGGCTCGGTGGCTCAGCCTGTAATCCTGCGCTTTGGGTGGCTGAGGTGAGTGGATTGCCTGAGCCCGCAGGTTCGAGACCCGCCTGGGCAACTTGGCGAGACCTCATCTCTACAGTAAATCAAAAATTATCCGGGCGTGGTAGCATGCGCCTGTAGTTCCAGCTACTTGGAAGGCTGAGGCGGAAGGATTGCCGGAGCCCAGCAGGTCGAGGCTGCGGTGGCCGGGAGCGGCCACTGCACTCCAGTCTGGGCGACTGAGTGAGACTCCAACTTAAAATAAATAAATAAATAAATAAATAAAATAAAAATAAAGGGTCTCCGTCATCAGGCCTCACTTCCTGTGTTGCTAACCTCACTTCCTGCAGCTCTTAGCTCACTCCCTTTTCCGAGCCAGTATCTTTTTCTCCCGCAGGACCTGCTTCTGCCTCAGGATCCCCACACTGCCCTTGAACTTAATCCTGCTTCTTGGAATTGCTGGGGCTTCTGGCTGATGGTGGGCCTGATGCCCTATCTGTAAAATGAGATGGGATCTTTAGGGACAGATAGTCTTCCTGTTCCTCTGGCACCCTCGACTGTGAAGCCCTTTCCTCCAAGGCTTCACTTCCGGTCCATCCCTGCCAAGTGGAGCTTTCTTTCTCTACTGTCTCTGACCTCATTCCTGTCCTTGGCCTGATCTCACTTTCCACGGGCTGACTGCCACTTCGCTCCAACTTCCTGGTGCGCCATTCTTTTTCCTTCCTTCGGGAATTCTGGAGAAATAATTCTTTGGCTGAAGGGGACCTCTTTGTCCAGTATCCTTTTCCTCCTTGAGTGTCTGCTGAGAACCACAGGAGCCATAATGCATGATAGGTGGTGTTAGCATACCCAAGAATCTTATGGAAAGCCTTTTATTTATTTTTTAGATTGGAAAATATGGTTTATTTATTTAGAAAGTAAATTAGAGAAAGAGAGAGTGAGATTCACCGCCTCAAGGTAGGGGAGGGGAACAAAGCTAGGAAACATGGTGACCACGCCCAGCTAATTTTTTGATTTATTGTAGAGGTGAGGTCTCGCCATGTTGCCCAGGCTGGTCTTGAACCCGTGGGCTCAGGCAGTTCTCTCACCTCGGTCTCCCAAAGTGCTGGGATTATAGGCATGAGATACCGTGCCTGGCGTGGAAAGCCTTTTATTTTATTTTGTTGTTTTGAGTTGGAGTCTCACTCTGTCACCCAGGCTGGAGTGCAGTGGCACGCTCACAGCCACCGCAGTCTCAACCTGCTGGGCCTAAGCGATCCTTCCGCCTCAGCCTTCCAAGTAGCTGGAACTATAGGCATGTGCCACCAAACCCAGCTGCTTTTTTTTTTTTTTTTTTTTTTGAGTTGGAGTTTCACTCCGTCGCCCAGACCGGAGTGCAGTGGCATGCTCCCGGCCACCGCAGCCTCGACCTGCTGGGCTCCGGTGATCCTTCCGCCTCAGCCTTCCAAGTAGCTAGAACTATAGGCGCGCGCTACCACACCCGGCTAATTTTTTTGATTTATTGTAGAGATGACGTCTCACCAAGTTGCCCAGGTGGGTCTGGAACCCGCGGGCTCAGGCAGTTCACTCACCTCAGCCTCCCAAAGCGCGGGATTACAGGCTGAGCCACCGAGCCCGGCTGATTTTTTAATTTATTGTAGAGATGAGGTCTTGCCAAGTCTCTCAGGCTGGTCTCAAACCTGTGGGCTCAGACAGTCCTCTTACCTTGGCCTCCCAACATTCTGAGATATAGGTGTGAGCCACCGTACTCGGCCTGGAAGTCCTTTTATTTTTAATTTTTTTCAAAAATTTTTGAGTCAGGGTCGTAGTCTTTCTTCCAGGCTGGAGTCAGTGGCATGATCATGACTCACCACAGCCTTGACTTCCTGGGCCCAGGTGATTCTCCAGCCTCAGCCTTCTGAGTAGCTGAGACTACGGGCATGTGCTACCACACCTGGCTGACTTTTTAATTTCTAATTTTTTTGAGTCAGGGTCTCACTCTGTCCCAGCCTGGAGTGCAGTGGCATGATCATGGCTCACTGCAGCCTTGACTTCCTGGGTTCAGGCAATCTTCTGCCTCAGCCTTTGCAGTAGCTGGGACTACAGGTACACACCACCATGCCTGGCTAATTATTATTATTTTTCTAAGAGTCTGGATGTGTTTCTCAGGCTGGTCTAGAACTCCTGGGCTCAGGCAGTCCTCCCACCTCAGCCTCCCAAAGTGCTCGGATCACAGGCTTGAGCCACCTGCCTGGCCTGATTATTTTTTAGAGATGAGGTCTTGCTATGTAGCCTGGTCTGGTCTTGAACTCCTGGGCTTAAGCAATCCTCCTGCCTCAGCCTCCCAGAGTGCTGGGCCTACAGGTGTGAGCCACTGCATCGGCCTCCTTTTTAAAGACTAGAGTTGCTCCAGGCCTAATAAATGCTAGAAACCCATGTACAAAGCAGGAATTTGCTAATGGGGCCCCTTAGGGTGTTGAATGGACTATAACTCCCAGAAGCCCTTGATGGAGAGCACCTTTATCTCCTCTCTCCTGCCCTGAAACTTGCAGGGGTTGTAGTCCAATCATTTGTTTGCACCTCTGTGTCTCTGCAGACTCTGTATTCAACACTGCCTGCACTCCTGGATAGTAATCCTTTCACAGCTGGGGCAGAGCTGCCGGGGCCTGGTGCAGAGCTGGGGGCCATGCCTCCAGGGTTGAGACCTACCCTGGGCGTGTTCCAGGCAGCCCTGGAATTGACCAGCCAGTGCGAGCTGCACCCGGACCTCGTGTCTCAGACTTTCGGCTACTTGTTCTTCTTCTCCAACGCCTCGCTTCTCAACTCACTGATGGAACGAGGTGAGGGTTGGGCTGGGAGCTGGCAGGGAGGCAAAGACGGGGGCCGCTAAGACCCACGTCAAGTTAGACATGCCACCGGCTCAGGCCTTACCTTTGGGTACCCTGGGGAGCAAACTCTAGATGCCAAGCGGAAGATGGGAACGTTTGGAAGGCAGAGGACAGGGGCCCCCACCCTTTGCCTCTCATACCCTTAATGCCCTTCCCCCACAGGTCAAGGCCGACCTTTCTATCAGTGGTCCCGAGCTGTCCAAATCCGAACCAACCTGGACCTTGTCTTGGACTGGCTGCAGGGGGCTGGGCTGGGCGACATTGCCACGGAGTTCTTCCGGAAGCTCTCCATGGCCGTGAACCTGCTCTGTGTGCCCCGGACCTCCCTGCTCAAGGTGACTCCTGGAACCCCACTGAACCACCTTCTGTATTCAGCTCACCCCTGGAGCTCCCTTGGGCCCCATGCCGTCCCCAGCCCCAGCTCAGACACTGTGGGTAGCGCATTGGCAGCTAGAAGGAAGCCAGCACCAACACTGACCAAACTTGGCTCTAGCTGAATTCTAGTGGAACTTATGAAAAATAGTTTCCAGGGTCCCTCCCTCAGACATGCTGAGTCAGGAAGTCTGGTAGGAGACCAGTTAATGTGATGGTTAAAACATTCATTGGACATAAACTATATTCCAGGCACTGTATTTAGCATTTCAAGTTGAATGCTGACAAAGCCCCGCTGAAGTAATAATTGTCAGATTTTCAGATGAGGAAACTGAAAATCAGGTAGATCATTTTATTTTATTTATGTATTCTTAATTTTTTGAGTAAGAGTCTCACTCAGTTGCCCAGGCTGGAGTGTAGTGGCACAATCATGGCTCACTGAAGTCTCAACCTCCTGGGCTCAGGTGATCCACCCCAGCCTCCTGTGTAGCTGGGACTACAGGTGCATGCCACCATGCCCAGCTAATTTTTTTTTTTTTGGTAGAGACAAGGACTTGCTATGTTGCCCAGGCTGGTCTCAAATTCCTGGACTCAAGCGATCCTGCCTTCTCAGTTTCCCAAACAGCTGGGATTACAGACATGAGCCACTATTTCTGGTCGATTTTATTTATGTATTTTCTTCAAGTATTTACAGTGCATTTAATAAGCCCCAAGCAGTGTTCCAAGAACCTTACAATCTTACCATATTGCATCCTCATAACAACCTTGCTACATTGTTTATATTCTCCCAATTTACAGATGAAACTGAGGCACAGTGACTTGCCAGAAATAGCCATGCTGGGAGTTTTGAACCCAGGCAATCTGGATGTCTCTAATTTCAGTCACACTTTAATCAGGAGTCCCTGATTTTAATCACAACTAGGTCGGGTGTAGAAACTGCCAAACATATAAAAACTGGCCACAATAGAATGAATCCCTATGAACACATCACCAGCTTCAATAACATAAACTAAAGGCCAGTCTTGTTACTTCTTCACCTCCACCCACTTCTTTTTTTTTTTTTTTTTTTTTGAGTAGGAGTCTCTGTCACCCAGGCTGGAGTGCAGTGGCATGATCATGGCCATTGCAGCCTCAACTTGCAGGGCTCAGGGATCCTTCTGCCTCAGCCTTCCAAGTAGCTGGAACCACAGGTGCGCGCCTCCATGCCTGGCTAATTTTTTTGATTTATTGTAGAGACGATGTCTCACCAAGTTGCCCAGGCTGGTCTCAAACCCCTGGGCTCAGGCAATCCTCTCGTCTCCGCCTCCCAAAGTGCTGGGATGACAGGCATGAACCACTGCACCCGGCTTTTTATATCCTCATTTATTCCGAAGCAAATCACATGTTAAAAAAATCGCTGTGAGCACGCCCTTCCCTACCTTCACCTTGGTAACAAGTAACAAACAGGCTTCACAGTGCCCGGAGGACGCTGCACAGAGCCACCATCTCCCCACCTCGCGGAAGTCCTTCCGGTTAGGGTCTCTCAGCTGCCCCCGCAATGACCTCTCACCTGGCCTTCCCACCAGGCCGCGTGGAGCAGCCTGCGGACTGACCACCCCACACTGACCCCCGCTCAGCTCCACCACCTGCTCAGCCACTATCAGCTGGGCCCTGGCCGCGGGCCGCCTTCCGCCTGGGACCCTCCCCCTGCAGAGCGGGATGCCGTGGATACAGGTGAGGGAGGACCAGTGGGGATATGAGCATCGTCTTTCTTCTTTCCTCGGGACCTAAGAGTCCAAATCTCCAGCCTCCTCCTCCTCTTGACCCAGGATTCTGGATCCGTATCTCTCTTTTCTCCCGGGACCTAAATGCTGGGCCCTGCTCCCCCAAGTTACAGGAGTTCAACCTCGGACACGCCCACCTTCCTCCTGCTCCCTGTTTTTTCGTAGGGGTCCACGCCCCCAGCCTCTCCCCTCCACAGCCATCCACCCATCCCGTCTAAGAGTTAGAGTACCGGGTTCCTCCATCTTCAGGAATCCGTAAGACCCTCACCGACCTAGGAACCCAACCACGTCTCCCGTTTCCCAGGCAACAGTGGGGCTTAATATGAACTACAACTCCCATCATGCTCGGGGGGGGGGGGCTCCCCAAGCATCGCGTATGAATTGGCCCTGCCCCGGGCGTTGCTGGGAGTTGAAGTTTTTTTCTTTCCTCGGGCGCGACGCAGCCTCCGCCCTCGCCGACACGGCCGCCTCCCATTTTCGGAATCTAACTCCGTCTTCTTCGGCCTCCTAGGCGACATCTTCGAAAGCTTTTCCTCGCACCCCCCACTCATCCTACCCCTGGGCAGCTCGCGCCTGCGCCTCACGGGTCCGGTGACGGACGACGCCCTGCACCGTGAACTGCGCAGGCTCCGCCGCCTCCTCTGGGACCTTGAGCAGCAGGAGCTGCCGGCCAATCACCGCCACGGACCTCCCGTGGCCACGCCTCCTTGAAGACCAATAGCAAACAAGCGCGCCTACCTTGAAAAATTAATGGGCCCCTACTCGCTGGAGCCCGCCTGAGTGCAGAGCATTGTGGGAGTTGTAGTTCTCACCCCGCATGGGATCCTGGGGATTTGAGTTTTCGGGTGGCAGAGGATGGGACGGTGGGAAGATGGGCTCGGGATGTGAGCGCCAAGAAGTAATAAAGGTATCTTTGGTATTGGCAGCGCCTCGATTGTTAAGACTCGAGGCGCTAGTGATGGTGATTTTCTGCAGAATAACGTACCGGGGCTCTTGCCTGGAGCGTTGGGCCCCTGCCGAGTCCGAGGAGGTATTTATAGCCACGGCCTCAGCCTGCCCTCCCGCTTGTAATCCAACCCAGCGGCGCTGGAGCCTCCCACGCCCCTCAAAACACAGCCCTAA
Organism: Cephalopachus bancanus; assembly: GCA_027257055.1. Taxonomy (NCBI): domain Eukaryota; kingdom Metazoa; phylum Chordata; class Mammalia; order Primates; family Tarsiidae; genus Cephalopachus; species Cephalopachus bancanus. Next base: position 100,666 of record JAPVLO010001129.1, on the reverse strand, counting down.
GCTTGCTCTGCCGAGTCCCAGGCCCCCAGTCCTGCCAGTGGAACCAGTCATGGTCCCATCGGTCCCCCAAATCCGTGCTCCAGCCCTCTCCTCCCTCGCACCCAGAAATCTGAGGGTCCAGCCTCCTCGGGCCGTGCCTGCCTGTGGGGCACACCGCCAAATCCCCACACTTCTGTCTCTGTTCCCAGCGCCCCTTCTCCCTCAGACCCGGGAGTCCAGACCCTCGCCTCCTTTTACCCAACCCCGGGGTCCTGGTTTCCAGCCCGCTGCTTTCTGAGACCCAGGAATCCAGGCCCCCAGTCTGAACTTTCACTCCCCTGAATCTGACTCCTGTTGCTGCGTCAGGGGAAAAGTTGGCGACAGGTGGCACCTGCCGGCAGGGCCGGGCACGACCACCTGCCGCTGCTGCTCACCCGGCGCCCCTCTCCCAGCACCTGCCTCTGTCAGTCCGCCCGCTGCGGCTCCACTCGACCCCACAGGCCCGGGACGCGCGCCAGGGAGCCAGGGAACCCCCCACGTCCGCCCCGCCCAGCCCTGCTCCCGCCTCTTCTCAGGGTCCCAGGCGGGGCTTCCCGCACGTCCCAGGAAGGGGTGTCCAAGGCGGTCCCTGGCTAGTGGGCGGAGCCGGCGGTGTCCGGCCTAGGCCAGAGGACTCAACCCACCCCAGAGCAGAGCTGCGCTGAACCCACCTGGTGAGAAGCCCCTGGGGCGGAGGGGGGACCCTCAACTCTTCTGCCACCTCTTTGGTCCCTCTCCCCCCGCCAGGGACTGGTGGCTGACACCCCACTCACTCTTCCTCAGATGCAGGTCCCAGGGACCCTTCGGTTCCCCAATGACCTGTCAGACCCCCTTTCCTCTCACCATCCGGAATCCTGGGTTCTAGTCCCCTCAGAGTATTGAATTCCAGTCTTTACTCTCCCTCTTAAATATTTAGGAGTCCAGGCCCCGCCCCTTCCTCCCTTTCCTAGACCCAGGGTCCCAGACCCCAGTGGCCACCTCCCAAGGACCCAGGAGTTCCAGACCCTCCTCTTCCAGGATCCAGGAGTTGACGCCCTCAGCCCCTGTCTTTCAGACCAGGAGTCAGGTCCCCAGCCCCCTCTTCCCTCAGGCCGAGGTATCCCTGTCCCCAGCCACCTCCTTCCTTTGGGATCCAGAAGTTACGGCCCAAGGCCACTCCTATCCCTAGCGCCCTCAGGCCCTTTCCCTGCTGAGCTCACAGGCAGGGGCCTGACCTCCACTCTGACCCTGCCATCTGTGGGGGCCCTGACTTCCCCCCAGTCCAGGTCCCCATCCCGGCCTTGGCAATGACCCTGGCGGCTTCCTCCCAGCGCTCCCAAATCATTCGCTCCAAGTTCCGATCTGGTGAGAGGCTTCTCTCCGTGTGTGTGTGGGGGGGCAGGGGGCCCTGAGAATGGTCTATACTGGGGGTCTGGACCCCTGGGCCTAGGAAAGGGAGGGGGTGGTGGGGCCCACAAAGCATGTTTTCTGGCAAAAGGTCATTTTGCACAAAGGAGGCCCCGACAAAGGGGTTCCGTTGTGGTGGCCCCATGAGCATGCAGACCACTAGTGCTCCCTAGTACAGTGCTCACAGGAGCGGTGGGGAGAGGGTGACCAGGGTGGGCATGCAGGGGGCCCTTGGCCATGTGTGCAAAGCGGAGGCCTGCAGAGTGGGAATTTCAGGGGACCAGCATGAGACTTCTGGTGAGGGGACAATGAACTGTCAAGCCTTGAAGGTATCCGAGGTTGTGTTTTAGGTCCCAGGGCAGGTAGACAGTGGGTAGAACTGGGGTCAGCTCCCGAGTAGGCAAAGGGAACTTGAATGTGCGAGTATGTTCTTGTGGGCCAGGAGATATGCAGAGCCACCAGGAACCAGAGAGCGAATCGTGTGCAAAAGTACACATGTCCAGAGATGTGCAAAGGGAGACCCTTGCTCCAGATCTGGGGCTGAGCCCTGCGTGTGCACATACGTGTTCGCAAGCGCTGAGCGCAGGCGGAGGCAGAGTGAGCCGAGGATGGAGGGTGTGTAAAAACGGACAAGTGCAGGAAAGTGGCACGTGTGCAAAACACGAGCCCAGGGAGATGCGTGTTTAAAGGGTGGGTGTGCGGGGCGGGGGCGGGGGACGGGGGCTGTGGGAAGGCCCAGAGGCAGCACGGAAGGGGTCCAAAGGGCGGGATGCACGGGTGAAAGGGGGCGAGGCGCAAAGGGGCCAGGCTGGCAAGATGGCGATCGTGCCGGGTGGAGTGGGCACACGCTCTCGAGGGGGGCAGGTGGAGCGGGGGCAGGGCTGCCCCCTGCCGGCACGCTGGCTGGCTCCTCGCCCCAGAATGGGTCTGGCCCGCGGCGCTGCGCTGGCAGGGAGCAGGCGGGAGGCCCGGGAAAGGGAGCGGGCTGCCCGCCCACCCGCCGGCGCGGGCGTGTAAGGGGGCTGGGCACGAGTGTCCCGCCAACAACTGCAGCTCCCACCGCGGCTAGGCCAGGCTCCTGAACACTCCCTTCCCGCCTTCCTCCTCCCACCTCCCTCCTTCCTCCACAGTCCTCCAGCTTCGGATCCACAGACGGAACCAGGACCCGAGTAAGTGTGGGGCCCGAGAGGGGGGAGGGCATGGTGGTTCCACTCCCCCGGGACACCTCGGAGCACAGCCAGCGGGCCACTTGCTCACTGGTTCCTGCAGCTCAGGCCCTAGCCTGAGGGATCGACCCATCCCATCCTGCCCTCTTCCCGAGGACCCAGGAGTCCTGGTCTCCAGCCACCCCACCCCTAGGAGCTCTGTTTCCTGCCCCTCAGTTTCCCCCACCCCCAGATGCCTGAGTCCAGACCCAGACTCCACGCTTGGCACCCACAAGCAGTTCAGGATGTGGCTTTCAGCTTCTCCCTCTCCCCAAGAACCAGGAGTGCAGGCCCCACCCCGTCTCAGCAAAACCTCAGAAATCTGCGATCCTTGGCTGCCACACCCCTTGGCGACTGAGGACAGGATTCCTGCTTTTCTTGAGAATGCAAAAATCTGGGCCCCCAGCACCTCCGCCCTCAAATCTGGGAGCCCAGCTCCCACCACTTGAGTTTGGGCTCCTGCACCCCGGGGGCCCTCCAGAGCCCTGCTCCTCCCTGCCTGGCTGACTGCCGGCAGGCCTCTCAGGGTCCTTCGTCATCTTCCAGCCTCGGATCCAGACCCGTGGATCTCAGCCTCGGGCCCGGCCTGGCCCCAGCCTTGCCCTCGGGCCCTGGCCCTTTCCTCTTCAGCCCTGGGGTCCTGCTCCCTGAGCCAGAATACTGTCCTTGGAAGCCCCCCAAGAAGGTGAGTGAGAAGTCCCTCTGAGCGTCTAGCCTTTGTTCTCCTTGCTGCTTCCACTGCCCTTTTTGCTTCTCTCTGGTGGCGCCAAGCTGACCCCCATCCTTTGCATGTAGCTCTGGGGCAGGAAGGTGGGAACCGGTGTGAAGCCCAGCACATCACACCTGCTTTCCCAGGAGTCGCCCAAGATCTCCCAGCGTTGGAGGGAGCCCAAGGCCAGGGGGAATTTGACATACCACCAGTACATGCCCCCGGAGCCGAGACAAGGATCCAGGACAGACCCCCAAGCCGAGGGGCCAGCCCTGGGTCCTCCCGGGCCACCTCTGTGGGAAGGGACAAACGCTCAGCCGTCACATCCAAGGTAGGACCTCCCTTTCGGGTCTCCCGGAGCCCAGAAATTCAAGTCTCAGCATCCTCCTCCTTCAAACCCAGAGCCCAAGACCGGGGAAGCCTGCTCCCCCTGCTCCCCCAGGACTCAGAAGTCCAGGCCCCCAGCCCCTCTTTCTTCAGACCCAGGTTCCTCCTCCCCCATGCACGGAAATCTGCTTCTCCCTCGGAGACCCAGAATTGCGGGCCCTCACTTTCCTGCATCTTCTCCCACCCCTCCCCTCTCTTTGGGGACCCCCGAGCGCCTTTTCCCCCTCTGCCCCGTCTGACCTTTGTTCCTCCCCACGACTGTCGCCAGGATGAAGCCCGCTCCCCTCCCCGCCTCCCCACCAGGAGTCTCCAGCCCCTCGCCCCCTCCACACAAGCTGGAACTTCAGACCCTTAAACTGGAGGAGCTGACGGTGAGTGTGGGGTGGATCTTCCCAGGCTGGTCCTCTCCTTCGCTGGGGCCCCAGAAGACTAACCCCGCAGATTCTGCCTCGTGGAAACCTAGGAGAGCGGGGGCCCAGTCCTATCCCTTTTAGGGTGCCCGGAGTCCAGACCCCCAGCCCCTCCTTCCCCCGTCTCCAAATGTCCCGCCCCGGCTCCCGCCCGCGCCCCGGAGCCCGCCCAGCGTGACCACCTCTCCCCGCCCCCTTCCTCAGGTCTCAGAGCTCCGGCAGCAGCTGCGCCTGCGGGGCCTCCCGGTGTCGGGGACCAAGTCTGTGCTCCTGGAGCGCATGCGCGGCGGCGCCCCGCCCCGCGAGCGGCCGAAGCCGCGACGCGAGGACAGTCCCGCGGGTGCCCCCTGGCCGCGCCTCAGGCCTAAGGTCCTGGGAGCCGCCCGACGGCAGGGCTCGGTGAGGACGGAGCTGTGCGTGTATGGGCCAATGAGGAGAAGGCAAAGCGGGAAGGGGTGGGACGTTGAAAAAAGTAGCCAATGAAGTGTGGGAGGCGCGGCCCAGCGGTGAGGGGGCGGGGTTAAGATAAACGTAAGGCGGGCCGTTAGGACAGAGGAGCCAATGACAGCATAGAGGGCGCGGCCAAAAGGGTCGATGAGATAAGGGCCAGGCTAGGACTAGGGGGTGGAGCCAGTTTGCGAGTGGGTGGGCCGGAACCCAGGGGGCGTGGCTTATAGGAAAGCGCTCTCTTGGCGGTCCTAGGTCAAGCCGGGTCCAGCATCTCACAGGCCACCTCTCGCACGTGCTGCGGATACCCTTGCAACGGCCCCGGCTTCAACTCCGACTCCGGCTGCAGCACCAGCTCTGACTCCTTCCTCAGCACCGGCCTCAGCCGCCCTGACTCTGGAGGAGGAGCTGCAGGAGGCGATCCGGAGGGCGCAGGTAGCAGGGTGTGGGTGGAAGCTGGGCTGGGGCCTCCGGTCAGGCTCCAGGCTGGAGCCCCGAGTTCACGCCGAGCCTGCCCGTCCGCAGTTGCTTCCGAACCGGGGCATCGATGACATCCTGGAGGATCAGATGGAGCCTGATGGTAAGAGCTGAATTCCGAGTTGGAGAAGGGGACTGAGGTTCTGGACTCCTGCGTGCCAAGGGGGAGTGGGCTGGGGAACTAGGCTCCTGGAAATGGGGAAGAGGGGGCCGGCGCCCGGATCTTTCTAAGCTCACATCCATTCCTCTCCCTGCAGACCCTCTGCCCCCCATCCCCCTGGACTTCCCCAGCTCCTTCGACGTGCTGTCCCCCTCCCCGGACTCCGAAGGCCTCTCGTCTGTCTTCTCCTCTTCGCTCCCGTCCCCTACGAACTCCTCATCTCCCTCTCCCAGGGGCCCCACGGATTCCTTGGACTGGCTGGAGGCCCTGAGTGGAGGTCCTCCTCTGGGTTCTGGCCCCCCAGCCCCCAGCATCTTCTCTGCTGACTTATCTGACTCCAGTGGCTCCCGGCTGTGGGATTTGCTGGAGGATCCATGGTGATCGGTTCTGGGACTTTCCAGAGACTGAGAACTGGTGGGGGTGGAGAGGCCACAGAGGGAGACTCCCTGAGGAGGGGGACAGGACAACCAGCAGAGCCCTTCCCACCACAGACACAGAATCACAGACAACCCCCACCCACCTGGTCCCAAACCGCTGCTGACAACTGCCTGAACTTTGCCTGCCTGAGCTGCATATGACACCCCCCATGGTTGTAAGGTTGGGTGGGGGGTGGGGTGGGGGGTTCATTTGCTGCTGACCAGGGCAAACAAGCTGCTTGCTGCTTCCTTCAGAGACTTCATGGGTGTTTTTATCGTCTCCCACCAACACGCACACCCGTAGACGGCTGTTGTCTGGGGAGACTGGAGGTGGTTACAGTTTTTTGGATGCAGGAGAGGAGCAGGGAAGAGTGGGGAGGTGAATGGGGGAGCCAGGCCCCTGAGTTCTGGTTGGAGGTGAGAAAATCAGAAGCCTCACATCTGAGGTCAGCTTCTCTTGGAAACAGAACCCGAGCCAAGAGTCAAGTGCCAGTGACTTAGTGAAGGAGTGCTGCCAGGAGAAACCAGTAAGGGAATGGGGAAAACAGGACAGCAAAGGGGAAGAAAAGCAAGATGTGACTTAAGGGGAAGTCCCAGCCTCAGCCAGCTCCTGTGTGGAGCTCTGGAGCATAAAACTGCAGAGTCTCTCCCACCTAGGGACACATACAATTGGGCCTCTGTATCTTCCTGTTTGGGCTTGTTATTGCTGAACAAAAAACTACCCCAAAACTCAGAGTTGCAAAACAGTTCCTATCTATCTATGATTGTTCACAGAGTTGCAGAACAGTAACTAACTATAATTGCTCACAGCAGCAGGGGTTGATGGGGCTCAGCAGGGCAGTTCTTCAGCTCCATGTGATGTTGACTATGGCTTCAGTCATCTCAAGCCCACATGGGCTGGGACACCCAAGATGGCACACTCAGATGTGTCTGGCAGCTCAGCGGGGATGGCCTGAAGGCTGGACCTGGCTGGGTTGGGGGGACATCTGGATCTCTCTCATTCTCCATGCAATATCAGCACTGTCCTTCTCTATGTGGTCTCTCCATCAGGGTGACTGAACTTCTTCCATGGTAGCTCAGGATGCCAAAGAGCAAGTATGCCAAGGGAGGGAGCAAAGATACCAGTCTCTAAAAGACTAGGTTTGGAACTGGCATGGTTCCTCTGCCACATTTTTTTTTTGAATAGGAATCTTACTCTGTCACCCAGGCTGGCACACTCACGGCCACTGCAGCCTCAAACTGCTGGGCTCAGGTGATCCCTCAGCCTCAGCCTTTCAAGTAGCTGGAACCACAGGTACACGCCTCCATGCCCGGTGAATTTTTTTATTTATCGTAGAGATGAGGTCTCACCAAATTGCCCAGGCTGGTCTTGAACCTGTGGGCTCAGGCAATCCTCTCAACTTGGCCTCCCAAAGTACTGGGATTATGGGCATGAGCCACCATGCCCAGCCTCCTCTGCTACATTCTATGGTTAATGCAAGTCAGACCAACCCAGGCTGAATACGGGAGGTGATGACACAAATGTGTGAAGATCGCTTCTAGTCAGCCATGGGTCATGGAGGGAGGGAGGAAGGACGGACATAAATGCCCAGGTGCCTCCAGCCCAAGGACAGTCCTGAGAAGAAAGTCACAGGGTAAAGTGTTAGCAGCAAAGTGTTGTAAAATGTAAGGTTTTAGCTGGGTGTGGGTGGCTCATGCCTGTAATCCCAGCACTTTGGGAGGCAGAGGTGAGAGGAATACCTGAGCTCAGGGGTTTGAGACCAGCCTGAGCAACATGTGAGACCTTGTCTCTACCAAAAAAAAAAAAAAAAAATCAGCTGGGCATGGTGGCATCTGTCTGTAGTTCCAGCTACTCGGAAGGATCAGCTGAACCCAGCAGGTTGAGGCTGCAGTGGCCGTGAGCGTGCCACTGCAATCCAGTCTGGGCAAAAAAAAAAAAAAAAGTAAGCTTTTATCATTATTCAGGTATAGCAAAACCGACAGATCAGGAGATGGTCACCATGTGGCATATTCACAAACCCCAAAAGCAGGGGGTACGCTACACCACGCAAGGCCGCAAGGGGAAGTACTGGTCCATCAAGAGACAGAGGGAGAGGAGGGGACCATGGCAAGAGCCTCTGTTGTGGTTTCTGTGGGAAGGAACAGAAGAGGCAGAGGAAACAGGTTCCAGACTAGCTAGTTTGAATTTTGGCAGGCTCTGGGGCACAGAGGTTGTCCTGAATTGTCTGGTACCTGCACTGGGGTGATCAGCGCAGGTGGACAGTGGTTCAGAGTGCAAGGGCTGACGGAGGGGTGTTAGGATGTGGGCTCTGACTGGCTGGATAGGGAAGGCATGCTCACAGGTGAGTCTTTTTTTTGAGTCGGAGTCTCACTCTGTTGCCCAGGCTGGAGTGCAGTGGTAATTCTCACAGCCACCGCAGCCTCGATCTGCTGGGCTCAGGCAATCCTTCTGCCTCAGCCTTCCAAGTGGCCGGAACTACAGGCACGCACCACCACACCCAGCTAATGTTTTTATTTTTATTGTAGAGACGAGGTCTCAGTTGCCCAGGCTGGTCTTGAACCCCCTGGGCTCAGGCAATCCTCTCACCTCCGCCTCCCAAAGTGCTGGGTTTACAGGCATGAGCCACCGTGCCTGGTCCATGAGTCCTTTACTCTCGCCCCTCCAGAGTCAGCAGGGCCCCAAGAAGTCAGCAGGACCCCAGCAAGCAGAGATGCAGAAGCTAAAAGGCATGATTAATGCACTAAGCATACAGAATCTGAGGGGACCTGGGCGGGCACCAACAGGGTCCCTGCAGGTGGGAAAGAACAGCAGATGAGACAGGCACGATGGGACCCAGAGTCAGGATTCCCCTCATCTTGGTCTCTGTTTCCTCATCTGTGCCTCAGCCCAGGTCGGGGAGAGTGCTTGCTGAGACTGTCCACAAACCCCACCTGCTGGTGAATATCCGTCGCCCTTATTAGCAACTGGTTGTCAATTCCAGTTCCTCAGTGGTGAGACCTCACACGATGTTAGGGACCCATGATCAAAGAGGAAAGAGAACAAGTGTTTATTACCACTGAGGCAAAGTCTTCGGGGTCTTCCGAGCCAGTCAGGTGGGATCTGTCATCTTCACTTCCGATAACATAACTGAAGATTAGAGAAAGGGGTGATGTACCCAGTGTCACACAGACAGGGCTGTTGGGATGGGGATTTGTTTGTTTTTGTTGTTGTTTTTGAGTTGGAACCTCTCACTCTGTCGCCCAAGCTGGAGTGCAGTGGCATAGTTACGGCTCCCCACAGCCTCGACCTCCTGGACCTCCTCAGCCTCCCAAGTAGCTGGGACTGCAAGTGTGTACCACCACACCTGGCTGATGTTTTTTTTCTTTTTGAGTCGGGGTCTCACGATCATGGCTCACAACAGCCTCAACCTCCTGGGCTCAGGCGATCCTTCCAATTCAGCCTCCCAAATAGCTGGGCCTACAGGTGTGCATACCTGGCTAATTTATTATTATTATGATTAGTGTAGACATAAGGTCTCACTATGTTGCCCAGGCTGGTTTCGAACTCCTGAGCGCAAGCAATCTGCCTGCCTTGGCCTCCAAAAGTGCTGGGATTATAGGTGTGAGCCACTGCTCCCGGCTGGGATACGTGTTTTAGTGGCAGTGCCACAAGGGACGGTAGGGCCATGACTTCTAGAAAGGGCCAGAAGCCCTGGAGGAATGGGGTAGGTGGTCAGAGAAGCATCTTCATCAAGACTTACGGGGTGAGGAGGACTAATCAGAGGGTTCTGCCTGGAAGACAGCATCCTTGCAGAGGAAGGAGAGTTGCAAAGACCTGGGGGCATGAAGGATGCTGGCCATTGGGAGCCTTGTGTGTCAGGGTCACTGCAAAAGGTGGGCTGGAGTGTGGTGGGTGGAGCTGGATCTTGCAGGGCCCTTTATGTCAGGCGGAGGAGGGGGTGCCAGCCCTGGAAAGATTGGGAAGGGTGTGGCAGGCTTTCTTCTGTCTCACCTCCCAATTTCAGTCTGTCCCCATCTCTGCCTGACTCCGGCCGCCTCTGTCCCCACATCTCTCCCTCTGCCTCTCTTTGTCTTGCCTTTGATGGCTTCCTCCTCCCTGTCCCTCTCCACTCCCTCCTACCCTTATGCCTGGCTCACCTGTCACCCCTCTCAGTCTCTGCCATCATCCTTCTGCGTCTCAGGCACCTTGACATCAGGTTTCAGCCAGACCCACTCCCCGCCCCACTGGCCTCCACCCCGCTGGCTTCATCTCTCCCGCCTCCAGAGGAGGGCGGTGTTGGCCTGAGGGCCCACCTGGGGCCCGGGAAGGTGGAGATTTGAAACATCGGAGCAGGTGTGGATGGCGCCCTCGTGTGTCTGAGCCCAGAGCTTGAGGGAGGAGCTCGCGACCTGGCCTGCACTGCCCACTGCCTGTCAGCCAACCCTTCTAAGAGCTCACCCCCCCCCCACCCCCGTCTGAGGAACAAGAGGGCTGGGATGGGAGGGCAGAAGCAGAGCCCTGGGCGGCACCTTCCTGCCCTCCCCTAGTCTCAACAGAAGGTAGGTATTTCTACCTCGAAGCCTGAAGAAAACCAAGAATACATTTGGCAGGTTACCAGAATTACCACTTTATCTTATAAACATATGCCCCAGAAGGACACATTCATTCAGTGTGGATAAAAATATTTTTTCTTTTTCTTCTTCCCCTTCTTCTCCCTCCCCCTCCTCCTTTTCCTTCTCCTTTCTCTACTTCTTCTCTTCTATTTCTTTCTCTCTCCCTCCTTCTCTGTGTTGCTAAACACATACCTACTCTGATGCTTTTCAACCACTGACTACTTTTTTTGTTTTGGTTTTGGGGGTGTGTTTTTTTTTGTTGTTGTTGTTGTTGTTTTGTGAGTTGGAGTCTCACTCTGTCACCCAGACTGGAGTGCAGTGGCCGCTCCCGGCCACCGCAGCCTCAACCTGCTAGGCTCCAGCAATCCTTCCGCCTCAGCCTTCCAAGTAGCTGGAATTACAGGCGTGCGCTACCACGCCCAGCTGATTTTTTGATTTTGTTGTAGAGATGAGGTCTCACCTGCCCAGGCGGTTCTCGAAGCCGCGGGCTCAGGCAATCCACTCACCTCAGCCTCCCAAAGGCACGGGATTACAGGCTGAGCCACCAAGCCTGGCTGTGTTTTTTGTTTGTTTGTTTTTTGTTTTTTTGAGTTGAGTCTCACACCTTCTCCCAGGCTGGAGTGCAGTGGCACTCATGCTCATGGCCACCCCAGTGATGACCTGCTGGGCTCCGGTGATCCTTCTGAGTAGCCAGAACTACAGATGTGTGCTACCATGCCTGGCTATTTTTTATTTTATTGTAGAGACAAGGTCTCACCAAGTTGCCCAACCTGGTCTTGAACCTGCGGGCTCAGGCAATCCACTGGCCTTGGCCTAACAAAGTGCTGAGATTACAGGCTAAGCCACTGAGCCTGGCGAACTACCGACTTCTATTCCAGTTTTTCTTTGTTTTTTTTTTTTTTGAGTTGGAGTCTCATTCTGTCACCAGGCTGGAGTGCAGTGGCACGCTGCTCATGGCCACTGTAGCCTCAACCTGCTGGGCTCACTTGATCCTTCTGCCTCAGCCTTCCAAGTAGCTGGAACCACAGGCAAGTGCCACCACACCTGGCTAAGTTTTTGTTTTATTGTAGAGACTAGTCTCGCCATGTTGCCCAGGCTGGTCTCAAATCCATGGGCTCAGACAATCCTCTCACCTCAGCCTCCCAAAGTGCTGGGATTATAGGTGTGAGCCACCGCACCCAGCTAAATTATATGTGTTTTTATGAATGCTTCATATATGATGTTGCAATTAAAAAAAAAAAAGACTTCCTGACCAACTGAGGGCAGAAAATAAAGGGGAAAAATCAAAAGTAAGTTTCAGGTTTGGGTTGACCAAGAAGACAATGGTGCAGCAGACAAGAAAACACTCAGATGAAACAGCACTTCACAAGAGAAGTACTGAAGAGAAGGCGAGAGGATTGCCCGAGTTCATGGATTCAAGACCAGCCTGGGCATTTGGCGAGACCTCACCTCTACAATAAATCAAAAAAGTTAGCCAGGCACAGTGGCAAGTGCCTGCGGTTCCAGCTACTTGGAAGGCTGAGGCGGAAGGATTGCCTGAGCCCAGCAGGTCAAGGTTGCAGTGGCAGTGAGTGTGCCACTGCACTCCAGCATGGGTGACGGAGTGAGACTCTGACTCAAAAAAAAAAAAATAAATAAATAAAACCTTGGTTAGAGTATGGATTTTCCATTGTGGATCAACACAATGGATTTTTTTTACAATTACCAAAAGTAGGAAACAGATCTGTATGCATGAGGTGACTTGGAAGAGTGACCAATACCTCACAGATTAAGTCAGAATCATAATAAAGGAAGTCACCAAGGTTTGTCTGGTTCACTTTTTGTACAAACAAAAATAGTTGTGTGTGTGTGTAAGACTCTAATATGGGAGGGGGCATGGGTAGTTGATATAGACTGTGCTTAAAGATATAGTGTGCATTACTTCCATGATGCGTCTGGTATTTTCATTTTGTTATGTAAGACTTGCATACGGAACACCATGCAAAAGGTGACATGTACTCCTCTCCCCCACATACTCTTTCCTATCCCCCAGAAAGTCACCATTTTAATCCGTTCTTGTGTATCCTTCTAGATTGATCTATGCACACAGAAGCACAGATGATATAGTATATTGGCTTCCCTAACTGCAGGCTGTCATATGAGATGAATGGTGATTTGCGGCTTCTTATCGGCTCGATATTTCTTTGGTTGCTGTGCCATAATTTAATCTGCTTCCTATTGATAGTTAGGTCTTTTTCCTTTTTTTTTTTTGTAGTGTCCAGTCCTTGCTTTGTCATTCAGCTGGATGGAGTGCCGTGACATGACCGTCACTCTCACTGCAGCCTCCTGGGCTCAGTCAATTCTCTTGCCTCAGCCTCCCGAGTAGCTGGGACTACAGGCATGTGCTACTGCACCTGATGGTTTTCCCCGTTTTGTGCTATTATTATCAATCCTTGAATAACTCTGCACGTATACACCTAATAATTACCCTATGTGCTGGAACAGGATACATTTCTAGGAGAAGTGCATGGGACAAGGGATAGATTTGGCCAAACCAATACTCAACGAGGATTCCTCTTCATCCTCAGTCAGCCATATTATCAAAGCTCTTGATATTTGTCCTTTTATGGTTGAAAATTTTTCGTTTTTGCTGGGCACGGTGGCTCATGCCTATAATCCCAGAGCTTTGGGAGCAGAGGCAAGAGGATTGCCTGAACGCATGAATTCAAGACCAGCCTAGGCAACATGACAAGACTTCATCTCTACAATACATAAAAAAATTACCCAGGCGTGGTGGCGCGCGCCTGTATTTCCAGCAACTTGGAAGGCTGAGGTGGAAGGATCACTTGAGCCTAGCAGATCAAGGCTGCTGTGGTCATGAGCATGCCACTGCACTCCAGCTTGGGCAACAGAGTTAGACTCTGACTCAGAAAAAAACAAAACAGTTTCTTTTTTTTATATGTCGATTCCTGCTGACAGGGCACTTATAAGGTAAAGTTCAATGTTGGCTTTTTCTTTTTTGCTGTTATTGTTTCATTTTACATTGATTAATTTTTAAGCTTTACATTTCTTTTAATTTTTTTTTTTTTTGAGTTGGAGTCTCACTCGGTCGCCCAGACTGGGGTGCAGTGGCCGCTCCCGGCCACCGCAGCCTCGACCTTCTGGGCTCCGGCGATCCTTCCGCCTCAGCTTTCCGAGTAGCCAGAATTACAGGTGCACGCTACCACACCCGGCTAATTTTTTGATTTATTGTAGAGATGAGGTCTCACCTACCCAGGCAGGTCTCGAATCTTTTAATTCTTTCAAGAGCTTTTTTTTTTCTCTCTTAGATGGCTCAATATTATTTGATAAGAATCCAGGGCTGGGTGCAGTGGCTCACGCCTGTAATCCCAGCACTTTGGGAGATCCAGGTAGGAGGACTGCTCAAGCCTAGGAATTGAAGAACAGCCTGGACAACGTGGCAAGACCCTATCTCTACTTATGGTAACAAAAAGAAAAAGAAAAAAGAATCCATGCTTTCATCACTGATTTGTAATGCCACTCGCAACCTACATTCAGTTCCCTGATGGATTAGTGTCTGTTTTTTGCTCTTCTACGTAGTTTCTTTGATCTGTCTTTCAAGCTCTGCATCACACTGCTGTATTCATTGAGGCTAAACCTTATTTTTTTAACATCCGGTAGGACCTGTCCTGGCTCACCACTCTCTACTTTTGTGGGTTTTTTTTTTTGTTTTCTGTTTTGTTTTTTTTGAGTTGGAGTCTCACTCTGTCGCCCAGACTGGAGTGCAGTGGCAGGTCCCGGCCACCGCAGCCTCGACCTGCTGGGCTCCGGCGATCTTCCGCCTCAGCCTTCCAAGGAGCTGGAACTACAGGCGCGCGCTACCACGCCCGGCTGATTTTTTGATTTATTGTAGAGATGAGGTCTCGCCTGCCCAGGCGGGTCTCGAACCCGCAGACTCAGGCAATCCACTCACCTCAGCCTCCCAAAGGCACGGGATTACAGGCTGAGCCACCAAGCCCGGCTTGTTTTGTTTTTTAATAGGAGTCTCACTCTGTTGCCCAGACTGGAGTACGGTGGCACGCTCACGGCCACTGCAGCCTCAACCTACCGGGCTCAGGCGATCCCTCCACCTCAGCCTTCCAAGTAGCTGGAACCACAGGCATGTGCCACCCACCGTGCCTGGCTAATGTTTTTATTTATTGTGGAGACGGGGTCTCACTATGTTACTCAGGCTGGTCTCAAACCCCTGAGCTCAGGTAATCCTCTCACCTCCGCCTTCCAAAGCGCTGGGATTATAGACTTTTGTGATTTTTACAGCTATTCTATTGTTTGACTTTTGTGTGTGTGTGTGTCTATATGGAAACATCTGCCCATCCCCTCCCCAATGGAGTCATCTATATGACGTCATAGAGGAAGAAAAATATACTGTGCACAGAATCCCAGGGAACACCAATATCTGGGAGGCAGAAGGAAGAAGGAACCGCCCATGAATGTGAACTTCATTTAAATAAATGCAAATGGACAGACAGGACAACAACCAGCATCCACTGAAGCTTGGTTGACTGAAGGACTGAAACACCCCTCTCCCCCTCCCCGACCTTCTTGGGAGATTTGTCTGCTAGGGCTGCTGTGACAAGCTAACAGATTGAGTGGCTGGAACAATAGACACTGATTATCTCCACTTTTCCAGGCTGAAGTCTGAGATCAAGGTGTCAGCAGTGCTGGTTCCTTCTGAGGCTATGAGGGAGAATTTTCCAGGCCTCTTCCCTGGCTCCTGGTGGCTTGCTGGTGATCTCTGACATTCCTTGGCTTGTTGAAGCATCACCTCATCTTCACATCTCTGTCTTATTTGTGTGCACGTCTGTCTCTGTGTTCAAATTCCTCCTTTTTGTTTGTTTGTTTTTTTCTGAGTTGGAGTCTCACTCTGTTGCCTAGGCTGGAGTGCAGTGGCACGCTCACGGCCACCGCAGCTTCGACCTGTTGGGCTCCGGTGATCCTTACGCCTCAGCCTTCCAAGTAGCCGGAACTACCACGCCCGGCTAATTATTTATTTATCTATTATAAAGACAAGGTCTTGCCAAGTTGCCCCGGCTGGTCTCAAACCCGCAGGCTCAGGCAATCCACTTGCCTCAGCCTCCCAAAGTGCTGGGATTACAGGCTGAGTCACCGAGCCCGGCCTGTTTGTTTTTTTGAGTTGGAGTCTCACTCTGTCACCCAGGCTGGAGTGCAGTGGCATGCTCACCGCCACTGTGGCCTCCACCTGCTGGCTCCAGGGATCCTTCCACCTCAGCTTTCCAAGTAGCTGGAACCACAGGCGAGTGCCACCACGCCCAACTCATTTTTTGATTTTATGGTAGAGATGAGTTCTCACCAAGTTGCCCAGGCTGGTCTCAAACCCCTGGGCTCAGGCAATCCACTCACCTCGGCCTCCCAAAGTGCTGGGATTACAGACTGAGCCACTGAGCCTGACCTCAAATTCCTCCTTTTTTTTTTTGAGTCGGAGTCTCACTCTGTCACTCAGGCTGGAGTGCAGTGGCATGCTCACGGCCACCGCAGCTTCGACCTGTTGGGCTCCGGCGATCCTTCCGCCTCAGCCTTCCAAGTAGCCGAAACTACAGGCACGTGCTACCACACGCGGCTAATTTTTGATTTATTGTAGAGACGAGGTCATGACAAGTTCCCCAGGCGGGTCTCAAACCCACGGGCTCAGGCAATCCACTCACCTCGGCCTCCCAAAGTGCTGGGATTACAGGCTGAGCCACCGAGCCCAACCAAATTCCTCCTTTTTATAAGGACCTGAGCCATGTTGGATTAGGGCACACCCTAACGACCTCATCTTAACTTGACCACCTTAGCAAAGCCCCCATTTCCACATGAGGTCACATTCACAGATACTGGGAGTTACGACTTCAGCACATCTTTTCAAGGGAGCACCGTTCAGTCCACAGTAGGCACCACTCCATGCATACAGGCCAGGCTCAAATTCTATAGGGAATATCAGTGCCGTCTCCCAGCTCAGGTCCCTGCTGGTTTAGAGCACATAACAATGTGTGTTTAAAATCACTGGCCAGTGCCAGATGCAGTGGCTCACACCTGTAATCCCAGCACTTTGGGAGGCTGAGGCGAGAGGACTGCCTGAGCCCAGGAGTTTGAGACCAACCTGAACAACACAGCAAGAACTGTCTCTACAATAAACCAAAAAATTAGCCAGAGTCTGTAGTTCCGGCTACTTGGAAGGACAAGGCAGAAGGATTGCCTGAGCTAAACTAGCGGAGGCTGCAATAGCTGTGATTGTACCACTGCACTCTAGCCTAGGCAACAGTGTAAGACTCTAATTCAAAAAAATAAAAGGCTGGGCGTGGTGGCTCAAGCCTGTAATTCCAGTACTTTGGGAGGCCGAAGCGAGAGGACTGCTTGAGCCCAGGGGTTTGAGACCAGTCTAAGCAGTTTGGTGAGACCTTGTCTCTACAATAAATCTGAAAAATTAGCCGGGTGTGGTAGCCTGTGCCTGTAGTTCCAGTTACTTGGAAGGATGAGGCAGAAGGATCATTGGAGCCCAGTGGGTCGAGGCTGTGGTGACTGTGAGTGTGTCACTGCACTCTAGCCTGGGTGACAGAGTGAGACTCCAACTAAAAAAAATCAAATCAAATCAAATCACTGGCCAGCCACAGTGGCTCACATCTATAACTCCAGCACTTTGGGAGCCTCAGATGGGAGGACTGCTTGAGGCCAGGAGTTCAAGATCAGCCTAGACAATATAGTAAGACCTCATCTATACCCCACCCCCCCAGAAAAATTAGTCAGGTGTGATAACACGTGCCTGTAGTCCCAGCTACTTGGGAGGCTGAGGTAGGAAGATTGCCTATCTCAGGAAGTTGAGGTTGCAGTGAGCCATATTTGTGCCACTGCTCTCTAGCCTGGGCAACAGAGTGAGACCCTGACTCAAAAAATAAATAAACAAAAATAAGATAAAATCACTGGCCAGGTGCCGTGGGAGGCTGAGACAGGAGGACTGATTGAGGCAAGGAATTCAAGACCAGCCTGGACAACATATGAGACTCTGTCTCAAAAAGTAAAATAGGCCGGGCTCGGTGGCTCAGCCTGTAATCCCGCGCCTTTGGGAGACTGAGGTGAGTGGATTGCCTGAGCCCGCGGGTTCGAGACCTGCCTGGGCAGCAAGACCTCATCTCTAAATCAAAAAATCAGACGGGCGTGGTAGCACGCACCTGTAGTTCCAGCTACTTGGAAGGCTGAGGCGGAAGGATCGCCGGAGCCCAGCAGGTCGAGACTGCACTCCAGTCTGGGCGACAGAGTGAGACTCCAACTCAGAAAAAAAAAAGAAGTAAAATAGGCTAGACTCGGTGACTCAGCCTGAATCCCAGCATGTTGGGAGGCCGAGGCAAGTGGATTGCCTGAGTCCGTGGATTTGAGACCAGCCCGGGCAACTTGGTGAGATCTTGTCTCTAAAAAAAAAAAAAAAAATTAACTGGGTGTGGTAGCATGTACCTGTAGTTCTGGCTACTTGGAAGGCTGAGGCAGAAGGATCCCAGAGCCTAGCAAGTTGACACGGGGTGGGTGTGAACACACCACTGTACTCCAGCCTGTGCGACAGAGTGGTACTCCGAATAAAAGAAAAAAAAGTAAATTTAAAAATTAAAAAAATCATAAGTATGGAACATATTGATCAGATTAGCTTTATTTTTTAAATTATTATTTTCTTTATAGAGATGAGGGTCTCGCTATGTTGCTCAGGCTGGTCTCAAACTCCAGGCCTCAAGTGATTCTCCTGCCTCAGCCTTCCAAGTAAGCTGGGATTACAGATAAAAGTCACTGTGACCAGTTTAAATTCATGTTACTTACTCTGCAATTAATTAAGAATCTTCTAGAGAATGGAGATGGTATCGATGACACAGAAGGTACAAGATTCAAAAGAGAAAAGGGGACACTTCTACACTGTTGGTGGGATTGTAATCTAGTACAACCTCTGTGGAAAACAGTTTGGCAATTCCTGAAAGATCTAAAAACCGACCATCCATATGACCGAGCAATCCCCATTCTGGGAATATACCCAGAGGAACTCAAATCCCTCTATGAAAAATATACCTGCACATGCATGTTTATTGCAGTATAGTATTGTTCACAATAGCAAAAACCATGGCACCAACTGTGCTGTCCATCAAAAGTGAACTGGATAAAAAATGTGATACATATACACGATGGAATATCACGCAGGCATAAAGAAGGACAAAATTATGAACTTCACAGCAACTTGGATGGACTTAGTGTTTCAGTGATCTATCACAGAGACAAAATACGGAGCATCACATGTTCTCACTCATTGACGGACCCTGAGCAATTATCATAATACTACAAGAAAGGGATTGGCAGTAGTGGGAAACTGCCAGGGGAGGAGGATGGCACATTTCATCATAAGTGTACCTGATTTCAAACCAGGTGACATGGGGACCAAAGTGAGGCCCAAACTTTACCTATACAATGACTATTTGTATACCTAATTCAGAATTGTACTCACATCTTTAATTTTTTTTCTTTTGAGTTGGAGTCTCACTCCGTTGCCCAGGGTGGAGTGCAGTGGCACACTCAAGGCCACCCCAGCGTCGACCTATTGGGCTCCACTGATCCTTCTGCCTCAGCCTTCCGAGTAGTCAGAACTACAGGCACGTGCTACCACACCCAGCTAATTTTTTATTTATTGTAGAGATGAGGTCTCGCCAAGTTGCCCGGACTGGTCTCGAACCCCCAGGCTTAGGCAATCCACTCACCTTAGCCTCCCAAAGTGCTGGGATGATAGGCTGAGCCACCGTGCCCGGCCCCAACATCTTTAAAATTAAAAAAAAATTCAGAAGGCAGATGAGACCGCTGCATTTGCTGAGACCCAAATAAAATTATATCCCAGATTATCCATCGGCTACCTTGTGAACCTGCAGGCCAGAACCAGGAATCTGCCTGGGCTCACTTGGAAGATGTGCCTAGTCAGACTCGTTTTCCTGAGGTCAAAGAACGTGGGATAACCAACCTGCATTTTGGCAATGCCTCTGGCTTAACTTGGCCGAGATCAGCTTGCAGCAACACTCCCTGCAGTACCCCACAAGCCAGATACAGACACCCCCTTGCAGCTCACGGGAGGGAGGATCTGAGAGGATTCTGTTGAGAGGGGGGTTCCGGTGATTTTTCTTTTCTTTTTTTTGAGTTGGAGTCTCACTCTGTTGCCCAGACTGGAGTGCAGTGGCTGCTCCCGGCCACCGCAGCCTCGACCTGCTGGGCTCTGGCGATCCTTCCACCTCAGCCTTCCAAGTAGCCGGAATTACAGGCATGCGCTACCACACCTGGCTCAAAATTTTTTTGATTTATTGTAGAGATGAGGTCTCGCCAAGTTGCCCAGGCGGGTCTCGAACCCGCGGGCTCAGGCAATCCACTCACCTCAGCCTCCCAAAGCGCTGGGATTACAGGCTGAGCCACCAAGCCCGGCTTGGTGATTTTTCTTAGAGTTACATTAGCCAACGGCTTTCCTTCATAGTGTAACAGTGAAATGGCAGAAGATGAACATAACTAACTCCATTTTAGACTGGGGGGGGCGGGACTAGCTTCTGTTCATGGGCACATAGGCTAGAGTAATTTTAAAATACTAAAAAGATAATATAGGAACAAGTATGCCACTGTTGAGTCTAACTCTGGGGAAAGGGGAGTATTTACATTACGTTTTGTTAAAGATTTAAAGGAGCCGGACACAGTGGCTCATGACTGTAATCCCAGCACTTTGCAAGGTGGAGGCCAGAGGATTGCTTGAGTCCAGGACTTCGAGACCAGCCTGGGAAACTTCACAAGAGCTTGTCTCTACAATTAAAAAAAAACTACTTGGAAGGCTGAGGCGGAAGGATCGCCGGAGCCCAGCAGGTGGAGGCTGTGGTGGCCGGGAGTGGCCACTGCACTCCAGTCTGGGTGACAGATTGAGACTCCAACTCAAAAAAAAAAAAAAAAGAGCTGGGCATGATGGTGTACACCTGCGGTTCCAACTACTCAGAAAGTTGAGGTGGAAGGATTGCCTGAGCCCAGCAGGTCGAGGCTGCGGTAGCCAGGAGCCTGCCACTGCACTCCAGCCTGGGCAACAGAGTGAGAATCCAACTCAAAAAAATAAATAAATAAATTTAAAGAAACATTGTGACCTAAGCAAGGAAAAAGAAGTTTCCCAGGCACCTCTTCTCCCCACCTGCCCTTAACATAAAAAGAGTTTGAAATCTGTGCTGACTTGAGATGGCCTTTGAGACATAAGTCTGCCGTCTCCTCAAGTGCTGACTAAGCAAATGTGTTTTCCTTACACCAATGCTTGTTTCTCAAGTTTGGTTTTGGGTGACAAGCAGCTAAACCTGAGTTTGGTTACAGTAGATCAGAGATAGTCACTGTGCACATCAATTTGTCTCATAGTACAGTGATTGACACACACCTTGACTGCCACTAAATCTCAGAGGCGGCGGCTTCATTCTTGTTTCATTGATCTACTCTTCAAAACATCCAGCCCTGTGCTGTCCAAGATGGTAGCCGCTAACCCCGTCCAGCTATTTAAGCTTAAATGAAATCAAATGACATACAATAAAAAAATCCATTCCTCAGTCATACTTAGTGCCTTGAGGTGTTCAATGGCCACATGTGGTCAGTAGCTACCATGTTGGGCCATGCAGAGAGAGGCCATCTCCACTCTCACCAACGGACGGTGATACCTCAGATCCCCAATTTTTTTTTGGTTTGTTTGTTTGTTTGTTTTGAGTTGGTGTCTCACTCTGTCACCCAGACTGGAGTGCAGTGGCCGCTCCCGGCCACCGCAGCCTCGACCTGCTGGGCTTCGGTGATCCTTCTGCCTCAGCCTTCCGAGTAGCCGGAATTACAGGCATGCGCTACCACGCCCGGCTGATTTTTTTTTTTTGATTTATTGTAGAGATGAGGTCTCACCATGTTGCCCAGACTGGTCTCGAATTCACAGGCTCAGGCAATCCTCTCACCTCGGCCTCCTAAAGTGTTGGGATTACAGGCATGAGCCACGGCACCTGGTCAGACCCCAAATTAATATGTAAATTAATGTCCGATTAAAAACAGCAAAACCTGGATCAGTGACCTCCACGCATTCAAGCTGTATAAGGTAAGACTGGAAATTTGAAAGGGGATTCCTTGAGTTGAGCTATTGAGGCAGGACCCTCTTAGTCTAGGAAGTAGGGTGGCACCCCGTTCCTGGGTACCTCGCCACAAGAGCTGGCCCCCAGGAGAAGCACCCAGACAGACCGAAGGAGCCCACTCTACAACTGTGTTCATAATGGTGGCTAAATAAATAATATCTGTTTGATGTCTTTTAAATGGTCACAAATGTATCCTCTAAGAGAGAAGGATACTGTGGGACATTTCACTGCCTGACATGTAACAGTCGTGCCACAAACATTTACCGAAGAGATGGATGGAATGTCCTCAAGTTCACAGAACCACCCTGGGCCCTGGCAACAATCATCCCCGGCCCTAGAAAGCCAGGCTTGAAGAGGTGAGGCGTATGGTCGTGCAACCACACTAGCCAGTATGGAGCTTTTGTGCAAACCGCAAAGGCCCCCCACCAGATTGGCTAACTAGAAAAAAGCGAGCCCTCTGGGTAGACACAGACCCAAGGACACCTGGCTCGGTGAGGAGACTGTGGGTTTGTGGACGCCCCACTTGTCTCTTGCCCAGTGTCTTTGTGTAGTCAGTGACCCACACAAGTGCTCGAGGCCTTTGCTCTTCTTCCTTGGTAGCGCCACCCCAGTTTTCTGCAAGTTGCATATCCTTCAGAAGCGGCTGGCCAACTCCCAGGCCTTGGGGTCTGAGGCTGAGCCAATCCCAGGGGTCTCGTTCACCTGGCCTCCTAATGGGCCATGTGGGCATGTGACAATCTCCACCGATAAGATTTGGGGGGAAGTTGCTGGAGGGAACAGGAAGGTTTCCTGCACTCTCGAAAAGGGACCTGAGATAAGAATGAGCCTGTTCGTGCTGCTTCTGAAGGGGTTATCTGCATGTGACACCTGGACATGCAGCAGCCCCTTACGGACCATGAGGTGACAGGGCTAAGAGGAGATAATGTCACAGCACGAAGGGAGATGGAGCCAGGGTCACTGATGACTTTGTTGAGCTGTTGAACGAACTAGCCCTGGAGCTGGGTCACCTCTGGTCCTGATCAATCCGTTAGCTGGGACTTCTGTGACTTGCAGCAACCCAAAGCATCCTCAAGCAAGAAGAAAGTGTCCTGGGACATGTAACAAAGCACTTCTTATGCCTCAGAACTGCTCTTGAGGGATCCAGAAAAGGAGAAGGGGGACAGGCTAGCATTAGTGCTTGAGCAAGGGGGACAGGTCTGCGGCAATCCCTGTCCACTCTGGTAGGAAGGCTGCCTCTGGCTTAAAGATCTTGAGGAACGGAGAGTCTGGAAGGGTGTAGTTGGCCAGGTAGACAGTGTCTCCACCCGCGAGGTAGGCAGCCCAGATCCCGAACGTTCCAATGGTCATGATGGTGTGGTTACACTGCGTGAGGAGCGCAAAGTCCTTGGCGGGCGAGCCCTCCAAGCCATTGCCAGCAAATACCACGTCTCCCCGGGAGGCATCCATGTTCTCCCGACACCAGGCCATGCCGTTGCTGGTGACCACGAAGACGGGGGAGCTGTAGCGAGCCCGGAACCAGTCCAGAGCCTGCCGTAGGTAGCCCGGGTCGGCCACCACGCCCTTCCACACCCGTGGCATGACGTGGACGTAGTCCCCCCGACGCACGTGGACCCCCACGAAGGTGCCCGGCCGGCTCCCGTTCACCTGCAGGCCCCGCAGGAAGGCCTGAGCCTCCTCGCGCACATGGTCGTGCAGGGTGAACTCCTGGAGGATCTCGTGGCGCAGGTGGTGGTAGAAGGTCCAGGAGCAGGGGTAGCCCGTGAGGCGCACGAACGCCCCGGGGATACGGCGGTAGCGCTCCTCCATCCAGTCGTTCAGGTGGTAGTCCTGCCAGGGGATCCTGCTGGCCGTCGCTCTGTGCAGGACCGGGAGGGTGATTTTGAAGATGGGAGCCAGGGTGTTGTGCATCTCGGGGGGGATGAAGGCGGGCCGCCCGTTCATCTTGGCCAGGGCGTACAGCGTGGCGTACTCGCCCATCTGGTTCCCCAGGCGGCCCTGGGAGTTGATGGTCCACATACCCTGGAGCTGGCTGTGTGTGGACCCCTGCGTTGTGGGCCCCGACCCCTGGGTGTGCAACATCCACATGGGCTGAATCTTCGCCAGTCGCTGCTGAAGGTGAAATATGGTGGAAGCCACAAAGACAAAGAGGATGAACTGGGCCATGGGGAAGAAGAAAGGCGCCTGAGTGCTGACCATGGCTGTCAGGGGAGGGAAAGCAGGACACGTTAGTTGGGAGGTCGAGGTCAGCGTGGTGCGGGCATGTGACCATGTGGTTGTGCCCAGCATTGTGTGAGTGTGGGCTTTTTTTTTGAGTCAGTTTTACTCTGTCACCTAGGCTGGGGTGTAGCAGCACACTCACGGCCACTGCAGCCTAGGTCTGCTGGTCTCAGGTGATCCTCCTGCCTCAGCTTTCCAAGTAACTGGAACCGCACCACGCCCAGCTAGTTTTTTGATTTATTGTAGAGACGAGGTCTCGCCATGTTGCTCAGGCTGGTCTTGAACCTGTGGGCTCAGGCAATTCTCTTGCCTCTGCCTCCCAAAGTGCTGGGATTACAGGTTTGAGCCACCATGCCCGTGGGCTTATTTGTATGTGTAAATCCTTGGTATATCCTTGCACATGTGCCTGCAGGTATGTCTCTGGAGGGTGTTTATGGGGGTGTGTATATCTCATGTTCATATGTGGTTGTCTGCACAGGTGGATATACATGTATTGTGTATACACATATGGATATCTATGCACTCTGTTTACATGTAGGTAGGCATATAAATGGACATGTGTACACTGTAGTGTATGTGTAATATTGTGTACGTATAATGGTGTGTGTATGTAGCATGTAGGCTGACCTGTGTGTCATGTAGCATGAACTTGACCTGTGTGTGTATATACTTTGTGTATATACACATTGTATGCTAAAAGTGGGTTTCTATGGACTTTGAGGACACATATGTGGGTGCCCATATATGGTGTGTCCAAGTATATGTACCTATTTATTGGGGATCCAGTTTCTAGAGATGTCCGTCTTGTGCATGCCCCGCCTATATCCCCTGTGGAGAAAACTGTCCTGGCATAAGGACTCAACCACTGGTCACAGCTGACAGAACTTGAGAGGGATGCCCAGCTCCACGGTGGCCTGCCCATTCACTGTCCAT
The DNA here is from genome assembly GCA_027257055.1 of Cephalopachus bancanus. NCBI lineage: Eukaryota > Metazoa > Chordata > Mammalia > Primates > Tarsiidae > Cephalopachus > Cephalopachus bancanus. The sequence goes on along the minus strand of JAPVLO010001129.1, from coordinate 76,143 downwards.
GGCCTATGACAAGTGTAGTCTGGTCTAAAAGGTGAGTTGGGCCAATCAAATTCTCTTGGGTATTTTCACTAGAAGACCCTGAAGGCAGTTGGCAGGTTATGCTGAAAAAGAGGGCCAAAGGCAATGGCTCATGCCTGTAATCCCTGCACTTTCAGAGGCCGAGATGGGAAGATCACTTGAAGTCAAGGATTGGAGACAAGCCTGGGCAACATAACAAGATCATGTCTCTACACAAAAAATAGGCCAGGCACGGTGGCTCATGCCTATAATCCCAGCACTTTGGGAGGCTGAGGTGAGATAACTGCCTGAGCCCATGGGCTCGAGACCAGTCTGGGCAACTTAGTGAGACCTCTTCTCTACAATAAATCAAAAAAATTAGCTGCACGTGGTGGCACACACCTGTATTTCCAGCTACTTGGAAGGCTGAGGCAGAAGGATCACTTGAACCCAGCAGGTCGAGGCTGCAGTGGCTGTGAGCATGTGAGCACAGAGTGAGACTCCAACTCAAAAAACAAACAAAATAATAATAAATAAAATTTTAAAAAGAAAGAACAGGGATTGGAGTGGCTGAGGTTGATAAGAGGCAGGCTGATGCAGGGGGAAGCCAGTAACCCCTGATAACCAGAGGACACTTGAACAGATGCCCAAAGAGTACCCAAGAAAACTTCAGTCCTGGCCAAGAAATCCCAGAAAATCGCCTTATATTTGAGTACATGTACAACTTATTCCTTCCGACTCTGCTTACAACAGAAATTAGTTCCAGGAGTGGGGTGGCTGCACAGAATAGACCTTCAGGGAATGTGTGGAACTCACTACTATATCACTGGAAGTGGAGAGTGGTAAGAAGTCTTCACCCTGGGGCAGAAACCCCGTGGTTTGTGGAGTGAGGCAGTGAATGAAGCTGTTCCCTGGGATCCCTTGGGACAAATCAAAGGCTCCAAAAAGGATGAGACTTTGAAGACATGACTGAGCACAAGCAGACCAGCTAAAGTCATGTAAAGCAGGAAGGAGTTCTGTTCTAGCTCCCCAGGATGTGACCAGGAGCCATGAGCAAAAGCAAAACAATCATTATTTAGCACTCTCGTGGTCCACACTGTACTCCTGCTGAAGGTTATCTTATGTCTAGATGTGACTGGTGAGCTTGATTATCCTAAGTCTAGGCTGGCCCAACACCTGAAGTGTGTTGCCAAGCCAAAATCCAGGTGTGGCTGGGTGTGGTGGCTCACGCCTATAATCTCACACCTGTAATCTCAGCACTTTGGGAGGCAGAGGTGAGAGGATTGCCTGAGCCCACAGGTTTGAGACCAGCCTGGGCAACATGGCAAGACCTCACCCCTACAATTAAAAAAAATAAGCCGGGCTCGGTGGCTCAGCCTGTAATCCTGCGCCTTTGGGAGGCTGAGGTGAGTGGATTGCCTGAGCCCGCGGGTTCGAGTCCCACTTGGGCAACTTGGAGACCTCATCTCTACAATAAATCAAAAAATTATCAGCCGGGTGTGGTAGCGCGTGCCTGTAGTTCCAGCTACTCGGAAGGCTGAGGCAGAAGGATCGCCGGAGCCCAGCAGGTCGAGGCTGCGGTGGCCGGGAGCGGCCACTGCACTCCAGTCTGGGTGACAGAGTGAGACTTCAACTCAAAAAAAAAAAAAAAAAAAAAGCTGGGCATGGTGGTGCACACCTATAGTTGCAGCTACAGGTAGAAGGCTGAAGTGGAAGGATTGCTGAGTCCAGAAAGTCGAGGCTGTGGTGGCTGTGAGTGTGCCACTGCACTCCAGCCAGGGAAATAGAGTGAAACTCCGACTCAAAAAAAGATGTGGCTTACAGCTGCTAAAAAAAAAAAGAAAAGGAAAGGAAAAAATGTCAAGGTGTGGCCACTAGTTGATCAGATCAGACTCAATGACAAGAATGAGGACATCTGGGAGGTGTCAAAAGAATGTGGGTCTTCTACCCTCTGAGGTCTCCCAAAGCACTTGCTATCTTCTCCCCAGAGAATGCGAGTTTTCCAGCCAGTCTTTCCCGAGCAGGCTTTCACAGAAGCATATCCTGGAGCTCTACACAAGACAGTTTAGACATAAGAGGTTTCCAGCTGACTTGGTCTAAAATCTGTGTTTCTCAACAGTACAGAGCAAAGTGGCCATAGAGAGAACACTGGGGCTAAAATCAAACAGGGTGTGACCTGTCTGAAACTGGGAAGCTGCCAGAACAATGCAGGTGTGGTCTTTAGGCTAACTATGGTAGAAAAAAGTTTGTACAGGACCCAACATTGCAATATCTTTGCTTCCAACTTATAAGTTACTGAAACCCTGAGTCCACTGAGATAACGTGAGAGTTATCAGAAGGCATTCAGGCTTGTCAACTTGACTCCTGGACCTGACCTGAATTGAACTGACTCACTGAGGTGGGGTCTCCCCAGGTGGCGTTACCACCTCCTCTTGGGTGTTACAACTTCCTCTTTCTCCCTGTTGATGTGAATGAAAGGAGCCCGGCTCACCTAAGGTTTTCTGTCTTGTCATAAGCCTTATCATCCACAAGTGCTAGATAAGGCCTCTTTCCTCATCCACAAAGTCCAACACAGAATGTATTTCACATGGTTATTCAGAAAAGACACATCGTACAGTGGCTAGGTGCACAAGTTCTGATCTATTTCAGACATACTCATTAGCTGTGATTTTGGGCAAGTGACATTGTCTCTCTGAGTATCAAATCAGTGTCCGGCATATATACATGTGGAGCAAGTGTTTGCTATTATCATCCACAAGTGCAGATTGCTGTTATTGACAGGCCCTGGGGCAAGGACCCAGGGTTGCCACTTTCCATATTGGGTTTAGTGATGGCCAAATTTAGCATTTAGACCACAGATCATAGAACAGGAAGGAGGCCTGGTGCAGTGACTCACACCTATAATCCTAGCACTTTGGGAGGTCAAGGTGAGAGGAATGCCTGAGCCCAGGAGTTCAAGACCAGCCAGGGCAACCTGGCAAGACCTCATCTCTACAATAAATCAAAAAAGTAGCTGGGTGTGGTGGCACACACCTGTAGTTCCAGCTACTTGGAAGGCTGAGGTGGAAGGATTGCCTGAGCCCTGAAGGTCAAGGCTGCAGTGGCTGTGAGTGTACCACTGCACTCCAGCCTGGGTGACAGAATGAGACTTTGACTCAAAGAAAAAAAAAGAACAGGGAGGAGTCAGACATGAATGAGAAAGAAACACATCTACAGCACAAACCAATCTCATTTGGAGGTTATGAATTCTGTGACCAACTAAGGCAGCTCCATACCATCAGATGCAGATATAACAGAGCTAATTTTGGAGAGTTTCCCTCCAGGGAGTGTGTGGATATGTCTGTGATTCTTCCTGCCTGGTGTTGTTTTTTTTGTATGAAACTGAAGGTATGGCCGGGCTCGTGGTTCAGCCTGTAGTCCTGCGCTTTGGGAGGCTGAGGTGAGTGGATTGCCTGAGCCCGCGGATTCAAGACCCGCTTGGGCAACTTGGCGAGCCCTCATCTCTACAATAAATCAAAAAATTAGCCGGGCGTGGTAGCGCATGTCTGTAATTCCAGCTACTTGGAAGGCTGAGGCGGAAGGATCGCTGGAGCCCAGTAGGTCGAGGTTGCGGTGGCAGGGTGAGACTCCAACTCAAAAAAAAAAAAAAAAAAAGAAACTGAAGGTATGGGTTAAAGAATATGAATGACGGGCAATCAAGGGGCAGACTGTATGAGGTAGTACATTACTGCTTGTCCAACCCATAGACCTTGTTACAGCCTTTTAAGGGCTGAATTGTCTCCCTCCAAAAAAAGATATGGAGCCAAGCATGGCTCACTGCATCCTTGAACTCCTGGGCTCCAGAAATCCTCCCACTTCAGACTCCTGACTGGCTGGGATTACAGACACCTGCCAGTATGCCCAGCAAACTTTTAATTTTTTTGCAAATATGGATCTCACTATGTTGCCCAGGCTGGTCTCAAATCCATGGGCTCAAGCAGTCCTCTTGCCTCCACCTCCCAAAGTGCTGGGATTACAGGCATGAGCCACCCTGTCTGGTAAGATCCCATTTCTAAAAAATAAATAAAAAGATATGTTGGAGTCTTAACCCCTAGCACCTCAGAATGGAACCTTATTTGAAGAGAGGGTTTTTACAGAGATAATCAAGTGTAAAATAATGTCATTAAGATGGAACTTAATTCAATATGACTGGTGTCCTCAGAAAAATCTATCATAAAGTCTATATAACACTGGCCCAAGGATGGCCCATCCATTGGCCAGCCCATGATGCATGGGGGTGGGTGCTGGCTCAAAAGGGTAAGTGGGGTCGGGCTAGGTGGCTCAGCCTGTCATCCCAGTACTTTGGGAGGCCGAGGTGAGTGGATCACCTGAGTCTGCGGGTTCGAGACCAGCCCGGGCAATTTGGCGAGACCTCCTCTCTACAATAAAGAAATAAAAATTAGCTGGGCTTGGTAGTGGGTGCCTGTAGTTCCAGCTACTTGGAAGGCTGAGGCAGAAGGATCGTCGGAACTCAGCAGGTCGACGCTGGGATGGCCGTGAGCCTGCCACTGCACTCCAGTCTGGGTGATGGAGTGAGACTCCAATTCAAAAAAAAAAAGGATACGTAGAACCAAGCAGCACTGTCTCCCTTGGGAATGTGAAATTAGAAGTATGGAGAGAGTGGCCAGCTGATCGTGGGCCTGGGCCCTTCTGGACCCAGTGCGTGCAGCCATTTTAAGGCAGATCCAAGATGAAGTCGAAGAAGCTGGAAGTGGAGCTCATTCAGCCCTGAGTTCGACCATCCTGAGGAAGAGATGGGGAGAGCCACTGTGGCCCATGGCTTCCCAGATCCCATGCCCAGTGCTGCATGTTGATCCCTGTCCAGATCACTAAAGAGCTCAAGCGCTGGACCTCTGGATGGAGAGGCACTCCCTGGGGATGGCAGAGAGGAGGAGGAAGAGGGCGTACCCAGGGCAGGAAGAGCAGTTTTCCCGCTTGGCTTGTTCCCTGTGGAGAGGTCTTGGTTTTTCTTCCCATTCTTCCTTTCTCCAAGAATACTGTGAGCACTCCAAGGGCAAGGAATAGACACGGCTCTTCTGTCTGGCCCTGGGTTCACCAAGCACAGCACATGGGACGCCAGGGGCCAAGGGATATGCGTGTGGGGAGGAGGATGAGGGAAGAAGGGAGGGAAGGAGAAAGGAAGCGATGACACTAAGGACCTGCCACCCCGAAACACAGTACCTTGGCATTTGAGAAAAGGCAGAAGCAGGAAGGTCCCTCTGACCGCCTCCAGTCCTTCTCCCCCGAGGCCAGCTGTAGGCCTGCCTGCCAGAGGTACCCTCCCTATACCTGGAGGAAAGTCCTGTCTCTGAAGAATCTTGCTAAGTCCCCCTTATTACCATCGGATCATACCCCCTTTGTCCAATCATCCTTCTGCACAACTGTCCACGCTTCACTGAACTAAACATTAAAAACACACAAGTTTTCCTGTTTCTTTGGGTCTTCATTTCTGAAGGCTTTCATGTCATATAAAACTTATTTTATTTTATTTATTTTTATTTTTATTTTTATTTTTTTGAGTTGGAGTCTCACTCTGTCGCCCAGACCGGAGTGCAGTGGCCGCTCCCGGCCACCGCAGCCTCGACCTGCTGGGCTCCAGCGATCCTTCTGCCTCAGCCTTCCAAGTAGCTGGAACTACAGGTGCGTGCTACCACGCCCAGCTAATTTTTTATTTTATTGTAGAGATGAGGTCTCACCAAGTTGCCCAGGCGGGTCTCGAACCCATGAGCTCAGGCAATCCACTCACCTCAGCCTCCCAAAGTGCTGGGATTACAGGCTGAGCCACCGAGCCCGGCTATAAAACATATTTTAAATAAACTTGTTGGCCAGGCACGGTGGCTCACGCCTATAATCCCAGTACTTTGGGAGGCTGAGGTGAAAGAATTGCCTGAGCCCATGGGTTTGAGACCAGCCCGGGCAACTTGACGAGACCTCATCTCTACAATAAATAAAATAGCTGGGCGTGGTGGCATTAGCCTATAGTTCCAGCTACTTGGAAGGCTGAGGCGGAAGGATCGCAGGAGCCCAGCAGGTCGAGACTCCAACTCAATAAATAAATAAGCAAACAAATAAATGTTATGCTTTTCTCTTGTCAAACTGTGCTTTGTTTATTTATTTATTTATTGAGCCAGAGTCTCACTCTGTTGCTCAGGTTGGAGTTCAGTGGCATGCTCACGGCCACTGCAGCCGCAACCTGCTGGGCTCAGATGATTTTTCCACCTCAACCTTCAAAGTGGCTGGAACCACAGGTACGCATCACCACAACCAGCCTAATTTTTTTTTTTTTGAGTTGGAGTCTCCATCGCCCAGACTGAAGTGCAGTGGCTGCTCCCAGCCACCGCAGCCTCAACCTGCTGGGGCTCCAGCGATCCTTCCGCCTCAGCCTTCCAAGTAGCTGGAACTACAGGCACGTGCTACCACGCCCGGCTAATTTTTGATTTATTGCAGAGATGAGGTCTCCCCAAGTTGCCAAGATGGGTCTCGAACCCGCGGGTTCAGGCAATCCACTCACCTCAGCTTCCCAAAGGCGCGGGATTACAGGCTGAGCCACAGAGCCCGGCTTCAGCCTAACTTTTTGTTTTACCGTAGATATGCTGTCTCACTACGTTGCCCAGGCTGGTCTCAAACCCCTAGGTCTGGCAATCCTTTCGCCTCCACCTCCCAAAGTGCTAGGATGACAGGTGTGAGCCACCATGCCCAGCCCAATCTGTGTTCCGTTACAGGTGATGCATCCATGAACCTTGTGATGAGTTAGTAAAAGTCAATATTTGTTCTCTCTTTCGGAAGGAGGGAGGCAGGGAGGAAAAAGGAAGGAAAAAGGAAAGGAGGGAGAATGGGGACAGAGGTGAGAAAAGAGAAAAGAGAGACGGGGGAAGTAGAGAGAAATGAAGAAAAAGACGAGGACAGAGCCAGAGAGAGAGAGAGAGAGAGAGAGAGAGAGAGAGAGAGAGAGAGAGAGAGAGAGAGAGAGAAATAGACAAAGAAAAAAACAGACAGAGACAAGGATAGAAAGACAAGAGGAGAGAGAGAGTGAGAGACAGGGAGAGAGAAAGTCCCATAGGCAGGATGGGTCTGTCTCCCTGGGTGCCATCTCTGCCCCATCTGTCCCCACTTTTCCCTGCTTTTGGGATCTCTGGGTCTCAGCCTCTTTGTACACATACGTCTCTGTGATGAAAGGAACGGTGTCCGTCTTACTCCCCATGTGTCCCCCACTGGAATACACTAAAATCTGGGCTGGACACACAGCAGGTGCTCAGGAAACACTGTGGAAGGAACTCGGGTCACTACGTCTGTCCGGTGCCCTGCCTGGCTTCCTCTCTAGGTGGGTCCCTGTCTCTCATTTCTCATTTCCCCCATTCCTGTCTTTTTTTTCTTCCCTCTCCATTTCTGAGTACCAAGTAGGTAAAAAAATTAAAAAAAAAATACTGGAAGAACAGACCTCCACAGTCCAACCTTTTGATCTCTGGGCCCCTGAACTGAGACCTTTGTATCTCCCTCCAAGTTTGTTTACAGCAAAAGGAAAAACAATAAGGCTAGTTCCTTTTTGGGTAAAAAGCAAAGCAGAATGCTCTAGAACAATGTCTCCCTCCCTCTTCACCTAGATGCATGGCTGCCAAGAGCAGGAAGCTCCTCATGACCTTGACCGTGCCTGCAGGGAGAGGGGGAGAGGGGGTGACCTCACAGAGTGACATCCAGTCTCAGGGTGGGAGCTACGCAGTGAGACGTGAGATACCAAGTTTGGAGAGAAGTCCTGCGGAACACCAACTCTGAGCCAGGGCTTTTACCTCTTTGTGCTTCAGTGTCCTTGTCTGTCCATAAGTCAGGGATAGAAACAACACCTCCCTCCAGGCTGTGTGAGCACAGTGTAAACACTCTTATTACGTGGGCTGCTCCAGGTATCAAAGCTAGGCTGATACCCCAAACTCACACTTATTTATTATTATTATTTTTTGAGTTGGAGTCTCACTCCATCGCCCAGGCTACCCCAGCGTTGACCTGCTGGGCTCCGGCGATCCTTCCGCCTCAGCCTTCCAAGGAGCCGGAACTACAGGTGCACGCTACCACGCCCAGTTAATTTTTTATTTATCGTATTGATGAGGTCTCGCCAAGTTGCCAGGGCTGGTCTCGCACCCGTAGGCTCAGGCAATCCACTCGCCTCGGTCTCCCAAAGTGCTGGGATGACAGGCTGAGTCATGAGCCTGACCCAAACTCACACTTACGTTGTGCTTGAACCTAGGTTCCCCCTCCACCCCACCTGAGGGCATTATCTTACAGATTTTTTTTTTTTTTTTTTTGAGTTGGAGTCTCACTCTGTCGCCCAGACTGGAGTGCAGTGGCTGCTCCCGGCCACCGCAGCCTCGACCTGCTGGGCTCCGGCGATCCTTCCGCCTCAGCCCTCCAAGTAGCCGGAACTACAGGTGCGTGCTACCACGCCTGGCTAATTTTTGATTTATTGTAGAGATGAGGTCTTGCCAAGTTGCCCAGGCAGATCTTACAGTTTTAACAATAACCCTGCAAGTAAGTGGCCCCAAGCCCATTTTACAAAGGAAACTGAGGCTCGGAGGTTGGCTCAGGGCCATGCGGCTAAGAGAGGAGCTCAGATGGGGGGAAGGCCCAGGGATGTGGTGGGGAGCTGGGAGTATTGAGATGGCAGGAGAACTGGAGAAGTAGCAAGCCTGAGGCCAGTGGGAGAAATCTTGGGAAATGCCAACAGGCAGTCAGAATCTAGGGTTGCTGTGCTGCTTCTGGTAAATTGGAGGAGCCTGGGGTTTTTCCTAGTCCTCTAAAATCAGGAAGTCCATCTTGTTATCCACCCTCAGTTTCTACAGCTGCATCAGGAACCTCAGGTTGGCCATGGGGTAGTAGGGGAGAGAAGCAGATCAAGGTCCCTTCCTCCTTCCAGGCCCCTGGGGTCTTCCCTAGGGAGACTGCAGGTGGATGCCAGAAGAGGGGACTAACTTCAAAGAATTCTCTCTGTGCCGTCCACTTCTTTCCATCCCAGATCCAGCCTCATCCTCTCGCCTCTGGACCTAGCCTCCTCACCTCCTCCCAGGTCTCTACTCTGCCCCCGCCTCCCCAGGCCTCCTCACCTTCAAGAAAGAATCCCAAGTCGCGCCCGGTGGCTCAGCCTGCAATCTCGCGCCTTTGGGAGGCTGAGGTGAGTGGATTGCCTGAGCCCGCGAGTTCGAGACCCGCCTGGGCAGCGAGACCTCATCTCTACAATAAATCAAAAAATCAGCCGGGCGTGGTAGCGCATGCCTGTAATTCCGGCTACTCGGAAGGCGGAGGCGGAAGGATCGCCGGAGCCCAGCGGGTCGAGGCTGCGGTGGCTGGGAGCGGCCCTGCACTCCAGTCTGGGCGACAGAGTGAGACTCCAACTCAAAAAAAAAAGAAAAGAATCCCAGTCTCTGGCCTGGCCCTGCACCCCTCTGGCCTCGTCACTGGCTGCTCCGGTGAAATAAGCCAGCTCTCCCCCCACCCAGTGCTCCATCCTGTCCCGTGGGCCTGAAGGCCCTTCCTACCCCTCACCCCCGGTAAGCTCAGCTTCCTGCTCAGCCGCACCCAGAGCTCATCACAAAGTTCTGTGCTCTGTCATCAGGACCCTGGAGAAGAGCCAGGAGCTAAAGACAAACATTTCAGGCTGTCACTTTGAATCCCCAACTTTATTCTCAGGCCTGAAACCAAAGCGGCCATTCGGGATGGGATTAGGGAGCCGGATGAGGGACCAAGCCGCCTCCCAGGGGGAGGGCAGAGCGTGGAGTGGGATGGCAGCCTGGGGTCTGTGAGGTCTCCGAGGACCTCCAGGTCCTGGCCTTATGTCCAAGGAGCACCCCCAAGAGGAGAAGAGAAAAATCTGGTTACCACCCGCTGAGCCCTGGCCTTGCTGGTGCCTGTATTATTAGCAGGCTGGCTGGTAGCTGGTGATAGGTGGGTGGGAGGGAACAGGTGGAGACCGGGAGGATGGTGGTTGGAGCTCTCAGATCCACCGGGAAGGGGGTGCTTAGGACGCCGTGCTGGCTGCGGAGGGAGAGAGCCTCCTCCCTTGGGGGCCCTGAGATGGGGGTGACTCCCAGAGGGGGTCAGAGGCCAACATGCAGACAACAGAGTCTCCACGGCCCAAATCCCTGCTCTCTGCCTGGGGCATGTGTGTGTACAGGTGTGTGCATGTGTGTGTGTGAGTGTGAGTACAGGCAGGAGGGGAGCTCCCAGCTGTTTCTCTCACCTGGTTCTGCAGGGGAAACCGGGGTGTGGGTGGCTGCGCGGCTCTACAGACAACTCCACGATCCCTTCTCTGGGTCTCTCTTCTCCCAGGGTCAAGAAACCTCCTGAGACTTCCCTCATCCGTGACTGGAAAACCCCGCCCCGGATCTACCTGTGTGGCTGGGCTGCAGGTGGAAGGTTGAGCCAGGAGCTCTCCTCCCTCCCTGCGTACCTGCCAGGAAGTCCATCTCGCTATCTGCCCTTAGTTCCTGCAGCCGCCGCAAGCCTCTCAGGCCCCGCCACAACAGTAGGGGAGAGAGGCGAGATCAAGTTCCCTTCCGGCATCTGGCTGGGTCCCTGGGGTTCTTTCTTGGAGGACTGCAGCAGCATGTCAGAACAGAAAGGGGTCACCACTCTGTTCCTCTCCTCCAGGCCCCCAGAAAGCTAACCAGGAAGGCAGCCTGGAGGAGGGGGACAGTCCACCTAGACCAGGCTCTTTCTAAGTCTGAGGCCCCCTCAGATACCTACATTTATTTATTTTGGCAAACAGCTACATCAGGCCCTCATCTACCAACCTCATTCGATCTTCACAACAATTCCGTGAGGGAGACGCTCTTGGGATCCCTGTTGTACAGAGGAGAAATCAAAGCACAGAGAGGTGAAGTAGCTTGTCCAAGGTAATACAGACAGAAAGCAGCCAAAGAGTGGATCTGACACCAGGCAGGCAGGATCTTGGAAAACACCTGGCAAACAGCAACTCTTCTCAGCTTCTCGTATTGCAAAAAAACACTTTTGGCCAGGCTCGGTGGCTTAGCCTTGTCATCTCAGCACTTTGGGAGGCTGAGGCGAATGGATCACCTGAGCCCGTGGCTTCGAGACCAGCCTGGGAAACTTGGTAAGATCTTGTCTCTACAATAAATAAAAACTTAGCCGAGCATGGTAGCGTGTGCCTGTAGTTCCAGTTACTTGGAAGGCTGAGGCAGAAGGATCACTGGAGTCCAGCAGGTCGATGCTGGGGTGGCCATGAGCATGCCTGGGCGACAGAGTGAGAGAGTGAGACTCCGACTCAAAAAAAAAAAACAACAAAAAAACACTTTTAGGAAATCACCATTTTGCACCCACCCAGGATATTACAGAAAAGCAATGCCTATCTGTGGCTGCCAGAATCAGGTGCAAGACTGAGGAGGAGTTTCACAGGGCAGGGGAGAGGCTGGCAGCGCCAGGGCCTCCAGCAATCCTAACCCTGAAAGAAAGACAAGTGGACACACCCCAGCTCAGGTGAAGCAGTGAAAGGTTCCTACCAGCCAGGAGCCTCCCTTAAAAAAAAAAAAAAAAAAAAAAAAAAGCCGGGCTTGGTGGCTAAGCCTGTAATCCTGAGCCTTTGGGAGGCTGAGGTGAGTGGATTGCCTGAGCCCACGGGTTCGAGACCCACCTGGGCAGGCGAGACCTCATCTCTACAATAAATCAAAAAATTAGCCAGGCATGGTAACATGTGCCTGTAATTCCGGCTACTCGGAAGGCTGAGGCGGAAGGATCACTGGAGCCCAGCAGGTCGAGGCTGTGGTGGCCGGGAGCAGCCACTGCACCCCAGTCTGGGCGACAGAGTGAGACTCCAACTCAAAAAAAAAAAAAAAAAAAAAGCCAGCCGGGCTCAGTGGCTCTGCCTGTAATCCTGTGCTTTGGGAGGCTGAGGTGAGTGGATTGCCTGAGCCTGCGGGTTTGAGACCCACCTGGGCAACTTGTTGAGACCTCATCTCTACAATAAGCCAAAAAATTAGCCAGGCGTGGTAGCGCGCACCTATAGTTCCAGCTACTTGGAAGGCTGAGGCAGAAGGATCGCCGGAGGCCAGCAGGCTGAGGCTGCAGTGGCCAGGAGCGACAGTGAAACTCCAACTCAATAAATAAATAAATAAATAAAGCCACCGAACCAGATCCTGCTTCTCCCTCTAGCCACCAGTTTTCAGAAAACAGGAGGATAAAGTTGCCAGTGAATTGACACCATGAGGCTGCAATCAGCCCAGGCCAGGATGTGGGACAGGCCACGGGACAAATGACCTGGTTTCCCTAGAGATTCTGTGACATGTACAAAAGAATCGGGGGGGCATTATAAAATATGCAAGACAGATGTGGGACTAACATACTTATAAATGGAGTTTTCACTTCCATGAACGGGCAGTGATTGTTCTTAAGTCACGGGATCCGGGACAACTCTTCACCCTGTAGCCTCTAGTATTCCTGGTCTCCAGGCACCTGAAGGCTTTGGGAGCATTTGACCACCACTGTGACAACTAAATATGTCCCCACAGGTTCCCAAAATTCCCCCGAGGGGACAGCACTCCCAAACCGAGGACTGTTGTCCCCCATGCTTTGCTCACCATTTCAGAAACAGAGGTGTGCTGGCAAACTCAACAACCAGGCAGGCGCTGTGGCTCACTCCTGTAATCCCAGCACTTTGGGAGGCCGATGCTAGGGGACTGCCTGAGCCCTCCGGTTCGAGACCAGCCCGGGCAACTTGGCGAGACCTAATCTCTACAATAAATCAAAAAATTAGCTGGCCGTGGTGATGCGTGCCTGTGGTTCCGGCTGCTTGGAAGGCTGAGGCGGAAGGATCACCTGAGCCCAGCAGGTCGAGGCTGTGGTGGCTGTGAGTAGGCCAGTGCACTCCAGCCTGGGCGACAGAGTGAGACTCCGACTCAAAAAAATAAAAATAAAAAAAGAGACTCTTCTGCTCAGCAGTTGTCCAATCCATTCAATAAGTATTTAATTAAGCACCTATTAGGTGCTGGAGAGCCTTTGGGGACAGGAGCAGAGAGAACTCTAACCTTGGGAAACTTAAGTAGCCATTCCACCTTGCTCCCTTTGGTCCCATCTGTTGAAAGGGAGGGAGAGGACTTGGGGTAGGGACAAGGGCACAGAGGGGCAAGTGGTGACATACCAACTTCTGCTTTGGAACTTGCAATACAATAGGAATTCAATCAGTACTTGTAAATAAATTAGTGTAACTAATACTGTCACTCCTAACTTTGCAAACATCTATTTGATATTCAGCCATATGCTGAACATGGATGCTCAGACAGATACTACAACATGGATGAATCTTTTTTTTTTTGAGTTGGAATCTCACTCTGTCGCCCAGGCTGGAGTGCAGTGGCATGCTCACGGCCACCACAGCCTCAACCTGCTGGGCTCGGGCGATCCTCCCACCTCAGCCTTCCAAGTAGCCAGAACTACAGGCACGCACTACCATACCTGATTAATTTTTTTTTTTTAATTGTAGAGACAAGGTCTCGCCAAGTTGCCCCAGGCTGGTCTCCAACCCGTGGGCTCAAGCAATCCACTCACCTCAGCCTCCCAAAGTGCTGGGATTACAGGCTGAGCCACTGAGCCCAGCCAATTTATTTTCTAAAAAAAAAAAAATCACAACCACTGCAGCCTCCACCTGCTGGGCTCAGGCGATCCTTCCGCCTCAGCCTTCCAAGTAGCTGCAATCACAGGCATGCACCACTTTGCCCAACTGATTTTTTTTATTAATTGTAGAGACAAGGTCTCACCATGTTGCTCAGGCTGTTCTAGAACTCCTGAGCTCAGGCAATCCTCTCACCTCCACCTTCCAAAGTGCTGGGATTACAGAGGTGAGCCACCACGCCTGGCCTATTTTAAAAATTAAACAGCATCTACGGTTAGCCCAACTCAGCTTAATACAAGTTTCTTCCTAAGTCATTTAGTTAGGAATTTGGGTAAGAATAATTAGGACTGGATGGACTTAAGAGGCTTAGAATAATGACCAGGTCCTAACCCCAGGAGTGCCAGTTCTGCTTTTTGCTAATGATCAGCAGAGCTGCTCGGCAAAGTGTGACTGGACCAGAGCTGAAGCTGAAATGGCTGCACTGTTGCTAGAATTACTTTACCAAGTTCCTCTATTCTAAGTTTCTTGGGGTTCCTACCTCTCACTTACATTGTGTGAATTTTATCTCAATAGGAAAATTGCAAAATAAAGTGCATTTGAACTAAACCCCTCGCCCTGCCCCAGATCCAACGTACCCCTTCTGATGTGGGGAGAAGCTCGCGCCCTGCCCCACCCCTCTCTCTTCATCCAACTCCTCCCAAGCCGGGCTCAGTGGCTCAGCCTGTAATCTCGCGCCTTTGGGAGGCTGAGGTGAGTGGATTGCCTAAGCCCGCGGGTTCGAGACCTGCCTGGGCAGCGAGACCTCATCTCTACAATAAATCAAAAAAATCAGCCGGGCGTGGTAGCGCATGCCTGTAATTCCAGCTACTTGGAAGGCTGAGGCGGAAGAATCGCCGGAGCCCAGCAGGTCGAGGCTGCGGTGGCCGGAAGCGGCCACTGCACTCCAGTCTGGGTGACAGAGTGAAAGTCCAACTCAAAAAAAAACAAAAACAAAAACTCCCACCTCATGCTTCTGAAAGGCTTTCTGAGTCACTCCCTTTGTTCAAATCTGACGCTCCCATCCCTGCCCCGGGCTCCCACAGAGGCTGTGCCCACAGAATCTCCCAGAACCAGCACAACTGCCCTAGCTGTGATCCCTTGGCCCCCAGCACAGGCATCGGGACAGTGGAGCCCCAAGTCCCAGTCAGATCGGGCTCACGTCAAGGGGAAATTAATGGCCGCCAAAGGACGCTACATCCACTCACCCCATAAATGTGTAATGAGGCAGCTCAGGGCACACAGGGTCCGGACACACAAGGCTGATGCAGCTGTGTCCTCATGGGACATTTACACTAGAGATGGGGTGACAGGCCCAGAAAGCAAATGTATGAATAAAGAGATACACATTGTGACAAGCTTTAGAAAGGAAACAAAGCACCAGGCTGAGAGAGGAAAACACAGGAGACCTCCCTTGCGGGGCGGAGGGGGGGGTGCGGGTGCCAGGGAGGGCTTCCTGGAGGATGTGCCATTTAGGCTGAGACCTGAAAGATGTTGCCAAGTGGAGAGGCAGCCCCCAGCTGTGTCTCTCTGCCCTGGCCCCTCTCCCAACCTCATCTGCTTTGGCCTAGACCTTTTGCTCGGCCCAGCCTCCTCCCAGACCCCTGAGCTGACCCCAAGGCTCCCCTGCCTACAGCCCTCTGTGGCTCCCACTTCCTGCTATTGCTTCTCCCTGGACTCACTCAAAGCCTCCCTGACCTGCCCGACCTGACCTCCATCCCTCCCCAGGCACAGCCCTTCAACCACAATCCGCTCCGTACCTGCAGTGTGAGTCCAGAGGCCCAGAATGATTCATCAGGGTCAGATCCTGAGTCAGGCAAGTGAAGCCTTTCTGCAGAAAGGCGCCAAGGTCTTTTCTGTCAGCCTCGTTGACCCTGCTGTGCATGTTCAGCCTGCATGAGCCCAGACAGTGAATAGGTGGGGAGCCCCAAGGGCACCCCACCAGCAGGTCTCTGATCTCTGAGACCAGGCCTGGTGTTCCCGGGACCCATGGCTAGCGGGCACTGGGCAAAAACAGATTCCAGGAAGTGTCAATTTAAGTTCCTTGAGAAACATGCATCACTCCTGCGTCAACCTAAAATAATCAAAAGGTTTAGAATCCACTTCAAAGAGTTTACTCAAGTGCAAAGTGTGAGGTTGGTCATCCAAGGGCACCTGGATACTAAAGAATGCTAGTCAGTGTTCCTGGAGTGAGGAGAGCATCCTAGAGGAAGTAACATTTGGGCTGAGACCAGAAGGATATTCCAAGTGAGTATTGTTTATATAGGTAAAAACGGAGTGCTGAACAGAATTACAACATTGTCCATACAAAGGCCAACATACAGACGGAAGGGCTGATTGGCTACTATGGATTAGGTTCTAAGGGGGCTTTTTTTTTTCTTTGAGTTGGAGTCTCACTCTGTTGCCCAGGCTGAAGTGCAGTGGCACACTCATGGTCACTGCAGCCTCGACCTGCTGGACTCAGGTGATCCTTCCACCTCAGCCTTCCAAGTAGCTAGAATTATAGGCACATGCCACCATGCACGGTTACTTTTTTTTTTTTTAGTTGAAGTCTCACTCTGTTGCCCAGGCTGGAGTGCAGTGTCATGCTCATGGCCACCACAGCCTCAATCTGCTGGGCTCAGGTAATCTTTCCACTTCAGCCTCCCAAGTAACTGAAACTACAGGCACACACTATCATGCCCAGCTTATTTTTTTTATTTATGTAGAGACGAGGTCTCACCAAGTTGCCCAGGCTGGTCTCGAATCCTTCAGCTCAGGCAATCCTCTCACCTCAGCATCCCAAAGTGCTGGGATTATAGGCGTGAACCATCACACCCAGCCTTTAAACATTTTTTTTCAGCCACTCAAACTTTATTTTTAAAATTTACCTTCACCACACATTTGAAAGTGTAAGGAAGCTCCTTCCCCCACCCCAAAAGTTCATAAACAGCAGAGCAAATTTATATTAAAAATAACTTATTAAAAAGGCAAAAGATAGTATCCGTGGGCGTAAGTCCAACTTCTAAGAGGTTGTGCAATCCTCAGGTAATCAGAGCACCAAGGCTAGTGATGAGTGGAGACTTTTCTTTGAACAGAGCATGTTATTCGGGTGTGACCTTTGATATTTAAAAACACTAAAACACTGACTCATATGTGAGGGAACTTCCAGTGACAGTGATCCATGAGTATTCATATTTTCTGATGACACAGGAACTAAGAGGATAAAGGAACTCAAAAAAATTAAGCAGCATTCTGTTTATAGGATAGCCAGTTCCCAGATACGGTTCATAAAAGTAGGGTTGCAGGTTATCCACAAAAGGTTTTCGTCTAACTTGGACCCAGAGCCATAGTTCACTACAGGTTATAAACAAATCATTAAGACCATGAATCAACACAGAAAGCATGAGGACTTCTCCTAACACACCAGAGATCTTCATTGCTTCAGGTCATGAACTAAGCAATCACAGGAAATGGGATTTTAAATATTTTTTTTAATTAAAAAATTTACTAACCACAAGGATCTCTTCTAGTCTAGGTTTGAATGAAGAACAGGGAGTCTGGTTAATGTATAACATCGCAACACAAAGGTTAGGAAGCAACAATAACCCATTAGAGAAGAAAAATAGCCAGGTCACCTGAGTCCACTTCCGGGACCTAACTTTCTCTGGCCCCCCACCTTGTTAAGCCCTGGACTGGCTCTGAGAGACAGACTGAGAGTCTGAGGCCTTTGGGAGCCTGAAAGAAGCTTGTTCTTTCTGAGAGCTGCTACATGTGAGGTTTCATATGCATAAAGAGACTGCCTTGCGTTCCCTGTCAGCCCTTCCGCCCTCTCTCTCACAGCCTGTCTTGCCGAGCCCCAAACCCCAATTCTTTCTCAACTTCAAGGCAATCTAAAAACTTCAACCAGTCGGGCATGGTGGCTCATGCCTACAATCCCAGCACTTTGAGAGGCTGAGGCAAGAGGATTGCCTCAGTTCAGCGGTTCGAGACTGACCTGAGCTATATGGTAAGATGTCGTCTCTACAATGGAAAGAAAAAATTGGCCAGGTGTGGTGGCGCTGTAGCGGGAAGACAGAGAGGTTGTGACACGGAGACTATTATAGGAAGTGGCAATTTTATTTACGCTGGCAGACTCGGCGGGCTAATGTTGCCAGGCCGAGCCCCCCCAGAAAGAGAGAAGAGGGGTCTTATACCTTCGTTTAGGTAAGGGAGGGGGGTTGTGTTGAGCGATTACACATTTTCTTTGGAATTCACAAGGCTGTAGTCAGAAAATCAGATCTTCCAAAGAACAAATGGTCTCCAGGAAACGCACAGCAAGCAGGGTTGTAAACTGTCAACTTCAAAAGAGAGGTTTTGGATAAATCTGTGAATTAGTTACTCTTTTGCATTTCCATGATAGCCGTCAGTCCTTGGCTATTTGGATTTTCTCAAACAAAACTGGTCTGGAGGGTTTTCAGAGCTCGTCAATTTTCAAAAGGAATAATTTTACCTGCTACCAGTCCCCTCTCTGCCACATTCCCCCATTTGATGCTCGACCTTTTATGGGTTAAGAGCATCATCTTTAGTTTTTCGTTCAACAACTGTTTCCACAAACTGAGAAATGGCGTGCATAATTATTGGGGCTATGCAAGGGAGGACAAGACAGGATCCCACCAATAGGACTACAGGTCCAGTAATGTACTTAAATCCTTCTAGATCTGAGAACATGTTTTCAAACCAATTGCCGATTTTTATGCCTTGCCATTTTTGTACCGGGACATGGGCAAGCTTTTTAACATTGGTGGCTATATCAGTTATAACTATTTTTATCTATTTGCAAACAACAGTTAGAGCTATTAAATTTATCACATACTTCTTCCACTAGCTGGTAGTTCAAAGCTAAACGTTTTTGATAAATAGCTGCATGCATTTGGGCTTGTTGCTAAGCAACAAGCCCAAAAGTCATGGCTGTTTGATTAGTTACAACTTCCAAGACAGTTTGTAACCTGATAATGTGATTTAGCATATATATAGGCATGCGGTATTTCCGAATCCCATCTTGTGCCCATGTGGCTAGGCCATAAGTATTTATAATTCTCTGGGGTGGTCATTTGTTATTCTCCAAACCTGGGTCCCTCCTATATTAGGAACTTGGTTGAGGGATCGAGCGTTTCGTGTTTTGAGGCTTTCATAAAGGGGAATGCCTAGTTCATCCTCCTTGGGTTTGGCAGAAGGAAAAATCCTGACTGGATTACTCCTATGGTACATGTGCCTTTCCACAATGCTGGGAGCTGGGCATATGCAACCTTTTCACATGTCCAAAATAGCCATTTAGTACATTGAGAAGATTTCGTTGCATAAGCAGATGCCCAATACCAAACAGGCCTTATTGGCCACCAGAGAAAACTTCTGGCTGGGATGAATAACGATGGAAAACTCTTACGTCTGGCCAGATAGTTTCTATACATGTACATGCTGGGTGTATGAGGGAAGCAATAAACACCCAAATTAGGCAGAAATACATTAAGAGCACAAGAACACTTCCTATTATAAGAAAGAATGAGCCGGGTTCGGTGCCTCAGCCTGAAATCCCAGTGCTTTGGGAGGCCGAGGTGAGTGGATTGCCTGAGCCCGTGGGTTCGAGATCTGCCTGGGCAACTTGGTGAGCCCTCATGTCTACAATAAATAAATAAATAAATTAGCCGGGCGTGGTAGCACTCGCCTGTAGTTCCAGCTACTTGGAAGGCTGAGGCGAAAGAATAGCCAGAGCCCAGCAGGTCAAGGCTGCAGTGGACGGGAGCGGCTACTGTACTCCAGTCTGGGCAACAGAGTGAGACTCCAACTCAAAAAAAAAAAAAAAGAAAGAAAGAATGGAAATGCTAGTGAGACCCTTTTCTAACATGTTCAACAGGGGCAACTCTGTTAATTCTATAGCAAATAAAGTCAGTTTTACAGCAATTAAAATGACAAACAGTTTAGCATAGATAAAGGTTGACAAAGTAAAACAATGGCTTATCAGTGATGTCCTGTTGAGTTCTTAAGCTGAATCCTCAATTTTCTGCCTTGCGTCAATCAACCAGCCTCCGGTGTGTGACTGAAGCAGGGCTGAAGTATCCTCAGGCTTCTAGAGCAGGGCTTGAGAAATTTGTTCTGGGTCCTCTGTTGGGCTTGGTGACTTTCCGGAGGGTCAGCTTAAGGGGTATCGCCGAATCTGCGGTGCACTCCCAGTCCTGAAAGGCCGACTTAATTCTGCTATATAAAAGAACAGTAGAGACCCGCCTGGGCAACTTGGCAAGACTTCATCTCTGCAATAAATAAAAAATTAGCTGGGTGTGGTAGCGCGCACCTGTAGTTCTAGCTACTTGGAAGGCTGAGGCGGAAGGATCGCTGGAGCCCAGCAGGTCGAGGCTGTGGTGGCCAGGAACGGCCACTGCACTCCAGTCTGGGTGGTGGAGTGAGACTTTAACTCAAAAAAAAAAAAAAAAAAATAAGAACAGTAAATGGCCCCCCGCTCCAGAGGGGCTTTAGAGGTTGTACATTCCATTCTTTTACCCATACCATATCGCCTGGCTTAAAAGAATGGGCATCAGTAGTTAAACTAATTGGCAAACGTTCTCTGACTTGACAATGGATGGCATTTAGGACTGAACCTAAGGCTTGCATTTGCTATTTTAGGATAAGACTTCCTAATTCCTTTAAGTCTTCCTGTATGCCCTTAAGGAGAAGGGGTGGCCACCCATAAAGAATTTTAAAAGGCGAGAAGCCTGTTTAATTCATTTAAAGACCCGTTTCTGGGCCTTTTCCCATAGCAGGGGCTCTTGTCAACCCCCTTTGAGGCTTCATAGAGGGGTTTCATCATGATAGAGAAGTCAGGTATTTAAATTCTACAGACTAGTATAGGAACAGGACCACCCTTAGGGTCCTTTTCTCTTTTCTTACAGTTGTTGGTTGGGTCCTTCCTTTCTTTAATTTTTTAGCAGCACTACTCCTCTGGGATGTTTGAGTTTTTTATGATCTAGGAAGTGTCTAGGGAAGTAAGCTTATAAACTGTGATTAAAATTTATCCCAAATGGACAACACATTTCCTTATGAGCATTTATGTTTGTGGCTCTATTTCCTTCAGAGGTATAGGAAAAAGGCTTACCGTTAAACAATTTCAGAGTTTTAACGAATCCCATTTCAGGGACTTGGATCCTGAGCGATGCAATACTAAATACCTATGATTAGTGTTTACTTGTGTCTCCAAAGGATTTCTAGTGATTATTATGCTAAATCACAAATTGAAAGATTGTACTGTCCTAGTCCTACATCTGATGGAGTTTTCTTTGGATTTGCAAGGGGTGGGATAGGTTGCCACTCAGTCTGCAATAGAAATGTTTGAATGCCTTCTAAAACCTACCTATAGGAAATTTTTTTTTTTTTTTTTTTGAGTTGGAGTCTCACTCTGTCGCCCAGACTGGAGTGCAGTGGCCGCTCCCGGCCACTGCAGCCTCGACCTGCTGGGCTCCGGCGATCCTTCCGTCTCAGTCTTCCAAGTAGCCGGAATTATAGGCATGCACTACCACGCTCGGCTGATTTTTTGATTTATTGTAGAGATGAGGTCTCGCTGCCCAGGCGGGTCTCGAACCCGCAGGCTCAGGCAATCCTCTCACCTCAGCCTCTGAAAGGTGCGGGATTACAGGCTGAGCCACCGAGCCCGGCTAGGAAATTTATTTATGTCTAGCCTGTGCTAGCTACCCTGCCTCAATTATTTATTCTTTAGAGATTTTTCGATCCCATAATCATTTGGGGTGCTGAGCAGTGAAGGTTCATCTTCTGTAATTTCCTCAGAGCTGATAATGGGTGTAGTCCTGCCTAGCCAGAGATTGAAAATCTCTCCCTGTCTGCCTTGAGGTGTCCAGATTTGCTTCAGCAGTGGCATTGTTTGCAGGTACTGACTGGAATTCTTGCATGACCGTTATGTGGGCATGAAATTACTGGATTCTGGCTCGATAAAAGGAATAAAGTCAGGCATACATTTTGACAATTTTAGGTAGTGGCTGATTACCTTTTGTACAAAAGCTACAAGGCCCGAAGTTATTAGCATTACTTAAGTGATAAACTTTAATTTCTGTGGCTTTATTACAAGTACCAGCCTTTGGAGTTTTTAATGTATTTATGAACTATAATGGTAGCCTGACAGATTGTTTTAGACTATAATTTGAACTAGGCACTCAAGTAAATTTTATATAAAATTTAAAGAGAAATCCAAAAATGTTTGAAGACTTACATTCAGAAAAGACTTTATTATGCCTAGATTGTTTATAGAATTTCTTTTGTATATATATATTTTTCATAAACTTTCCTCATACCATTTTTGACATGCTTATACCATTTTATTTTTGTTCTCTTCCCCCTTTAAAAAAATTCTCAGATAACTATTTGATTTATTATAGGACAGAAATTTACCATATAACATTTGTTTTCTTTAGATAAAAATATCTTTTCTCTTTTTTTTTGTTTTCTTACTAAAACATTATTTGTACACCAACAACCTTTTTATATTTTTCCTTTGCTTTTTGCTTTCCTTTGTATTTATTTATAGATAACCTTTCACAGTTGTAATTTGAATTTACCTTTTAGTAACTGTTAGGTGAAACATTTTACTTTTGGAACACTTTTAACTCCCACTAGAGAGCAGGCTTTAGGAGAAAGAAGTTCAGTATGAGCACAAAGGCTAAAAACTTAGCCTCAGTATTAATTAAGAAATTAATTTGGACCCCAGCCACATTCATATAGACCCAAGGATTCTCTGGGGTGATGGCAAACAGAGCACTAGGCTAGGCTGTGCCTCTTCCCCTTCAGTTAATAGCCACAATTACCGAGCTAGGTGTTTCCCCCCCACCTTCAGGAGAGGCCACACCATCTCCTTCAGTGGCTTTTTAATCTGGATGTTGGACAAGGTCTTGGGGGCTTAGGCCATCAAGAACAACTGTGTTTTAAGTGCCCAGATTGACCACATTCACAGCAGCTGATACCATCCCTCTTAGCAGGTTTATCCTTATCAGGCTTCTTTTGGGTGGCTGAAGCTTTGCCTTTAGTGGCAACTGCCAATAGGTTTGTTCATTATGAGCACAAGGGCTAATTTACCAACTCTGGTGTTCTAGTGTAGCTTAGTCAAACTTTTGTTTATTGCTTAAATTCTATTACTGCTGTGTCTCGTGGGGGCATGGTTGAACAAGATGTTATGAGCTACTTATTAGTGTTCTTGATGTCTGCTCCTTTTGGTCTGTTGGGACCTAGAGGGCATTCTCACTGGACGGCAGATACTTGCATGTATAATTTACTAGGAACTAATAAAAAGGCTAGGACCTTTCCTCTGGCTGGTGCTCATTTTGGAGTTCTTCTCCCCCCCTTTTTTCTCTTAATATTTCAGTTTCTAAGAACTTCAGAAGCTTTCTATAATTGGGAGTTTGGTATTCATAGTCCTCGGTCAAGCCTCTGGAGTTGGGCATTTAATATTCTATAGGATATAATCTTGTTTGTAAAGTAGCGAAATAATTTTTTTAAATGCCTCTGCATACAGAACTTTTGACTATTTTTTTTAGGTCTACAAAGTGAATTTAATTGCCAGATCATTTTACTTCTTTTCTAAATCTCATTATCTGTTAACCTGTAGTGAGTTCAAATTTGATTTTAATAATGTACTTATTATTATTATTTTTAAACCATGTAATTTTAATTTGCTTTAATTATTTAAAATCTGTCCCATTGGGGGTGTCTGAGGGTACAGATTATTACACATTTTCTTGGTCACGTTTCTTGAAAACCCAGAATTTGTTTTGAACATTTGTAATTTATTCCTCAAAGGAGAATTCTAAAACAAACAAATATCTAAATAAAGCCATAAACAGCAATGCCAGGTATCCCTGGGACTCTGATGGCTTCTTCCAAGTTGAGTGTTCTCAGCTCTCCTTGAAGCCCCCTTTTTTTTTGTTCTATCACTTTCCAATGATGCCTACAAAATGACTTGGTACAAAACCTTTTTAGAGTGAACAGACCATGTAGATGTAAAATGATCTGTTTCTACTTATTCCTAATTATGAACAGGCAAAATTGTCAAAAATCCTCATGAATTAGTAAACAGTAGCCATAGTTGCAAGATGTGGACAATTAAATGAGAGTGATTAGGTCTTACTCTATGCTCCACAGTGTGTGCCTAGTACTTGACCTGTCCCTTAGGTGAAGTACCGAGCTTGCAAGGTGACTTAATCAGGTGGGAATGGCCAGTTCCCATGCCTTATTAAGTCCTGGATAGTACTCAGCATTTAAAACTTTACCAGTCTTGTAAGAGGTGTGCTAGTCAGGCATAGTCAAAAAAGCAAAGCAAGCAGTAGGCCGGGCTCAGTGGCTCAGCCTGTAATCCCAGCACTTTGGGAGGCTGAGGTGAGTGGGCCTGAGCCCGCGGGTTTGAGACCCGCCTGGGCAACTTGACAAGACCTCGACTCTACAATAAATAAAAAATCAGCCAGGCGTGGTAGCGCGTGCCTGTAGTTCCAGCTACTTGGAAGGCTGAGGCGGAAGGATCACCGGAAGCCCAGCAGGTCGAGGCTGTGGTGGCTGGGAGGGGCCACTGCACTCCAGTCTGGGCGACAGAGTGAGACTCCAACTCAAGAAAAAAAAAAAAGGAAGCAATAGTGTTATCTGGCATTACAGTATAAAGTAGGGACATAGTATACATCACACGACTCTAAGAGACTTCCCAACAGTTTTATAGGGACAAGCAGTTGATTATGATCTTAGGCAAGGTCTAAACCTTTAGAAACAGACTTACTTTTAACTAACCTGGCTTTTTGCATTTGAAAACAAGAACAAGCTGGGCTCCGTGGCTCAGCCTGTAATCCCACGCCTTTGGGAGGCTGAGGTGAGTGGATTGCCTGAGCCCGCGCGTTTGAGACCCACCTGGGCAACTTGGTGAGACCTCGTCTCTACAATAAATAAAACAATTAGCCGGGTGTAGTAGTGCGTGCCTGTAATTCCAGCTACCTGGAAGGCTGAGGCGGAAGGATCGCCGGAGCCCAGCAGGTTGAGGCTGCGGTGGCCGGGAGCAGCCACTGCACTCCAGTCTGGGCGACAGAGTGAGACTCCAACTCAAAAAAAAAAAAAAAGAAAAGAAAACAAGAACGTCTATTCAGTCCCTTAGTTGCCAGAGAAAGATTACAAAATTATTTTCTCCAAGGTTAGCATTAACTTGCACTGAGTTAGCAAAAGTCTAAGTAGCATATAGGAGACATTTCTATGTTTCTTTACAGGTGGATTAGAATGAACTCCTTCAGAATTTATGAAGGAGAACACAGGCTAAGGAAGGGAGGGGATGTGGTCTCGGGAAAGAATTCAAGATAACCGGTAGCACTTCACATACGCAACAGGCAATTTTCCCACAACCTTAACAACAAAAGGCAGGAATTTTAACAGTGCCAACGGGTTGGGAGAAACACCACACAATAAAGGGAAGGAAACATAAAACAACATAAAGAAACATGAGCCACCGGGCTCGGTGGCTCAGCCTGTAATCCCGCGCCTTTGGGAGGCTGAGGTGAATGGATTGCCTGAGCCCGTGGGTTCGAGACCCGCCTGGGCTGTGAGACCTCATCTCTACAATAAATCAAACAATCAGCCAGGTGTGGTAGCACATGCCTGTAATTCCGGCTACTCGGAAGGCTGAGGTGGAAGGATCGCCGGAGCCCAGCAGGTCGAGGCTGCGGTGGCCGGGAGCGGCCACTGCACTCCAGTCTGGGCAACAGAGTGAGACTCCAACTCAAAAAAAAAAAAAAACAAAAAAAAGAAACATGAGCCAATCAAGTGTTTAAAAGACAGTATGTCCCATCAAGCAAAGCACAATAACCCAATCAGCTCCTCAGCAGATTCAAAATGACAGACACACACAAACAAGAGAATGAGGGGCATGGGAAACATCCGCTTCGTCCCCCTCCAGCCATAATCCTCGCAAAGATATCTCAGATACCTCTTAGCGATTGGCAGGTTGGTACACCCCCAACGCAGACTAACTTTATGTGGAGCCCTCCTGCTGTCTGTCTCATTCACACACAATCACACAGTACATTCTTCAACCCTCTGCCTTAATCCTAGGAGCCTACAGGTTCATCTTCAGACAGTGTTTCCTTCCACTGCCTTCCAGCCCTTTCCTTCAGGCTGGAGATTACCAGCGGACTCCGGGAGGTGATCATGCTCCTCTTCTGCCATCCATTGGCAGGTCTATGCAAAGGCCCTTATTCCTACCCTTTCTGTTGGGTGGTCTTTCTGTCTTTTCCGTCAGGTGGTCATCCTCATGCCAGTTCCTCACCTCTTGGGTCCCTGTTGTGCTTTCGTGGTCCAAGCCTCAGTGCTCTGGGAGGACCCTCCCTCCTATGGATCAAAAGGTCCGTTTTGCGCCAGGCGAGATTGCCCTTTCCGTTGCCCCGGAGGTCGTACCCTGATGACAAAGAAGGTGGAACACACCATCTCCGAACTCTCCTTTCCCGGCCAATGCACCAGAATAATGTAGCAGGAAGACAGAGAGGTCATGACACTGAGACTATTATAGGAAGTGGAAATTTTATTTACGCCAGCAGACTCGGCAGGCTAACACTCCCAGGCCAAGCACCTTAGAAAGGGAGAAGAGGGGTCTTATACCTTTGTTTAGGTAAGGGAGGGGGGTCGTGTTGAGCAATTACATATTTTCTTTGAAATTTACAAGGCTGTACTCAGCAAAATCATTCAAAGAACAAGTGGTCTTCAGGAAATGCATGGCAAGCAGGGTTTTAAACTGTCAACTTCAAAAAAGGGGTTTTGGATAAATCTGTAAATTAGTTACTCTTTTGCATTTCCATGAAAGCCATCAGTCCTTGGCTATTTGGTTTTTCTCAAACAAAACTGGTCTGGAGGGTTTTCAGAGCTTGCTGATTGACTTTCAAAAGGAATACTTTCAAAAGGAATAACTGCTACCAGCCCCCTATCTGCCACAGCGCATGCCTGTGGTTCCAGCTACTTGGAAGGCTGAAGCCAGAAGGATCGCCTGAGCCCAGCAGGTCGAGGCTGCAGTGGCCATGAGTGTGCTACTACACTCTAGCCTGGGTGACAGAGTGAGACTCGAACTCAAAAAAAAAAAAAAATTAGTGTGCCCAATTTTTAGTCCCAGCTACTTGGGAGGCTGAAGGTGAAAGGATCGCCTGAGCCCAGTAGGTCGAGGCTGCGGTGGCCGTAAGTGTGCCACTGCACTCCAGCCTGGGCAACAGTGTAAGACTCCCACTCAAAAAAACCCCAAAATACCAAAAACAACCTTCAGCCACCTGGCCCTTTCTTTGAGTTTGCATATTTTATATGAGTCCCATGTGCACGTAATAAGATCTGTATGCCTTTCTTCTGTTAACTGGCTGACATCGATTTGTTTTATAGACTCAAATTATTGAAACTTCCAGGGAAAAATTTAAACCTCCCTCCAGTTTTGGCACTGGGAGCGCAATGCAAATCAAATCACTCTGTGAGTTTCAGAGCCTACAGACGATGGTCCTGGGACAACTGACAAGGAGCCAGCAGAAAAAGGTAAAGTTTCTTTCCAAAAGTCAGGTCCTGAGATCTCTGCCTATAGCACCAGTCAGATGAAGGTGGTAGGAGTCTTTTTCCCTTCTCAAAAATAGATTAACAGGAAAAAATGCACTTGACCTAGATTGCTTATAAAATAAAGTGGTTGTTATTTAAAAATAAACTTTTAAAAGATCTCTCGTCTTAAACATCTCATTGGTACCTATGAGAAGATACAAAGGAATATTGTCTTAGAAAGCCCCTTGGCAAGATTTAAGAAACACACATATAAGAAATCAGGCATCAGATGTAAAACAAAGTTAGAATCCTTTGTATTGTCACAGACTGGCTGGGTTCTTATGCCTGCTTGCTGCCCAGAAAAACCCAAGATTGACACAGCCATTACAGAGGAGAAAATTTTAATATTGCAAAGCAGCTGAGTAAGGAAGATGGAGATATTTCTCAAATCTACCCCCCCACACCCAATAATTCAGAGGCTAGGTAAGGGTTTTTGTTTTGTTTGAGTTGGAGTCTTACTCTGTTGGCCAGGCTGGAGTGCAGTGGCACGCTCACGATCACCGCAGCCTCAACCTACTAGGATCAGGTGATCCTTCTGCCTCAGCCTTCCAAGTAACTGAAACCACAGGTGCACGCCACCACATCTGGCTAATTTTTTGATTTATTGTAGAGAAAAGGTCTCCCTGTGTTTGCCCAGATTGATCTCAAATCCCTGGACTCAGGCAATCCTCTCGCCTCCACCTCCCAAAGTGCTAGGATCACTGGTGTGAGCCACTATGACCAGCAGAGGCTAGGGTTTTTAAAGGGAATTTGATGGGCAGGGCCTAGGGACTGCTGACTGGATGATGATATCATACGGGTGTTGAACCTGAGCTCACGTTGCAGTGCCAAGTTCTGGCAGGAGGCATCACAGAACTGGTGGAGTCAGCTTCCTGGTGTGTGTTCTGGGCCTGGGTGGGAACTCAGTTCCACCAGAGTCCGATAAATGGCATTGAAAAATATCACACAGCTGGGCATGGTGGCTTACACCTATAATCCCAGCACTTTGGGAGGCCAAGGTGAGAGAATTGCCTGAGCTCATGGGTTTGAGACCAACCTGGGCAACTTGGTGAGACCTCATTTCTACATCAAAAAATGAGCTGGGTGTGGTGGAGCACACCTGTAGTTCCGGCTACTTGGAAGGCTGAGGTGGAAGGATCACCTGGGTCCCGCAGATCGAGGCTACGGTGGCCATGAGCGTGCCACTGGACTCCAGCCTGGATGACAGAGTGAGACTCTGACTTTTAAAAAAAAAAAACAGAGACCCCAGACTGAAGACTCTGTGGCAAGAGGATGCCCAATTCCAACCCGACTCTGATACAGCATAGCAGGACAGAGAGCACGCCCCCGAGGATACACAAACATGTCACCCAAGCATGCTTCTCTGACATTTATCTATTTTTAGTTGGAGTCTCACTCTGTCACTCTCGGCTACTGCGGCCTTGACCTGCTGGGCTCAGGTGATCCTTCTGTCTCAGCTTTCAAGCAGCTGGAACCACGCCCAACTAATTTTTTGATTTATTGTAGATATAAGGTTTCCCCCAAGTTGCCCAGGCTGGTCTTGACCCCCTGGGCTCAAGCAATCGTCTCGATCCTACCTCCCAAA
The DNA here is from genome assembly GCA_027257055.1 of Cephalopachus bancanus. Taxonomy (NCBI): domain Eukaryota; kingdom Metazoa; phylum Chordata; class Mammalia; order Primates; family Tarsiidae; genus Cephalopachus; species Cephalopachus bancanus. Next base: position 47,281 of record JAPVLO010001129.1, on the reverse strand, counting down.
GTGCTGGGATTACAGGTGTGAGCCACCGCACCTGGCTTCTCTACATATTTTGAGGACCCTGCACGTCATCTTTTGGGGAAATCTTCATCTGTAGAGAATGCCCTTTTCCTAGGAAGATCTGACACCCTGTAAGACAGTTACCACCTGTTCTTTTGGGAAAGTCTGCTACTTGGAGGTTTCCCCCCACATAACAAGGACTGTGGCTATCACCTTATCTTCACTCAGGCTTTTTTAAAATCTGATTTTCAAATTCTTTAGACAGAACTTAACTCTTTCAGCCAATCACCAATCAAAAAATCCTTGAATTCACCTATGACCTGTAAGCCCCCTACACCCTTGAAGATATGTCTCGCCTTTCTGGGCCTAATCAATGTAAACTCACACATAATGATTTATGTTTTGCCTGTAACTTCTGTCTCCCAAAAATGTGTAAAAACCAAGTTATAATTCAACCACCTTGGACACATGTTCTCAAGGGCTTCTTGAGTCTGCATTAGAACTCATATTTTATAGAGTTTGGCTTTTTTTGTCAATACTTTCTTTCTTGGAGAAATAAGCCAAAAAGGAAAAAAACCAGCTTAAGAGTTGATAATCAGCCGGGCTCGGTGGCTCAGCCTGTAATCCCGCGCCTTTGGGAGGCTGAGGTGAGTGGATTGCCTGAGCCGGCGGGTTTGAGACCCACCTGGGCAGCGAGACCTCATCTCTACAATAAATCAAAAAATCAGCCGGGCGTGGTAGCGCATGCCTGTAATTCCGGCTGCTCGGAAGGCGGAGGCGGAAGGATCGCCCGGAGCCCAGCAGGCGAGGCTGCGGTGGCCGGAAGCAGCCACTGCACTCCAGTCTGGGCAACAGAGTGAGACTCCAACTCAAAAAAAAAGAGTTGATAATCAAAACTGTATATTATGTGTATTATATAATATTTATTTTTTTTTGAGTTGGAGTCTCACTCCGTCGCCCTGACTGGAGTGCAGTGGCATGCTCCCGGCACTGCAGCCTCGACCTGCTGGGGTCCGGCAATCCTTCCACCTCAGCCTTCCAGGGAGCCGGAACTACAGGTGTGCACTACCACACCCCGCTAATTTTTGATTTTTGTAGAGATGAGGTCTTGCCAAGGCCCCGGGGGGGTCTCGAACCCACGGGCTCAGATAATCCACTCACCTCAGCCTCCCAAAGCGTGGGATTACAGGCTGAGCCACTGAGCCCGGCCAAAACTGTATATATTTTAAAACTTCTGTTCTCTTTTGGATCCTACTTCTCCCATGGGAATTTTTTCCAGTCACTGAAACCCCTTTTTTTTAAATTTGATAAAAAGGGGGCCCTCCCAAACCAGAATTTATATATTAAAAAGTGTGTATTTATTCTTACATGTTTAAACTTCAGTCACCTTCAAAGAACTCTCCATTTGATGCAATACACCTGTCAAGACGCTTTTTTCAAAACAGTTTTTAAATCATCATTTTTGATCCCCTTTAGTGCTTTCTGCTGGGTTTTCCCCCCACCTCTTCCAAATGGGCAAAATGTTTCCCTTTAAGGACCTTTTCTTCTGGGAAACAAAAAAAGTTGCTTGGGGTGAGATAGGTGAATAGGAAGGGGGGGAAAAAGGGGGTCATGCCATTTTGGTCAAAAACTGCTGAACACTCACTTGGTGCAGTGTGGGCAGGTGGGTTGTCAAGGTGGAAGAACCCGGCACCTGTTTGCCACAACTCAGGACGTTTCTTCTGCAAATCGTGATGCAACGTTTTCAAAACTTCCATATAAAAACTTGGGTTGACCATTTGATCTGGAGGAACAAATTCTAAGAGTACTACAAGGGACCTACCCTCCAAAGATACTTATCCAAAGATAATTCTGTGGGTTTTTTGGGTCCCCTTATATTCTAACCCTCTATTCACTTCCTTTCTTGTTGGCATGAATTTTGCTGAGAAAGATGTAAAATCTCATTGGGTTTTTGGAAAGCTTAAAATCTCCCCAAATTGGCAACTCCGAGACTTGCTCTCCCAGTTACTTCTATTACTCCTTCCTTTTGCCACCTTGGATGCCACATGAAGCGACTTCAAGCAGACATCCATGACCCTGGAACCCCCTTTCAGAAAACAACCAAAGGGACCACAGACCTCCTTTTTGGGGTCTTCTGACTTCCCCATGGAGCTTGAGAGTGGTGGCTGGGTTCCTCTCAGGCCTAAAGTTCTGTTCTCTTGCATTGAACTTCCTGATCTCTTTGGTTTTGGGGGTCACCAAGGGGCATGTTATGCTGTAGGAGAACACTTGGCCTTTGTGCTGTGATAACTAGTCACTGTCAAGAGCTCCAATGTGAAAGATAATGGACAATGTTACAATGAATGGTTACTACCACAGTATGCACACTCTTATCTCCCTCCCTTCTGTGTTTTTACATTAGAAAACCTCAGATTTCTGAGACCAGCAGAAATTGTTTTTTCTTTTTTTTTTGAACTGGAGTCTCACTCCATCTCCCAGGCTGTAGTACAGTGGCACACTCACGGTCACCTCAGCGTTGACCTGCTGGACTCCAGCAATCCTTCTGCCTCAGCCTTCCAAGTACTTGGAATTACAGGTGCATGCTACCATCCCGGCTAGCTTTTCTTTCTTGATTTATTGTAGAGAGGGGGTCTCGCCAAGTTGCCGGGGTTTGGTCTCAAACTTATGGCCTCAGGTAATCCACACGCCTTGGCCTCCCAAAGTGCTGGGATTATCAGCTGAGCCACCAAGCCTGGCCCAAAAATGAACTATAAAGTGTATGGGGCAGTGAGGCACACTGGGGGAGTGCTGGTCAACCCAGCCCAAGGCCGCTTCCCTCTTGAGCTTTTGCAGCGGCTATAGGGGACCTGGGATTCTGCTTCGGAATGGGATGCTGATTTCTGAGACGGAGGTGTGCTGCCTTCCAGTTGTTCCTGCCTTTCGCATGTATGAGGACTGCAGGCCAGCCCTGAAAGCTTCAAAAGCTACGCCCTTATTTGTTAATAGGCTCAGTCCTGATTGCAGTAATCCAGTTAAAAACCAGAAAACATGCTGGGGATAGTGGCTCGTGCCTGTAATGTCAGCACTTTGGAGGCCTAGGTGAGAGGACTACCCGAGCCCAGGATTCAAAACCAGCCTAGGTAACCTGATGAGACTGCGTCATCTCTACAATAAATCAAAAAATTAGCGGGGCATGGTGGTACATGCTTATAGTCCTAGCTACATGGAAGGCTGAGGGGGAAGGATCGCCCGAGCACATAGGTTGAGGCTGCGGTGACCATGATTGTGCCACTGCACTCTAGACAGGCGACAGAGTGAGACTTCTACTCAAAAAAAAAAAAAAAGAAAAAAAAAAACAAAAAATTCCCAGAAACATTAAAAGCCATCCATCTAATAAAAATTGAGTTTTAGCCGGGCTCGGTGGCTCAGCCTGTAATCCCACGCCTTTGGGAGGCTGAGGTGAGTGGATTGCCTGAGCCCGGGGGTTCGAGACCCGCCTGGGCAGCGAGACCTCACCTCTACATTAAATCAAAAAATCAGCTGGGTGTGGTAGCACATGCCTGTAATTCTGGCTACTTGGAAGGCTGAGGTGGAAGGATCGCCGGAGCCCAGCGGGTCGAGGCTGCGGTGGCCGGGAGCGGCCACTGCACTCCAGTCTGGGCGACAGAGTGAGACTCCAACTCAAAAAAAAAAAAAAAATTGAGTTTTGGTGGGGTGCGGTGGCTCACGCCTTTAATCCCAGCACTTTGGTGTGGGAGAAGAGAGGATTGCCTGAGACCAGGGGTTCGAGACCAGCTTGGCAACTTGGCGAGATCTCGTCTCTACAATAAATAAAAAAATTAGCTGGGGTGGTGGCATGTGCCTATAGTTCCAGTTACTTGGAAGGCTAAGGCAGAAGGATCGCCTGTGCCCAGCAGGTCACTGCTGGGGTGGACTGTGAGTGTGCCACTGCATTCCAGCCTGGGCAGCAGAGTGAGACTCCAACTCAAAAAAAAAAAAAAAAAAAAATGGAGCTTTACAGCCAGATGTGGTAGCATACACCTGTAATCTCAGATACTCAGGAGGTTGAGGCAGGAAGGATCACTTCAATCCAAGAGCTCAAGGTTGCAGTAAGAGCTATGACTGCACTTCTGCGTTCCAGCCTGGGTCACAGAGCAAGACCCTGTCTATAAATATAAATAAATAAAATAAAATAAAATAGAGCTCTGGCTAAACCGATTTCTGAATTTTTTTTCCCTAGGCTCATCTGTATAATCCTGTGATAAATTCTTACAGTCTTCTGTTAACATCCATTTTAAATCTTCCTCTGTGGTCTCTTCTGACACACCTTGGGAAAAGGAACATATTTTTCTTTTTTTTGAATCAGAGTCTCACTCTGTTGCCCAGGCTGGAGTGCAGTGGCATGCTCATGGCCACCGCAGCCTCAACCTGCTGGGCTGAGGTAAGCCTTCCACTTCAGCCTTCCAAGCAGCGGGAACCACAGGTGCATGCCACCACACTAGGCTAATTAATTATTTATTGTAGAGATGAGGCCTCATCAAGTTGCCCAGGCTGGTTATGAACCCCTGAGCTCAGGCAATCCTCTCACCTCTGCCTCCCAAGTGCTGGGATTACCTGCTGAGGCCCTGTGGCCACCCTCTCTTTGCTTTGAGATGTAAATTTGTTACCCTGTTTTTGTTTTTGAGGTGGAGTCTCACTCTGCCACCCAGGCTGGAGTGCAGTGGCATACTCATGGCCACCCCAGTGTCAACCTGCAGGACTCGAGTGATCCTTCCACCTCAGCTGTCCAAGTAGCTGGAACTATAGGCAAGCATCACCATGCCTGGCTATTTTTTTGATTTATTGTAGAGATGAGGTCTCATCAAGTTACCCAGGCTGATCTTGAACCCCTGACCTCAGGCAATCCTCTCGCCTCCAGCTCCTAAAGTGCTGAGATTATAAGTGTGAGCTGGCCGGCTCGGTGGCTCAGCCTGTAATCCCAGCACTTTGGGAGGCCAAGGCGAGAGGATTGTCTGAGCCCGCGGGTTTGAGACCCACCCGGGCAACTTGGTGAGACCTTGGCTCTACAATAAATCAAAAACTAGCCGGGAGTGGTAGCACGTGCCTGTAGTTCCAGCTACTTGGAAGGTTGAGGCAGAAGGATTGCCAGAGCCCAGCAGGTGGAGGCTGGGGTGGCCGGGAGCAGCCACTGCACTCCAGTCTGGGCAACAGAGTGAGACTCCAACTAAAAAAAAAAAAAAAAAAAAAAAGTGTGAGCTACCGCTCCTGGCCTTTTTTTTTTTTTTTAATTTAATAAAGTCTTCCACCATGTGGAATAGATAAACTTTAAGTTGTTCCATTCACAGAGGCACAGTTTGAATCCAACATCATTTCAAACTAGTGAGTTTTAGCTGTTTCTGGCTAAAATGTTAAAATCAAAGCCGTAAAATCTTTGCTGGTCCTTTTTTTCACATATGCATGGGTACACGTCTGTATGTTGTCCTCATGGTACCAAATTGACATATAATCAAATGCGTGCTCATCAGTGAAGTAAATAAGCCCAAATTCTTTCCAAGTTCACATGACTTGAGTAATCTCTGGTGAATAAAGCTAGTAACAGTAGTAGCAGGCTCCTCCAGCCTGTGAAGTAGCTGGTACCTGCTTCAGAGAGTTGCCCAGGACAAGCAGAAAGGCCATGTGGAGAGGCACCAGGAGGCAGACGATGACAGGCAAGTGACAGTGGCTCAGAGTCATGTGCAGTGGACAGGATCATAAGCATGGTCCTGCACCAGCTTCCCACATCACCTTGAACCCTGAGACACGGCCTCTTGAGGTGCTGCCTCTTGGAATCAGCTGCCATGCTGTTAGGAAGCCCAGGCCATGCTGCAGAAGAGGCCACTCGGAGAGGTCCTGGAGGATATGAAACGGCATGGAGAGAGGCTACCAGGGCAGAGTCAAGTGTCTCACCCAGCTCCCTGCTGAGGCAGCAGCCTGAGGGACCTCTGCCCCAGCCCTTTCCTGGCTTCCTCTGCTCCTGCCTGGACCCTGTCCCAGCCTCCTTCCACCTCTCAAAGAGAGAAGAGCCACCCACTTGACTGCTTGTGAGATGCACATTCTGCAGTTGAAGTCACTATGTTTTGGGGTGGCTTGTCGCACAGCATTAGCTAACTGAAACACCTTCCTGGAAAGCAAGAAGTAGGTGTTTTGCTGACTACTGTGTCTTCACTTCTAGAACACTTCCTGGGATATAGTTGGGGTTCAACACATACAGTCATGCACAACAGAACGATATTTAGGTCAGTGACAAACCACATCTACAATGGTGGTCTTATAAGATTATAGTAGATGTATGAGAGACACCTGATAGCACTCGGTATTGGCATTGCAGATCACATGAGGAAAATGACTGATATTCAGTAATGGTACTGGGACACTTGATTTTTCATATGAAAAAATACACACAAGCTGGGCTCGGTGGCTCAGCCTGTAATCCCGCACCTTTGGGAGGCTGAAGTGACTGGATTGCCTGAGCCTGAGGGTTTGAGACCCGCCTGGGCAGTGAGACCTCATCTCTACAATAAATCAAAAATTAGCCGGGCGTGGTAGTGCATGCCTGTAATTCCGGCTACTTGGAAGGTTGAGGCGGAAGGATCGCCGGAGCCCAGCAGGTCGAGGCTGCGGTGGCCGGAAGCGGCCACTGCACTCCAGTCAGGGCGACAGAGTGAGACTCCAACTCAAAAAAAAAAAATACACACAAACAAAAAATACATATGCCAGCTAGGTTTGTGTGAGTACACTCTGTGATGTTTACACAATGACGACACTAACAACCCTTTCTCAGAGCATATCCTTGTTAAGTGACACACAACTGTGTTGATAGATGAATGAAAACATTCTCAGAACGATTCCCTGGGGCAATGTCCATGAAATGATTTCTAGGAATGCAGGCTCTGGGCCAGGGACACGGGAATCTTTGGTCTCTGACCTGCTTATGTGCTAAGCCCCGAGAGTCTCCTCCTCCTCAGTCCATTCTATAAGTACATATAAAATACTGAGTGTGTTTCCTAGGGCTGCTGTAACAAGGTGATACACATCAAGTGCCTCAAAGCAACCGGAGATTGTTCTCTCTCAGTTCTGGAGGCCACAAGTTAATCTCTGCCTCCAAGCCAGGTGCGGTGGCTCACACCTGTAATCCCAGCACTTTAGGACACGGAGGCAAAGGACTGTCTAAGCCCACGGGTTTGAGACCTTGTCTCTACAGTAAGTCAAAAAATTAGTCTGGGCATGGTGGCATGTACCTGTGGTTCCAGCTACTTGGAAGGCGGAGGTGGAAGGATCATCTGAGCCCAGAGGGTCGAGGGTGTGGTGGCCATGAGCTTGACCCTGCACTCCAGCCTGGGCAACAGAGTGAGACTTCTACTCAAAAATAAATTAATAAATAAATTATTTATTTATTTATTTATTTATATCTCTGCCTCATCATCACATGGCCTTTCCACCATAGGTGTCTGTGTGGTCACCAGTCATAATGGACTAAGGTCCATCCTACTCCAATGTGACCTTGTCTCAACTAATTTCATCTGAAAGTCTACACATTCTGAGGAACTAGGCGTTAGGACTTCAGCACAGGAACTTGGTCGGGGTGGAGTGGGGGATCGGGCCACAATTCAACCCACAATGAACACATCCCACGCACAGGATACTGTCTGTGGCGTTGGGGTATTCTGAGATGTCTGTCTCCAGGAAACTTAAGTGGTTCCTATTCTGCTAGGCTTCCTTTTGTCCCTTTCTGGTGAGGGAAGGGCGGGTCTTTGAGTGGCTGGCCAACTTCTGCCATGGCATTTGTAAAGGCAGTAAGGAGCTCAGTAAATATTTGCTGAATGAATTAGTACCAACTTATAGCTTGCCAACTTCTGCTTGGAACTGAATAATATAAAAGCTGTTAACATCCTCCTCCAAGTAAGTCTCATTTTACACGTGGAACCGAGCTGGGCTCTTCATGTTTAGACTAAACAGAGCTCAATGCGGCCGGGCTCGGTGGCTCAGCCTGTGATCCCAGTGCTTTGGGAGGCTGAGGTGAGTGGATTGCCTGAGCCTGTGGGTTTGAGACCCGCCTGGGCAACTTGGCGAGACCTCATCTCTACAATAAATTTTAAAAAAATTAGCCAGGCTCGGTGGCTCAGCCTGTAATCCCGCGCCTTTGGGAGGCTGAGGTGAGTGGATTGCCTGAGCCCGCGGGTTCAAGACCCGCCTGGGCAACGAGACCTCATCTCTACAATAAATTAAGAAATCAGCTGGGCGTGGTAGCGCATGCCTGTAATTCCAGCTACTTGGAAGGCTGAGGCGGAAGGATCGACGGAGCCCAGCAGGTCGAGGCTGCGGTGGCCGGCAGTGGCCACTGCACTCCAGTCTGGGCGACAGAGTGAGACTCCAACTCAAAAAAAAAAAAAAAATTAGCCGGGCGTGGCAGCGCTCGTCTGTAGTTCCAGCTACTCGGAAGGCTGAGGTGGAAGGATCACCGGAGGTGAGGCTGCGGTGGCTGGGAGCGACCACTGCATTCCAGCCTGAGCGACAGAGTGAGACATCAACTCAAAAAAAAAAAAAACCAAAAAAAAACCAGAGCTCAATGCAATCTACCACGTGACCCCACCAAGGTCCAGGAACCAGTCTAGTACCTTCCTGCCCACCATCAGGTTTCCCCTGGGCAAGACTCTGGGAGAGGAGCAGGAAGGGAGCTGGTAGCAGTTAAAGGTATTTCCTTTTGAAAGTCAAGCGCAGCCGGGCTCGGTGGCTCAGCCTGTAATCCCGCGCCTTTGGGAGGCTGAGGTGAGTGGATTGCCTGAGCCCGCGGGTTCGAGACCCGCCTGGGCAGTGAGACCTCATCTCTATAATAAATCAAAAAATCAGCCGGCATGGTAGTGCATGCCTGTAATTCCAGCTACTGAAGGCTGAGGCGGAAGGATCGCCGGAGCCCAGCAGGTCGAGGCTGCGGTGGCCGGGAGCGGCCACTGCACTCCAGACTGGGCGACAGAGTGAGACTCCAACTCAAAAAAAAAAAAAAAAAAAGAAAGTCAAGCGCAAGCTCTAAAGACCCACCAGGCTGGTTTTGTTTGAAAAAGCCCAAATGGCTAGAGACTGATGGCTCTCATGGACATGCAAAAGAAAGAGTACCTGATTCACAACTGCTCTCCTTATCAGTTTACAACCCCTACTCGCTTCCTGGAGAACTATTTGTTCTTTCAATGTTCTGATTTTTCTGAACACAACCTTGTAAATTCCAAAGAGAATGTGTAATTGCTCAATACAACCGCCTCCCTTACCTAAACAAAGGTATAAGACCCACTTCTCCCATTTTGGGGGGCTTCACCTGGAAGCATTAGCCCGTCAAGCCCACCAGTGTAATAAAGTTGCCACTTCCTCTAATAGTCTCGGTGTCACAACCTCTCTGTCTTCCCACTACATTATTCTGGTTCCCTGGCCGGGAATGGAGAGTTTGGAGATGGTGTGTTCCACCTCCTTTGTCATTGGGGTACAACCTCCAGGGTGACAGAAAGGGCAATCTCACCTGGCATGCAACGGACCTTTTGATCCATAGGAGGGAGGCCCTCCCGGTGCACTGAGGCTTGGACCACGAAAGCACAACAGGGACCCAAGAGGCAAGGAACTGGCATAAGGATGACCACCTGACGGAAAGGACAGAAAGACCACGTGACGGAAAGGGTAGGAATAAGGGCCTTTGCATAGACCTGCCAATGGATAGCAGAAGAGGAGCATGATCACCTCCCGGAGTCCGCTAGTAATCTCCAGCCTGAAGGAAAGGGTTGAAAGGCAGTGGAAGGAAACACTGTCTGAAGATGAACCCGTAGACTCCTAGGTTTAGGGTGGAGGGTTGAAGAATGTGCTGTGTGATTGTGTATGAATGAGATGGATGGCGGGAGGGCTCTGCATAAAGTTAGTCTGCATTGGGGGTGTGCCAACCTGCCAATTGCTAAGCAGTGTCTGAGATAACTTCGTGAGGATTATGATTGGGGGGGAACAAAGCAGATGCTTCCCATGCCCTCATTCTAGTGTTTGTGTGTGTCTGTCATTTTGAATCTGCTGAGGAGCTGGTTGAGTTATTATGCTTTGTTTGATGGGACATGTCGTCTTTTAAAAATGTGACTGGCACATGTTTCTTTGTCATTTTATGTTTCCCTCCCTTTATTTGTGTGGTGTTTCTCCCAACCCATTGGCACTGTTAAAATTCCTGCCTTGCCGGGCTCGGTGGCTCAGTCTGTAATCCTGCGCCTTTGGGAGGCTGAGGTGAGTGGATTGCCTGAGCCCGCGGGTTCAAGACCTGCCTGGGCAGGCGAGACCTCATCTCTACAATAAATCAAAAAATCAGCCGGGCGTGATAGCGTATGCCTATAATTCTGGCTGCTTGGAAGGCTGAGGCAGAAGGATCGCCGGAGCCCAGCAGGTCGAGGCTGCGGTGGCCGGGAGCGGCCACTGCACGCCAGTCTGGGTGACAGAGTGAGACTCCAACTCAAAAAAAAAAAAAAAAAAAATTCCTGCCTTTTGTTGTTAAGGTTGTGGGAAAATTGCCTGCTGCGTATGTGAAGTGCTACTGGTTATCTTGAATTCTTTCCTGGGACCACACTCCCTCCCTTCCTTACCTGTGTTCTCCTTCACAAATTCTGAAGGAGTTCATTCTAATCCACCTATAAAGAAACATAGAAATGTCTCTTATATGCTACTTAGCCTTTTGCTAACTCTGCAAGTTAATGCTAGCTTTGGAGAAAATAATTTTGTAATCTTTCTCTGGCAACTAAGGGACTGAATAGATTGTTCTTGTTTTCAAATGGTAGAAGCCGGTTAGTTGAAAGTAAGCCTGTTTCTAAAGGTTTAGGCCTTGCCTAAAATCGTAATCAACTGCTTATCCCTGTAAAACTGTTGGAAAGTCTCTTAGAGTCGTGTAATGTATGCTGAGTCCCTACTTTATATTGTAATGCTAAGTAACACTAATGCTTGCTTTTTTGGCTATGCTTGACTAGCACACCTCTTACAAGACTGGTAAAGCTTTAAATGCTGAATACTTTCCAGGACTTAATAAGGCATCGAAACTGGCCATTTCCACCTGATTAAGTCACCTTGTAAACTTGGTACTTCACCTAAGGGACAGGTCAAGTACTAGGCACACTCTGTGGAGCACAGCGTGAGACCTAATCATTCTCATTTAATTGTCCATGTCTTACAACTAAGGCTACTGTTTAGTAATTCATGAGGATTTTTGACAATTTTGCCTGTTCATAGTTGGGAATAAGTAGAAACAGATCATTTTACACATCTATGTGGTCTGTTCACTCTAAAAAGGTTTTGTACCAGGTCATTTTGGAGACATCATTGGAAAGTCATGGAGCCAAAAAAAAGGGGGCTTCAAGGAGGACTGAGGACACTCAGCCTGGAAGAAGCCATCAGGGTTCCAGGGATTCCTGGCATTGCTGTTTATGATTTTATTTAGTTTGTTTTACAATTTTCCTTTGAGGAATAAATTGCAAGTTTTCTGAGCAAATTCTGGGTTTTCAAGAAACGTGACCAAGAGAATGTGTAGCGATCTGTGCCCTCAGGCACCCCGATGGACTGATTTTGAATGATTGGAGCAAATTAAAATTACATGGTTTAAAATTTAAAATAAAAAATAATAAATGCATTATTGAAAATCAAATTTGAACTCACTACAAGTTAGCAGATAATAAGATCTGGAAAGGAGCAAAACTATCTGGCAATTAAATTCACTTTGTAGACCTAAAAAAATGGTCATCTGTTAATGAAGATTTTTTTTTTAAATTTTGAATTTGTCAAATATTTGAGATGGTTCAAGACAATCTGTTAATGAAGATTTTTTAAAAAATGGTCAAAAGTTCTGTATACAGAGGCATTTAAAAAATTTATTTCACTACTTCGCAAACAAGATTATATCCTATAGAATATTAAATGCCCAACTCCAGAGGCTTGACTCAGGACTATGAATACCAAACTCCCAATTATAGAAAGCCTCTGAAGTTCTTAAAAATTGAAACATTAAGAAAAAAAAGAGGAGAAAAACTCCAAAATGAGCACCAGCCAGAGGAAAGGTAAACAAACCTACTGGCAGTTGCCACTAAAGGCAAAGCTCCAGCCACCCAAAAGAGGCCTGATAGGATAAACCTGCGAAGGGGGATGGTATCAGCTGCTATGAATGTGGTCAATCTGGGCACTTAAAGCACAGTTGTTCTTGATGGCCTAAGCCCCCAGAACCTTGTCCAACATCCGGACTAAAAGGCCACTAAAAGAGATGGTGCGGGAAGGGGTGGGGGAACACCTAGCTTGGTGATAATGGCCGTTGATTGAAGCAGGAGGGGCACAGCCCAGCGCAGCACTCTGTTTGCCATCACCCCAGAGAATCCTTGAGTCTATGTGAATGTGGGTGGGGCCCAAATTAATTTCTTAATTAATACTGAAGCTAAGTTTTTAGCCCTTGTGCTCATACTGAACTTCTTTCTCCTAAAACCTGCTCTCTAGTGGGAATTAAAGATGTTCCAAAAGCGAAATGTTTCACCAACAGTTACTAAGAGGTGAATTCAAATTATGACTGTAAAAGGTTATCTATGAATAAATAAAAGGGAAAGCAAAAAGCAAAGGAAAAATATAACAAGGTCGTTGGTGTACAAATAACGTTTTAGTAAGAAAACAAAAAAAAGGAGGAATATAAGAAAAAAGACATTTTTATCTAAAAAGAAATCTTATATGGTAAATTTCTGTCCTATAATAAAATAGATAGTTATCTGAGAATTTTTTTTTTTTTTGAGTTGGAGTCTCACTAGGTCGCCCAGACTGGAGTGCAGCAGCCGCTCCCGGCCACCGCAACCTCGAACTGCTGGGCTCCCGCAATCCTTCTGCCTCAGCCTTCCGAGTAGCCGGAATTACAGGCCCCCGCTACCACGCCCGGCTGATTTTTTGATTTATTGTAGAGATGAGGTCTCGCTGTCTAGGCGGGTCTCGAACCCGCGGGCTCAGGCAATCCACTCACCTCAGCCTCCCAAAGGCGCGGGATTACAGGCTGAGCCACCAAGCCCGGTTTGAGAATATTTTTTTAAAGGGCTTAAAAAACAAAAATAAAATAGTATAAGCATGCCAAAAATGGTATGAGAAAAGTTAATGAAAAAATTATATATACAAAAGAAATTCTATAAACAATCTAGGCATAATAAAGTCTTTTCTGAATGCAAGTCTCCAAACATTTTCGGATTTCTCTTCAAATTTTATATAAAATTTACTTGAGTGCCTAGTTCAAATTATAGTCTAAAACAATCTGCCAGGCTACCATTATAGTCCAGAAATACATTAAACATTCCAAAGGCTGGTACTTGTAATAAAGCCACAGAAATTAAAGTTTATTACTTAAGTTATGCTAATAACTTTGGGTCTTGTAGCTTTTGTATAAAAGGTAATCAGCCACTACCTAAAATTGTCAAAATGTATGCCTGACTTTATTCCTTTTATTGAGCCAGAATCCAGTAATTTCATGCCCACATAGCAGTCATGCAAGAATTCTAGTCAGTGCCTACAAACAATGCCACTGCTGAAACAAATCTGGACACCTCAAGTCAGACAGGGAGAGATTTTTGATCTCTGGCTAGGCAGGACTACGCCCATTATCAGCTCTGAAGAAATTACAGAAGATGAACCGTCACTGCTCAGCACCCCAAATGATTATGGGATCGAAAAATCTCTAAAGAATAAATAATTGAGGCAGGGTAGCTAGCACAGGCTAGACATAAATAAATTTCCTATAGGTAGGTTTTAGAAGGCGTTCAAGTTTCTACTGCAGGCTGAGTGGCCACCTATCCCACCCCTTGCAAATCCAAAGAAAACTCCATCAGATGTAGGACTAGGACAGTACAATCTTTCAATTTGTGGTTTAGCATAACAATCACTAGAAATTCTTTGGAGACACAAGTAAACACTGAACATAGGTATTTGGTATTGCATAGCTCCGTATCCAAGTCCCTGAAATGGGATTAGTTAAAACTTTGAAATTGTTTAACGGTAAGCCTTTTTCCTACACCTCTGAAGGAAATAGAGCCACAAACATAAATGTTCATAAGGAAATGTGTTATCCATTTGGGACAAATTTTAATCACAGTTTATAAGCTTACTTCCCTAGGCACTTCCTAGGCCATGAAAAACTCAAACATCCCAGCGAGAAAGTGCTGCTAAAAATTGAAGAAAGGACCTAACCAACAACTGTAAGAAAAGAGAAAAGAACCCTAAGAGTGGTCCTGTTCCTATACTAGTCTACAGAATTTAAATACCTAACTTCTCTATCATGATAAAACCCCTCTATGAAGCCTCAGAGGGGGGTGAACAAGAGCCCCTGCTATGGGAAAAGACCCAGAAACAGGCCTTTAAATGAATTAAACAGGCTTCTCGCCTTTTAAAATTCTTTATGGGCAGCCACCCCCCTCTCGTTAAGGGCATACAGGAAGACTTAAAGGAATTAGGAAGTCTTACCCTAAAACAACAAATGCAAGCCTCAGGTTTAGTCCTAAATGCCATCCATTGTCAAGTCAGAGAATGATTGCCAATTAGTTTAACTACCAATGCCCATTCTTTTAAGCCAGGTGATATGGTAGGGGTAAAGGAATGGAATGTACTACCTCTAAAGCTCCTCTGGAGGGGGGCCATTTACTGTTCTATTTTTTTTTTTGAGTTGGAGTCTCACTCTGTCACCCAGACTGGACTGCAGTGGCCGCTCCCGGCCACCGCAGCCTCGACCTGCTGGGCTCTGGCAATCCTTCCACCTTAGCTTTCCAAGTAGCTGGAACTATAGGCGCGTGCTTCCATGCCCAGCTAATTTTTGATTTATTGTGAGATGAGGTCTCGCCAAGCTGCCCAGGTGGGTGTCGAACCCGCGGGCTCAGGCAATCCACTCACCTCAGCCTCCCAAAGCGCGGGATATAGCAGAATTAAGCCGGCCTTCCAGGACTTGGAGTGTACTGCAGATTCAGCAACATCCCTTAAGCTGACCCTACGGAAAGTCAAAATTTCTCAAGCCCTGCTCTAGAAGCCTGAGGATGCTTCAGCCCTGCTTCAGTCACACACCGGAGGCTGGCTGATCATCATACAGTAGAAGATTGAGGATTTAGCTTAAGAACTCAGTGGACATTACTGATAAGCCATTGTTTTGCTTTGTCAACCTTTACATTTGCTAAACTGTTTGTCATCTTAATTGCTGTAGAACTATCTTTATTTGCTATAGAATTAACAGAGTTGTCCTAACATGTTAGGAAAGGGTTTCACGAGCATTTCTGTTCTTTCTTATGACAGGAATTTTACTTGTGCTTTTACGTATTTCTGCCTAATTTGGGTATCTACCGCTTTCCCCACATACCCAGCATGCTAATGTATAGAAACTATCTGGCCAGACGTAAAAGTTTTCCATCATTATTCATCCCAACCAGAAGTTTGTTACACTGACAAACATATCTGCACCCATATTGGCCAGCAATACTTTACTGGATTATCAAAACACAGCTACTAGTACACTATAAGCTGGGGCAATAGCCTGTAACACCCCCGGAAGCACAAATTGGGTTTGTTGGGATCTTGCCTCTGCACTCAAAGCTGAGAAACTAGTTAAAGAAACTGTATAATTTGTAGCTCCTCTGGCCGTGCCACAGTCAAAGTTAACCCCCTTCCCTCAACCATGGGAAGTAGGCCAAAATCTGTTTATAAATTTGGCTGAAAATACAGCCCGGACACTTGGTGTCACCAGTTGTTGGGTATGTGGAAGAGCCCTACTGACTGAAGAGTGGCCTTGGAAGGGAACTAGTCTGGATGCATATCAGCTCCTCCAATGGAACCTTTTGTAACTGTTAGAACAGATAACATATCCCAAAAGTGAATCTTCTCCTCAAAAGTAATTAGAAAAGACTGTTTAAGTAGAGCAGGCTCTGCTTATACTCAATGGGTAGAAGAAACTCCTTGCAAAAGAATATTATACTGGAATTCAACTCACCAGACCTGGTGGCCAACAAGGTCTGTTTGGTATTGGGCACCTGCTTATGCAACTAAATCTTTTCAATGTACTATTGTCACCCAAATTATAAGTAACTGTACAGTACTATCTTCTAAACAGGCTAATCAGGTCCAAGGTATCCCCATTATAAGTCAGAACTGGACAAATCTGTCCTCTGTAAATCCAGACCTCTGGAAAGCCCCTAAAGGGCTATTTTGGATATGTGAAAAGGTTGCATATGCCCAGCTCCCAGCATTATGGAAAGGTACATGTACCATAGGAATAATCCATCCAGGATTTTTCCTTCTGCCTAACCCAAGGGGGGATGAACTAGGCATTTCCCTTTATGAAAGCCTCAAAACATGAAATGCTCGATCCCTTGACCAAGTTCCTAATATAGGAGGGACCCAGGTTTGGAAAGATAACAAATGGCCACCCCAGAGAATTATAAATACCTATGGCCCAGGCACATGGACACAAAATGGAAGTTGTGGATACCACATGGCTATATATATGGTAAACCACATTATTAGGTTACAAGCTGTCTTAAAAATTATAACTAATCAAACAGCCACAGCTTTTGAGCTTGTTGCTCAGCAGCAAGCCCAAATGCGCGCAGCTATTTATCAAAACCGCTTAGCTTTGGACTACCTGCTGGCGGAAGGAGGAGGAGTATGTGGTAAATTTAATAGCTCTGACTGTTGCTTGCAAATAGATGATAATAGTAAAGCAATAACTGATATAGCCACCAATATTAGAAAGCTTGCCCATGTCCCGGTGCAAAAATGGCAAGGCATAAAAATTGGCAATTGTTTGAAAACATGTTCTCGGGTCTGGAAGGATTTAAGTATATTACTGGATCTGTAGTCCTATTGGTGGGATCCTGTCTTATCCTCCCTTGCATAGCCCCAATAATTATGAACGTCATTTCTAAGTTTGTGAAAACAGTTCAACGAAAACTGAGGCCCATATAATGTTAATGCACCAGATTAAGGATGATGATGCTTTAGATCCATGAAAAATCAAGCATCCAAGGGGAGGATGGAGCAGGAAGGGAGCTGGTAGCAGTTAAAGGTATTTCCTTTTGAAAGTCAAGCGGCAAGCTCTAAAGACCCACCAGGCTGGTTTTGTTTGAAAAAGCCCAAATGGCTAGAGACTGATGGCTCTCATGGACATGCAAAAGAAAGAGTACCTGATTCACAACTGCTCTCCTTATCAGTTTACAACCCATGCTCACGTCCTAGAGACCACTTGTTCTTTCAAAGATCTGATTTTTCTGTACACAACCTTGTAAATTCCAAAGAGAATGTGTAATTGCTCAACACGACCACTTCCCTTACCTAAACAAAGGTATAAGACCCCACTTCTCCCGTTCTAGGGACTCGACCTGGAAGCATTAGCCCGTTGAGCCCACCGGCGTAATAAAGTTGCCACTTCCTATAATAGTCTTGGTGTCACGTCTTCCCGCTACAGGAGAGATAACTTGTAGGAGAGAGGCTTGAGGATAGGTCTCTGGAATCTTCCTCCAGCACCTACATTGTCCCCAGGATGTGCAAGCAAAGACCAGGACAGGAAAATAGCGCTCAGCTCCCTATCCCTTGGGACTGGAACTGTGATCACTCCATAGGTTTTAAGACTGTTCTCCAAGCCAAGTCTGCAAGAAATATCACATCTCTGCCTTATTTTCAGCAAATCAACAAGTGCTCATCCTGCGAGCTGGTGAGAAATTCAGCTAGTGATTTCAAAGTCAAGGTGAAATACCATCGCAGAAACTTCTGTTGTAAGATACCAAAACACCAATAGCATAGGTCAGGCCCCCAGCAGGAGATGGAACACCCAGGGCAGGAGATGGAACACCCAGGAGATGAATTTAACAGGATGACTGACTGACAAAGGTGTGGGTTGGCTGGAGAAAAACCAACGTGAGAGATGCTGCAGCTCCCAGGGGTGAGAAGCAGGGGGAGCTGTCACCACCCCAGGACAACAGGGACGGAGCTGCGATAACAGATGCCAACTGCACCCTCCCTCCTCCTCCAATTCCTGGACTGGGCCACCACTAACCCAACCCATCCAGAAGCCATAGGGCAAGGGAGTCCATGGATGTCATCAGCCAGCTTCCTGGGGCTCAAAGCAAGACAGAGAAGAGATCTGGAGGGGCAAGAGAAAGATGCCTGGCAAGTTCACAGGTATTTTATTTAAATGTGAGATAGTTGCTCTCCACTTCACTTGACAGAGGGCCTGAGGTCAGATCTGAGATTCCTCTAACCTCCTAGTCTGAGTCTCTCCAGAAGGAATAATTTGGAAAACTATCCTGGCTAAGGTAAATTAGGGAGAGGGGCTGGTCCCAAGAGAACGGAAGAGAAAAAGAATTAACAATCCAATTCTAGGGAAGGGCTGGGAGCCGAGGCTGGCAGCCTGCGGGCAGCTGCTGTGGGCTGAATTGTGTCCTCACAAAAATTTGTTATGTTGAAGTCATAACACCTAGTACATCAGAATGTAACTGTGTTCAAAGACAGGATACTTACAGAAGTAATTAAGTAAGTTAAAATGAGAGAATTAGAATGGGCTCTAATCCAACATGACTGACGTCCTTATAAGACAAAGAAATTGGTCAGACATAGTGGCTCACACCTGCAATCTCAGCACTTTGGAAAGCAAAGGCAGGAGTTCAAGACCAGCTTGGGCAACATAGCAAGACCTCCATCTGTTAAAAAATTTTTTTTTAATTATCTGGGTATGTTGGTGTGTGCCTGTAGTCCCAGCTACTCAGGGAGGCTGAGGCAGGAGGATCACTTGAGCCCAAGAGTTCGACGCTGCAATGAGCTATGATCACACCATTGTACTCCAACCTGAATGAAGAACTCAGACCCTGTCTTCAAAAAACAAAAAAAGAAGAAATTTGGTTGCAGACACAGAGTGGGAAGATGATGTGAAGACACAGGAAGATGACCATCTGTAAGCCAAGGATGTGTTCCAGGCCTCTATCCTCTCCTCTAGCTCCTGGTGATCTCTTGATGTTCACATTCACGTCAAGAGATCACCAGGAGCTAGAGGAGAGGACAGAATCCTGGAACACATCCTTCCTTTGTAGCCTCAGAAGAAACCAGCTCTGGCAACACTTTGATCTTGGACTTTTGGTCCCCACAATTGTGAATCCATCAATTTCTCTTGCTTAAGTCGCCCCCTCTATGTTGCTTTGTTACAGCAGCTCCAGCAAATGAATCCAGCAGCCTCCACCATGAGTCTCACCTGAGACTCGTGTCCTTGTATAACCCCTCCTGTGTGGAGGCAGGGCTGCTCTCTGTGATCACGGGATATGGCAGAAGTGACAGTGGATGACTCCTGGGGCTAGGTCAGACAGGGCACTGCAGCTTCCACCCAGGTCTCTCGGATTTCTCTCTGGAGGAATCCAGCTGCCATGTGAGGAACCCAAGCACCCCAGAGCCACATCAGGGGCCAGCACCCACTCACCAGCTATGCAAGCACAGCCTCAGCCCCAGGTGAGCCTTCGGGGGGCGTAGCCTGGGTGAGCGCTGACAGCAATCTCACTGGACACCCAGGCAGAGCTACTCAGGCTCTCCTTCTGCTTTAACCGCCCCCCACTATGATGACTACATCAAAGACGGAAGGAAGCTGACCAGGGCCCACAGTGGCTCTGGGAGTATACAGTATTATTACTGTATGAGCAAAAAGCTGCTCAGCCTCCGAAGTAAGGCCAAGAAGTAGGAAGAGACTTGGAAAGAGTTTCAAACCAGAAAGATATGTGGCTGAATTGTCCCCTAAGCCTGCGCACACGTCGTAGAAGCAGCAGCCTGACTCCAGGGGCCATGGAGAGCTGACCACGACCTTTGCAGCAGCAGGCCTTGTGGACAGTGGTTGATAGAGACATCTCACACTCAGGCTCTGCCTGAGCCCCCAGGACCTGACACTGCTGCGAGACATCCCGGCACAGGTGGGAGTTGGATGGAGTGATGGCAATGCTGGTTTTTCTGTGTTCGCTGTATTGTAAGGTGTGGCAATGTCAGCATTTTTATTGGTGTGGTGTTCCTTGTCGGTTATCAAAGAAACTTCAAATATGAGCATGTGCGTCGATTTACCATTGCTGCAGTGGCCGAGCTCCCTTACTGTGAGGCCTCCCGCCCCAGGTGCTGCCTGCAGCTGAGCCCCTCTCCTCGTCCGAGCAGGGGAATTGTGTCTCCCCACCACGGGCACCCCCCTGAGACCCAACTCTCAAATCCTGTCTTCCCTTGTGTTCTTTCATGATACTGCCTGCTAAATCCAAAACCTGAGTTCCTAGCTGCCCCAAAGTCTAGTTCTCTTTACTCCAGGGCAAGGATAACTCCACCACGACACCCCACCCCTCAAGTATAAAAATACCTGGATCCATGCAGGCAGTGCTGCAAGGAAGAAGAGGGCAAACGTGTCCATCTTGAGGCAATCTGGATGCCCATGGTATGCCTCCTGTGTGAGCAGCCCACGCCTCCCAGTGCTTACAAGGCACTGGCTTGAAATGACCCTGTGGAGTTCTCCTGAGGCGCTGCTAAGATAAGTTCTGGGGTATGTTCGTTTTTCAGTTGGCACACTAAGATGCTAAGTCACTTGTCTGAAGTCACTCAGCTACGAAGTAGATGCGTCTGGATTCAAACTGCATGTGGGATCCTGAATCCACACACTGCACCCCACACACGCTGCCTCTGAGGGTCTGAGGATGAAGGAGGGACACGTATAGAGCTAGTGATCATTCTGTCGGGTCTGGCCAAGGTTGGCAGCGATGCCCACCCACTCTGGCAGGAAGGCTGCCTGTGGCCTAAAGACCCAGCGCAAGGGGGAGTCAGGCAAGGTAAAGTTGGCCAGGTAGACGGTGTCTCCGCCTGCAAGGTAGGCGGCCCAGATCCCAAAGGTCCCCACGGTGATGATGCTGTGGTTACACTGCCTGAGCAATGCAAAGTCCTTAGTGGGTGAGCCTTGAAGGCTATTGCCAGCGAACACCATGTTCCCGAGGGAGCTACTGATGTTCTCTCGGCACCAGGCCATGTCGTCGCTGGTGACCACGAAGACCAGGTGCGGTGGCGAACACGGAACCAGTCCAGGGCCTGCTGTAGGTAGCCCGGATCGGCCACCACGCCCTTCCACACCTGTGGCATGACGTGGCCTGCAGACCCCGCAGGAAGGCCTGAGCCTCCTCGCGCACATGGTCGTGCAGGGTGAACTCCCAGAGGATCTTGTGGCGCAGGTGGTGGTAGAAGGTCCAGGAGCAGGGGTAGCCCGTGAGGCGCACGAACTCCCCGGGGATACGGCGGTAGCGCTCCTCCATCCAGTCGCTCAGGTGGTAGTCCTGCCTGGGGATCCCGCCGGCCGTCGCGCGGTGCAGGACCGGGAGGGTGACTCTGCAGACGGGGGCCAGGGCGCTGTGCATCTCGCGGGGGATGAAGGCAGGCCGCCCGTTCATCTTGGCCAGGGCGTACAGCGTGGCGTACTCGCCCATCTGGTTCCCCAGGCGGCCCTGGGCATTAACAGTGAACAGGCCCTCCCGGGGGAGCTGTCTGGGGACCAGCACCACATGGCTGAGTACGCCCAGGGGGTGGGCACCAGAGCCAGGCGCTGGTGGCAGTGGAAGACAACGGACACCATGAAGATGACAAAGAGGAAGCAGACGATGGAGAGGGAGGGGCGGGCAGCCCAGAATCCCCTGATGGCTGCGGGGAGGAGGGAGCAGTCAGGAGGGATGGCTGGCAGGGTACATGTCACTTCACTCACCCCCTCCTAAATTCACTCATTCGCTCCCTCAATTCCTCCAAGCCCATCTCATAAGCGCCACAGGGGAGGCCCCAGTGTACACCTGGGTCTCAGTCCTAGCCCTACCCCAAGTAGCGCTGTGTGACTTCCGTCAAGTCACTGCATCTGTTTCCTCACTCACTAAACATTATGAGATGAAAACTTTTTTTTTTTTTTTTGAGTTGGAGTCTCACTCCGTCGCCCAGACTGGAGTACAGTGGCACACTCCCGGCCACCGCAGCCTCGATCTGCTGGGCTCCAGCGATCCTTCCGCCTCAGCCTTCCAAGTAGCCGGAACTACAGGCGCATGCTACCACGACCAGCTAATATTTTGATTTATTGTAGAGATGAGGTCTTGCCAAGTTGCCCAGGTTGAACCCACAAGCTCAGGCAATTCACTCACCTTGGCCTCCCAAGGCACGGGATTACAGGCTGAGCCACCGAGCCTGGCTGAGATGGAAACATTTTAAAGTGCCAATAAATATTCAGTCCTATTTTACCCACACTCCCAGTCATTTCTGTGGCTCAGCCTCACAGCACTACCTCACAGGATGGTGTGAGAATTAAATGAGAATGTTGTAACATTCTTCAAACAGCACCAGTCACATAGGAAATGCTCTGTGTCATAAAATACTTCCAGAGTATCCACAACATGACGGCACTGTGCTAGGAGCAGCAAACAAAGCAAAAGAGAGACAAGAAACCTCGCTCCCAAGAAGACAGAGCCATGGGAGGTTAGAAGCACAGTCTCTGCTCCCACTGGTGGGTAGCCCTGAGGACAGTATTTGAGGGTGGTATCACCCCCCACCCCATACAATGGGGCTGCCACAGCATCTGCACTGGGAGGTTACTATTTGTGAATGTGGTGGCCTCAAGCTGGCCACAGACTCTTGAACTCTCTTTCCCTTGAATCTGGGTGTGTCTGTGACTGCCTTGACAAATTCAATATGGTGCAAATGATGCTGTGCCCAAGACGTAAGGGAATGGCTGACCCCACTCCCTACCTCGAGAACATTCTTTCTGTGTTACCACGTCAAGCTGGATAGTTTTAGCTTCTGTATATGGCTCTGTAATGAGCCTTTTTTTTTTTTTTTTGGTAATCACTTTATTGAGATACAGTTCACACGCCATGCTGCTCACCCACTGAAAGCGTGAGATTTAATGGCTATTAGACTATTAATAGCTGTGCAACCATCACAATTTTTCAACATTTGTATAATCCTGAAAAGAAACTCCACACCCTTTAGCTATTTCCCACCAGTCTTCCTGCTTCCTGCCTCCCCCCCACTTCCCACAACTCATCTATTTTCTGTCTTAATGGGTCCGCCTATTCTGGATTTCACATAAATGGGATCAAACCGTGTGTGACCCTTAGTGAATGGCTTCTTTTGCTGAGCACCATGTCATCAAGGTCCATGTATGTGGTAGCGTGTGTCAATGTCACCCCTTTATATGGCTCTATAATATTCCACTGTCTGGATGGACCACATTTTCTTCTCCATTCACCAGGTGACAGGCATTTGAGCTATGTCCACTTTGTGGCTGTTACAAATTGTGCCTCCAATGAGCCTGTGTGTACACAGTTCTGTGTGGATGTCTGTTCTCATTTCCCTGGTATCCCGAGGTTGGGACTACTGGGCACAGGGTGACTGTGTGGAACAGTTCTGGGCACTGCCAGGCTGTTTTCTGCGAGGCTGCCCACCTTCCCTCCCCACCAGCCATGTACAGGGCCTCTGTTTCCCAACACCACCTCCATCATTGGTCTTCTTGATGGGGGCTGCAGAGGCAGCTCCCTGCAGAACCCTCACCCGTCAGCCTCCAGTTCCAGCCCGACCCCTGGGCTCCATGGGGCTCAGTAAGCCTTGGTGCCTCTCCTGGTCCTAGTGGGATGGATGGTCCCTTCGTGGGGGGCGGCTCTTTCTGAGTCAGCCTCTCCCCAGCTCCTACCCAGGCTCCCAGAGGGTCTTCTGCCTGCCCTACTATGCTTCCTCTTATGACTGGCTTTTTTCACTCAGCACCATATCATCCCCTTGTCTGCTCCTCTGACCAGCATCCTGTGGTGTCCCTGTGGCCCCTCTGATGGCTGCAACTCAGAAGTCACACCCCTGCCACCACCTTCCACCGCCTTGGTGAAGCACTGAATGGCACACTCCCCCAACTTTTTGGCATCTGCCTCACTCCCTCCCAGTCCCCCTCTTCTTTCCACCCATCCCCTTCAATGTTGGATTGAAGGCCACCTCAGCTCTGGTCCTCCTCTATTCCAGGGATCCTCACTTGATTAATCTGCCCCTTTCGGGAAATCTGGGGCTCTCCCTGACTATCTCACATGGGTCTCCAGCGAGACCAGCTGGCTTTGACCCCATGAGGACTAAGTATGACATTACACTCCTTGTCCACTGCTTTCGTTTCCAAAAAGTGAATTTAATCTACCTGAGCCCCTCCTTCACTGAGCTGATGAAAATTCCATCCCAAATATGAGCATGTCACCCACCTAACTCAGGGTCCTGCCACACAAAGAACCCAAGCTCCCCAACCCAGCCAGAGCCCTGGAGGTCCCAAGGCCAGGGCGGGGGGGCAGGGCAGCGACTGGGCCTGGGCCGCGGATGGAGGTGGAGGGATGCGGTAGAAACCAGCTCAGGGCAGAGGTGCCCACCAGTGGGGCCACCTTCATGTGTGACCCGTGCAGTCACACTCAGACAGGCCCATATTTGGTTTAAAGCTCTGGCATCACCATCTTAAAACTCTGTTTAATATATTCTGAACAAGGGCCCCAGGTCTTCATTTCCCACTGGGCCTCACAAACCCCGCAGTTGTGCGGAGCCACCCTCCTCTAGTTTTTCCCAGAGTCTTGGGAATGCCCTCTCGTGGCTGCTTGCCAGCATGGACAACCAGAAAACCACAGAAAATCACCAAGCAAGGCTGTTGTGGACCTTACTATTCTGCTCCATGATTCTTCATCGGCCATTTCCCAAGGGTGATGGCACACCTGAACTGAACTCATTTGGGGACAAAAGCTGGCCCAATAGCTGTTCATAGACTCTACTTCTCTTAGTGTGGACATCCATGTGCTGTGCTGCCGAAACAACAGCATGCTTGATAGTGAGATGTGGCCCTGACCACCCTGGGTGTTATGTAATACTCAAGCTATGCATCCAGCAATGATACCAACATGCAGAAGGCTCCCAAAAACAACTGGCCCAAGGTTTCAGATATGAGACCGTGGGCATGTCAGCTCATTTAGTCTTTAGGACCTTGCTCTTGATAAAAAGTGTATAAAGGAGGTACATTTTTGTCCCCATCTCACAGATGAGGAAACTAAGACACAGAGGGGTTAAGAAACTTGCTTTGAGCTGGGCACGGTGGCTCACATCTGTAATCCCAGCACTTTGGGAAGCAGAGGTGAGAGGATTACCTGAGCCCAGGGATTCGAGACCAGCCTGGGCAACTTGGAGAGACCTCATCTCTACAATAAATCAAAAACATTAGCCAAGTGTGGTAGTGTGTGCCTACAGTTCCGGCTACTAGGAAGGCTGAGGTAGAAGGATCACCTGAGCCAAGCAAGTTGAGGCTGCGGTGGCCATGAGTGTGCCACTGTATTCCAGCCTGGGCAACAGAGGGAGACTCAAAAAAAAAAAAAAAAAAAAAGAAAGAAAAGAAAAAGAAAAAAGAAAGAAACTTGCTTTAGGTCACACAGCTAGGAAAGAGGAGGAGCTTAGATCTGAACCCAGGCAGTGTGGTTGAGGAATTACTATCCTGGCCTTTTGGAGTCTGTCTGGGGAAGAGCAGTAGCCTACCAGTCCACACTCCACCCAGTTACACATGCAGTTTGACCTGCCCTGCCTTGTGGGACTTCTGTGATTTCTGGCACCGATGCAGGGATAAGAGGTCTGGGGAAGCCTGAGCCCACCGTGCTGTACCCCGGGCAGGTCCTGTCATCTGTGGACTGTGAGGGTAAAGATCATCAGTACTTGAGGAAATCTCCCATACAAAAACCAGTCTCCTTCCCAACTGGGAGAACCACTGCCCTGGCTGCAGGCCTCCTCCTCCACTGCCTCCCCCAAGGTACCCACTGGGTGCTAATCACCTGGAACAACTCAGGCCATTAAGAACAAAAGTGAGAGGAAGCTTCCCTCCATGAACCAAGAGCTTAAGAGACTGCAGGTCCCTGGAGGGGAGGAACCCACAGTGACACCCAAATCCCCTTCCTGAATTTTCTCCAGCAGCAACACTAGTCACTACAAGGCCGCCATCGCCTGCTGCAGATCTCAGCCCCAGCGTCGTCTCCTCTGCAACACCCCCGCTCCCCCCAGGGCTGGTTCCCTCTTGCTCCTCTCCGGAGCACCTGGTGCCTTCTACCCTGCAGGGCAGGGAACTGTCTGCAGTGTCTGTACCTCCCTCACCAGCCGGGGCTTGGACAGTTCACCATGTCTACAGTGTCCGTGCAGGGGGTGCCTGGACAGGGTTAGCAGATGGGTCCTCAGTTCTCTACCCAGTGACACACATGCCAGCCCAGATCCAACATGCCCCCTCTGGAATGGGGGTGTCTTAGCCCCCAATCCCTTCCTCCACAACTAACTCTTCCTCGTGGCTTTCATAATCACTATCTTCTTTCAAATCCCACATCCTTGTCCCTGCTCCTGCTCCATCTGGCCCCCTCCGATGTAGTACCAGAATCACGGGTCACCGTGGCAGTGCCCTCCTACCTCCAGGGCAGGCATGAGCAGTAGGTCCCCAAGTCCCTTTGGATGGGGCCCATACCACACCACAGTAAGTGCTGGGGGCACTCAGGGCCACATGGCAGCAACACTGTGCCCCAACCTCCTGAGGTCCTTGCTTTTCTCAGTGGGAAGTGATAGAAAACATTATTTTTCTGATTGAACCCACTTGGATATGGTAAAGAACTGGCAACAGCATTCCCAGGAAAATTTCACAATGAGAGCATGGATGCCTGCAGGACGCTGGCCACAGGGGAGCTGCCTTTGAGATCTGTCCCCTTTGCCCCCGGGGTCTAGTGGCCTTCTCCCTCAGGCCACTAGAACCATCAAGGCCCAGTGTGTTCTGGGCTCTCTACCACTGAGGTCTTCAGGTTTCTTGGCGGCTGGTCTGGTCTTTCCAAGAACACAGATTTTAAGGCTTGAAAGCTAATGACCTTAAAGCTCAGTTAACCCACAGCTGACAGAAGGTTCCAAAGGGGAGCTGGAGGGGCTAGCTTGGGGTCAAGCAGCCAGAAGCAGAGGCCAGCTGGAATTCCCAATGGTGTTCGCCCCACCTTAGTATGAGGGGCCCTGGTCACCACCCACAAGATCATGGCCACCACATGGTGGGGCTAAGCCAGTGGGGCAGAGGTCGAGTGGGAGTGGAACAGGGATCCCAGCCCTGCAATCCATCTTGCACCGCCCTGTCCTATCTGCTGTGAGTCTCCTAGGCCAGCCTGTGTGGGGTTGTCCAGTCACAGGACAGCCAGGGGCGACGACTCTCACATCCCACACGGTTGCGGGTAGCCTGGTTGGCAGGGGTCCCTGTGGGGAGAGCGTGGCTGTGGTTGGCGAGGGGATCGGAGTGGGAGGGGGGATGCAGCGGTGTTGGATTCTGCGGGCTCTGCTCTGAGCTCCCGCCCAGAACCCCCACTAGCCTGGGCCTGAGCACAGCCACTCGCCACTCCCTCTGAGAGCCCACGCTGCCGCCAGCTCCTGCGGGAGGAAGAGCCTTCGGGGACTGACTGCAGGACGCTCTCTTCTTGGGCGCAGGTTTGGCTGGTGTCAGGGGCCTAAGGGTTGGGGGGGGTTGTGCCAAGACCCCGGGAAAGGAAGTCTGGGTCCCAGGTGGACCTTATGCCGCCCGGGCAAGCAAAGTGAACTATGGGTCTGCTGAGAACACAGCTAGACTCTGCCCCTTAAAGGGAATGGGAGTGGGCTAGAGCCCGAAAGGGGCCAGGGCTGGGGTACTGAACAGCTGGGTCCTCAGTGGGCAGGGGCCAGCTTCTGGATCCCCCCAGAGACACTGGGGGACTCACATTCTGGTTCCCCAAGGTGCTAGGGGCCAGAAAGTAGCCCCCCAAACTGCCCAGCAAGGGAGAAGTGGGACGTGGGGGGCTAGGTCTGTAGCAGGCTGGTACTGAGGAGCCAGGCAGGCGACTGCCGCACATGAGTGCAAAATGGCGCCAGGCTCCTGGGGAGGGGCAGAGGGCAATGCCCGTCTTCTGGAATGGGGGAGGTAGAGCCTGCCCGCAAGCACAGCCAGGGGGACATGGGGGCTCTGAAATCAGTCTGGGCACGGTGTGACCCCCCCCCCAGGGTGCCCCACAGACGCCCAGCCCAGGTGCACAGCCGGGTGCAGATTCAGAGCCAGGGCCTGGGCAGGGGGGCCTAGGAGCGCTCCAAGGTCCCTAGTACTGAGTGAACCCCTCACTAGAGGCCACAGGTCCTGGAATGGGATAGTGGGGGCATTCCAGAGACAAGTCCGTCCTAGCTCCAGCCACTCTGAGGTCTAGACTTCTGGCCTCCTCGGAGTCCTAGCATCTGGCACCCTGCCCCGTCCTATACTCCTGCTTTTGTGCCTCTCTCTCCTTCCCCATTACCCACCACCCCCAGCATCTGTTCCCCCATCTGCTCTGGGGACCTTTAGATAGGTGGGGACATTGGATATGTGGGGACTTTGGACTCTGAGGCCTAGGGGGACAGGTGGGGCTGGCATGATCAGAAAGTCCCAGAAATCTAACTCCGGGTCCCCACACCCCAGTCCTAAAGGAAACCCAGGCACCTGCTTTCCAAACCCCACTGGGATTCTGCTGCCCTGCCCCCCAGCCCCAGGGCCACCAGGCGTCCAGCCCCTCTTTCCCCTCATCCCTATCCCTTTCATTAGCTCAACCCTCTGGGCTTTGCACTGGGTGGGAAGGGGTTAAGGTAGAGTGCTGGAGTGGGTGGGTGGCAGGGAGGCCGGGTTGTTTGGTGATAATCCCCCTCCGTGCCCAGGGTGTGGAGAACAAGGTTAGGGCCCACGTGGGAAAGGGCCGCCGTGCTGATCCCCGTGGGCCGGGGCCTCGGCCCCTCACTTCTGATCCCCCGCTGGGCACCGCCAGCCCTTCCCCTCCCATCCCCAGGGCCTGTGGAGCTGGCTGCTATCCTCGGGCTCTCCCGGGTGCCTCTGAGCCCCCCCACCGGCTGGTCCCAGCCTCCGTCCCCCAACTCCCTGTGGACTCTGGGTGCTGGCCTCTGTCCCGGCCTCCTGGTCACCCCATGTCTTCGAGGCTCCCTCTGTCTTCGAGGCTCCTTCTCTGTGCCCGGCCCTTCCCCTCGGCCTGCTCTCCTCCCCCACTGTCTCTGCCTCTGCCTCAACCTCTATTTCTTTGTCACTGAGTCTTCATCTGCCCAGGCCTGCTCCCTCATTCCTCTTTAGGTTCTGCATCCACTGTCCCCTGCTGGCCCCTCTTGTCCACCCCCATCGCCTCTCCCCAGGGCCCCTGCCCCCTCGACACTGACAGATAACTCTGGGGTGTTAAGCTACGGATTAGTTCAGGCAAAATTCTCGATTTTGCTTGCGTTCTTTCCCCTTTGGGTTATGTAAACAGTAATTCTCCCCAGATGGAACTATTTTCCTCGCTTTGAAGCAGCCGGGGATGGGGCTCGGTGGTCTAGGGTGGAACGCTGGGGTTCCCTAGGGAGCCTTGGGTAGTGGGTGGATTCTGGTGGCCGAAGTTCCCAGCTGGTCACCTCCTCTCCTCTCCAGGTGCCTGCTCTGTGGTGACCATGCCTGTGACCTTTGCCCTCTTGCTTCTCCTGAGCCAGGCCACTGCAGACCCCTGCTATGATCCAAATGGCCGCCCCCGATTCTGCCTTCCTCCAGTGACCCAGCTGGTCAGCGTGGCAGCCTCCTGCCCCCAGGCCTGCGCCCTGTCCCCAGGGAATGGCCTCAGCCCTGGGGACACCTGCAACGGCAGCCTGACCTTGGCCCTGGGTGGCCCCTTCCTCCTGACATCTGTCAGCCTGCGCTTCTGCAGCCCAGGACCTCCAGCCCTAGTCCTATCTGCTGCCTGGGCTGAGGGGGGCCCCTGGAGGCTGCTGTGGCGCAGGCCCTCCTGGCCTGGGGCTCTAGGGGGCCCCCAGAGGGTGACCTTCCGCTCCACACCAGGCCCTAAGGCCAGTGAGGCAGCCAGCCACCTCCGAGTGGAGTTCGGGGGCCGGGCAGGGTTGGCGGCAGCAGGGCTGAGAGGCCGCTGCCAGTGCCACGGCCACGCCGCCCATTGTGCCGCCCGTGCCCGGCCCCCCGCTGTCACTGCCGCCACCACACCACTGGCCCAGGATGCGAGAGCTGCCGCCCGTCCCATCGCGACTGGCCCTGGCGGCCTGCCACGCCCCGGCACCCCCACCCTTGCCTGCGTGAGTCCTGGGCCCCCACTTCCCTGCCCTCACCTGTCACTGTGTCCCTTGTCCCCTCCCACTCCAGAACTGTGTGCTTCCTGCTTCTCCCCACACTGTCTTGGCCTCAGGGGTCCCCTCTGTACCTCCTTCCCACAGCCTCTCGCCACTCCCGGCCTGTCCTGCATTTCAGCCACATACATGGCCCTGCCTGCCAGCCGGTAGCTCGTCTTTCCAACACTCATAGACCCACAGTGATGATGATGTAAACATTTTCCAAGCACCCAGCCTAGGACCTGGGTGGCTGCAGGCACTCGGGTGACATTTATTGAACAGCTGAGGGGAACAGGGCAGCTGGACTTTCCTGAATCCTCAAATCAACTACATGGCAAAAGTACTCAGTTGTTAAACACATATTTACGCCGGGCTCGGTGGCTCAGCCTGTAATCCCACGCCTTTGGGAGGCTGAGGTGCGTGGATTACCTGAGCCCACGGGTTCAAGACCCACCTGGGCAGCGAGACCTCACCTCTACATTAAATCAAAAAATCAGCCGGGTGTGGTAGCGCATACCTGTAATTCCGGCTACTTGGAAGGCTGAGGTGGAAGGATTGCCAGAGCCCAGCAGGTTGAGGCTGCGGTGGCCAGGAACGGCCACTGCACTCCAGTCTGGGCGACAGAGTGAGACTCCAACTCAAACAAAAAAACCCCACATATTTACCAGTCACCTACTGTGTGCCAGGCAGGTATTGCCATCAGGCCCATTTTACAGATGTGGAAACCGAGGCTAGAGTTTGGAAGTCCCCGGCAGTGGCCGTGTATGGCAAGGCTAGGATCTGGGCTCAGGAAATCACATTCTAGTGTCTCAGTTTGTCCCTGCCAAGCTCCTGTTGGGTACTGTCATGCCAGGTGCCCTAGGGCAGCAGACCGAAGCATGGCCTTGGCAGTCAGCCAGCCAGCCAGCCTACTTCGGCTGGAATCCCAGCTCCTCTGCTTACCAGCTGCTGTGACCTGGGGCAGGTAGCTTAACCTCTCTGCACCTTGTCGCCTCCCTGTAGAGCAGGGAAAATAAGAGCATGTCCTTCACACACTGCAACGAAAGTTCAATGAGGGAATATACACATGGCCCTTTGAATAAAGCTCAGTATGGCACCTGGTCCGAAGGAAGGGCTTCCTGAGCATCTGCCAAGGTCACCTCTCCCCAGGCGAGGAAGGGGAGGCACAAGGCCATGTGTCACTTACCGTAAGTCTCACTGCCAGCAAGGAACTGGACTAGGGAGCCTGGCCTGCCCATGCTGCGGTGTCCACTGGGTCACCCACCTGGACAAGTGCCCCTAGAAAGGGCCCACTTCCAGACCGTCCCACCTCCCTTTGGCAGCCCCTCCCACAGAGACTCCGCGACAGCTCCTTCTCACCTTCCTCCCTCCTCCAGCCTGTGACCCATGCCCTAGGGGATAACTTCCACCTACAGACACAGACAGACGCATCCCCTGGCCTTCCCACTCCCTCTGCCTCTCCCTCACACGTTCTTTGCCTCCCTCCCCTCTATTTCCTCTTGCATGAACAATGTCACATGGACCAACTTAGAGACCACGCTTGTCCTCAGCTCTGCACTCTGGTCCCATCTCCATCCGGGACTTCCCTGAGGCCACCATCATCCAGGTTCTCTGCCCCCTACCTCCTCAGGGCCTCCTCTCAGTGGCCCATCCCTACCAGCAAGAGGAGACTCACCTGGCCTGAGGGTGGGGTGGGCCACGTCCTGGGCCTGGACAGGGCCTGGGAGCCGGGAAGGTCATCCTCCTGAGAGTCACCATATCCTCCCAGGCTGAGCTGAATGCTGCCCTCCACACCTGAGCAGGAGACCACAGTGCTGTGAAGGGTCTGAGAGGAAGGGATGAGACTGACGCCTGTGGCAGAGCTGCTGGCTTTACATGGGAGTCTGCATCTCCCTCCTCCATCCGAGGGGAAGTGAGGCAAAGCAGTCAACCTTGGGTCAGAAGGAATCGCGGCCTGACTCCACCCACCAATCCCCTGAGTAGCCACCTCTAATGCCCACGAAAGCCTCAGGAGAGAGGGATCCAGAGCCCCACCAGAGATGGAGAAACAGAGGTTCAGAGAAGGGGAGTCACTCTCTCAAGAACATACAGCTGTCTCAGCTCCTGACCATCCCAAGACTCTTCTGGGCTCTCAGGGATCTGCCAGTCCAGGACTCCCAAATCTCTTTGAATCAAAAACCTTTAAGTCCAGGTCTCTTCAAAAAGTGGCCCATGAAACTGGCATTGGCATCTATCTCACTCTGGGATGCCTGATAGAAATGTAGATCCCAGGGCCCTGCAGAAGTCCTGGAATTTGTTTTCTTTTGTTGCTTTTTTTGAGACACGGTCTTGCTCTGGTGCCCAAGCTGGAGTGCAGTGGCATGATCATGGCTCATTGTAGCCTTGAACTCCTAAGCTCAAGAGATCTTCCTGCCTCAGCCTCCCAAATAGCTGAGACTACAAGTGCAGGCCACCACGCCTGGCTAATATGTTTTTGTTTTTGTTTTAAAAACAACATTTCCTGGCTGGGCGAAGTGGCTCATGCCTGTAATCACAGCACTTTGGGAGGCGAGGCAGGATAGCTTGAGGCCAGGAGTTTGAGACTAGCCTGGGTAACACAGCAAGACCCTGTCTCTACAAAAAATTTTTTAAATTGGCCAGGCATGCCTTGTAGTCCCAGCTACTTGGGAGGCTAAGGCAGAAGAATCACTTGAGCCCAGGAGGTCGAAGTTGCAGTGAGCTGTGATTGTGCCACTGCACTCCAGCCTAGGCAACAGAGTGAGGTCCTGACTCAAACAAAAACAATAAAAACCAATTTCCCTAGTAATTTCTGATGAGTAGTAAGGGTTGGGAGCCACTGCCTTAGGAAACCTGATAAATGCATCCAGGAGAACACAAGTGCTAAATAATCCTCATGGGAGCTATGCGAGAATTACTGGAATACAGTGAAAAGCAGTCTCAGGAGCCAGAAAGCCTGGGATCAAATCCTGCCTCCCACCACCTAGTAGCTGTTACCTTGGGCAGGTGATTTCTCCTCTCTGTGCCTCAGTTTCTCCCTCTGTAAAATGGAAATGATGGCAGTACCAGCCTCATGGAGCTGTTGTGAGGATGAACTATGTTAAGCACTTAGTACAGGGCACCTGGCATGTGGGAGCTAGATGGCCAAGTACTCGCTCTGTGCCAGACCCTGAGTTAAGTCTTGTATCTCACATAAGCCTTGTGAAGTAAACATCATAATGCCATTTTTCAGCCAAATAAACCGAGCCACAGAAGGGAGAAGTCACTTGCCCAAGGAACACATTAGAGGTAGACATAGACGGTCTGACTCCACAGTCCACTCCCTCCTCTTCTTTTTTTTTTTTTTTTTTTGAGTTGGAGTCTCACTCTGTCACCCAGACTGGAGTGCAGTGGCCGCTTCCGGCCACCGCAGCCTCGACCTGCTGGGCTCTGGCAATCCTTCCTCCTCAGCCTTCCGAGTAGCCGGAATTACAGGCGCGCGCTACCACACCCGGCTGATTTTTTTGATTTATTGTAGAGATGAGGTCTCGCTGCCCAGGCGGGTCTCGAACCCGCGGGCTCAGGCAATCCACTCACCTCAGCCTCCCAAAGGCGCAGGATTACAGGCTGAGCCACCGAGCCCGGCTCCTCCTCTTCTTTAGGCCCCCAGTTTCAGAGACATTCAGGAGACTTGCAAGTCCCCTGGGCTTACCCAGCCCAGTCCAATGGACCCATTTTAAAGATGGGAATGAAGACGTTCCAGGACCCAGGCTTACCCAGGGAGCCCTAGGCAGCCTCTTTTATGTTAAAACTCACTGTTTCCTTTCATGAGTGGCAGGACAGAAAGCTGGGGACTGGGGGACAGCAAGCCTGGCCCTGACATACCCTGCCCCATCTTGCTCCTAGCCTGCTCCTGCAACCAGCACGCCCGACGCTGCCGGTTCAACTCTGAGTTGTTCAGGTTGTCGGGCGGCCGGAGCGGGGGTGTTTGTGAGCGGTGCCGCCATCACACAGCCGGGCGGCACTGCCACTACTGCCAGCCGGGGTTCTGGAGGGACCCCAGCCAGCCGATCACCAGTCGCAAGGCCTGCAGGGGTGAGTGTGACCTGAAGCCAGGCCTAGGGGGAAGGAGGCAGAATCAGACTCCTGGATCTACGGGAGGGGCTGAGGACCCCAACTCCTGGGCCTGGGGGAGGAGGGGGTGGAGGCCTGGACTTCTGGGTCTGAGTGAAGAGGGGTTTGGGGGCCTGGACTCCTAGGTCTGAGTGGGAGGTGGCTGTGAAATTGGAGGGTACATCTGGGACCCAGATATCCCATGTCCAGCTCCTGTCCTCATACAGCCTGCCAGTGCCACCCTATTGGGGCAACAGGAGGTACCTGCAACCAGACCAGTGGGCAGTGCTCCTGCAAGTTAGGGGTCACAGGCCTGACATGCAACCGCTGTGGTCCTGGCTACCAGCAGAGCCGCTCCCCCAGTATGCCCTGCCAGCGTGAGTCCTGAGGGCCAGGGCCACAAGTCCTGAGTGGGGTGGGAAGGAGACATCTCAAGTCTAGAAAGTCTAGAGGGCAAGCACAGCAAGGACTAGGGCCTGGGAGATGGGAGCCAGAGGCTGGAGGCTGGGTTCTCATGTAGGCAGAGACTGAACTCCAGACTCTTGGGAAAAAAGGGGTTGAAGGCCTGAAGGCCTGGTTCTGGGGGAAATAGGAACAGGGGTCCAGACTCTTGGGTCAGAGGGAAGAGAGGGCTACGGAACAAGACTCCTGGGTCATCGGAGAATAAAGTAAGAGATGCTTGCACTCTTGGATCTTAAAAAGAATAAACACTTTGAGTCTGGGTGCCTGGATTCCTAGAGGGGCCAGGAGTGATGACTAAAAGGGCACATTTCTCCTTTGGTCTTACAGGAATCCCAGAGACAACCACCACCCTCACTACTACCCCTGGTGCTTACAGCTCTGGTAAGACACGTTGGCATGGAGATCCCTGGGCAGCAGGAGGGATTGGGTATGGGCTGACTGAGTTCCCAGGTGGGGATACAAGGGTCACCCACTGAGCCCAGTCCCAAGGTTTCAGGCACCCCAGCTGGCCATCAAGATGGGATGCAGGGATGGGCAGGGAAGAACGCTGTAGTCCTGGCCTCAGAAGCCCGCTGCAGACAGCCTGACCCTCCCCAGACCCTCAGTGTCAAAACTACTG
This sequence comes from Cephalopachus bancanus, assembly GCA_027257055.1. Lineage (NCBI taxonomy): Eukaryota > Metazoa > Chordata > Mammalia > Primates > Tarsiidae > Cephalopachus > Cephalopachus bancanus. Next base: position 11,934 of record JAPVLO010001129.1, on the reverse strand, counting down.
CAATATCTCGGACACCAGGGTCCACATGAGCCTCCGGAGGTACTGCCAGCAGGAGTATGGTGAGTGCTGGGGAGCAAAACAGCCAGAGCCTGCACAGATGTTCTGGTGACGGCCTCCGAGCCACCCCCTCTGGCCTTCCACGTTCTCATCTTAAACGGGAAGGGGTGTTGGATTCTAAAGGGCCTTTCCTGATTGATGGGACAGAAGACAAATGGGAAGGGGTGGCTGGGAGGAGGCATTCACTACCTTCCTGTGTATGCTCATCCCTCATGTTCTCAGCCTTGCGTTGTTTCACTGGTCTCCTTCAGCCTGACATCTCTGAGAGATGGAAGGAAGAGAGAGAGGAACCAGGTGAATGGAATGGGCTCTTGCCCTGTCCTACCTGTCTCGGACCTTCTCTGCCTCCCTTCACAGCCCCACAAAGACTCACCTCGCAGTTCCCTAATCTGTCAGTGCACGCCTGACCCCTGCCCCTGGGCTATGGGCTCAGGTAACTCAACTCTCCTAGACACTCAGCCTGGCCACAAACCTGGACCAGCCCCAGCTACTTTCCTCCACATCTAGGACCCACTCCTTCAGGATCCCCATCAGGCCACTAGTGTCCTAGGCCTTGGAAGATGAGATTTCTCTGCACCTCCCACAGGGATCTTCTGCCCTGTAGACTCAGCTTGCCAGCCAGAGTCCAGCCCCCAACAATGTCTGCCCTTACTTCCTCAGAAAGTACATGTTTCTGAATCGCTACCAGTATGATCTCAATTCTCAGGTTCTAGGGACCAACCCCTTCCTTTTGGTCCTCCTGCAAAATCATCCCAGAGCCCCTCACCCAACAATACCACTCATTCCCATGGATACCACTTCTAATACCTTTTTTTTTTCCCTTTGAGTCAAAGTCTCACTCTGTCACTCAAGCTGGAGTGCAGTGACACATTCACAGCACTCAACCTTTCAAATAGCTGGAACTACAGGTGTGTGCCACCACGGCTGGCTAAGTTTTTGATTTATTGTAGAGATGAGGTCTCACCAAGTTGCCCAGGTTAGTCTCAAACCTGTGGGCTCAGGCAATCCTCTCACCTCAGCCTTCCAAAGTGCTGGGATCTCAGGTGTGAGCCACTGTGCCTGGCCACTACTACTACCACCTTCTGATATCACTGCATTAGGCACCCTGGACCTGCCTTTCTTGCCTTGTCTCCAGTCTCACCTCATATTGAAACCCTCCACACCTTTATTGTATCTGCTGCTCCTATGTGACCCCCAAAGCCCCAACCAGCATATCCCATGTTCCTGGGCTCCTCTCTCTGTCCTCTGACTTCACCTCCTACAACTCTTCCTTGCACACCATTGCAGCCTCACTGGCCTTCTTCCTGTTTCTTTACAAACTATGCACATGGCTAGGGGCGGTGGCTCTTGCCTGTAATCCCAGCACTTTGGGAGGCAGAGGCGAGAAGATTGCCTAAGCACAAGGGGTTTGAGACCAGCCTGAGCAACATGACTAGGCTAGCCCTCCCTGGAACAAACCATAAACCGCCCCCCATCCTTCTCCCAGCCTTGACAGTGTCTTCTCCAATAGGACCCATCCTCACAATTTGGGGTCAAACTACTAAAGATCCAGGGTGTCTCACGCCTATAATCCCAGCACTTTGGGAGGCTGAGGTGAGATTGCCTGAGCCCACGGATTTGAGACCAGCCTAGGCAACTAGGCAACACCTCATCTCTGTAATAAAATTAGCCGGGCGTAGCGGCACATGCCTGTAGTACCAGCTCCTTGGGAGGTTGAGGCTGTGATAAGCCAAGCCGTGAGCGTGCCACTGCCCTCCAGCCTGGGCGACAGAGTGAGACTCCGACTCAAAAAAAAAAAAAAAAAATTTTCAGTTTGTCTCTTGATGCGATTTCTCTTGGAAGCCCTCCTCACCAGGACTGACCCTACAGGACCCCAGAGGTGCCCGGAAGGTTACCTCCCCACAGGACCACGCCCACGTCTGACATCTGCCCCCTACCCCACAGTTCTCAGCGCGCAGGTGCTGGCGTCCGAGGAGGCGGGCCCGGAGTGGTGGCGGCTGGCCGTGCGCGTCCTGGCCGTGTACAAGCAGCGGGCGTGGCCTGTGCGCCGCGGCAACCAGGACGCCTGGGTGCCCCACGCCGACCTGGCCTGCGGCTGCCTGCACCTGCAGCCCGGCGTCGACTACCTGCTGCTGGGCAGCGCGGCGGGCGGCCCCGACCCCGCGCGCCTCGTCCTCGACCGCCACGGCCTCGCGCTGCCCTGGAGGCCGCGCTGGGTCCGGCCGCTACGGCGGCTGCAGCAGGAGGAGCGCGCAGGAGGCTGCCGCGGCCTGCGGCCCCAGACACCAACCCCCAGCCGGGAGCACTAGCCCGAAGCTGGCGCGGCCTAGAGTGCCCACGCAGGAACTGGGACGCAACGGGAGCCAAGCCTCCTACTTCGACGGTGTGACAGTGGAGAGCCAATCAGACGTCGCGGAGCCGCTGACGTCACTGTGCACGCGCCAGCGCCGCGGAGGCCCGAGGACCCTTTCTCAAAGGCGGCAAACTGCAAGCAGGACTTCCGTTCCCCGCAGTCACTTATTTGGCCTGCGTCCTAGTCTCCGCCTGTGATCTATTTCCCCGCAATAAAGTCTCCACTCTTGGGGAATTTAATCCACTGACCCCGGATCAATGCTAGCCTTGTCTTTAGGGGTGAGTGAAGAAGGCTTTGAGTAAACATGCAAAGCCGAAGTTTTGACTTCAGCTTCCATATGGAGTAGCCAATCCAATAAGAGTGTTCCTATGACGTCACGGGGTACTGGTCAGATGTGTGTTGCCTGATGATAGGTCAAAAGTCAGTGGGAGGGGTGTGGCTGGAAAGGGCGGGAAATTCCACAAAAGCAGAAGAGCAGTTCCAGATTTCCAGAAAGTTCCAGATTTAGGAATTTTGGGGTTCTGATGGGCCTCAGGATAGTCTCTGAGAAAGAAATGAAGGGACTTTCAGTGACTATCTGTAAAGGGTTCTGATAGGCTCACTTGGTCTTGAGGCGCACCCTGGTCTCATTCCTGAGAAAATAGCCAATTGGGAGCCGAAGAGTGACATGACATCACTTGGAGCTAAGCAGAAATCTATTCCCATCCAACAATTAGCTACCCACGGGACAGAGGGGTGAGGCTAAAAAAGCAGGAACTGGCAAGTACTACGGAATAGAAGGTTGCCATAGCCTAAGACTTTGCTTGTCACTCTGACCTCTGCCCCTGCACCCACAACCAACAACACAGTTTCAAATGTGGGTCATCCTTTTAGGAGAGTCACTGAAGGGGTACTTTGACGGAGTCTTAGAGGAAGAGATGTGATGTAAGGTCCATTTGAACCTGGAGAGCAACCTTTGGGAGAGAAATGAGAGGCTCTCAGCCCAAGGGGAGTCAGGATGGGCCATGATGTCACAGGATACTAGGCAGAGAGAAAGATGCCCTCCAGCAAATGTTCTGGGTTTGCTCCTGGTGAGACTGAAAAGGGCAGGAAATAGCTTCCAGGGAGTGGCTGTGTGACGCCCAAGCCACCAATAAAATCTCCTATCTGAGGGAACTTGCCTAAGCCTCTAGCTGAGCCAAGGGTGAGGGCATCTCTGAAGCAGACGTCTTTTTTTTTTTTTTTTGAGTTGAAGTCTCACTCTGTCACCCAGACTGGAGTGCAGTGGCCGCTCACGGTCACCGCAGCCTCAATCTGCTGGGCTCTGGCGATCCTTCCGCCTCAGCTTTCCAAGTAGCTGGAACTACAGGCGCGTGCTACCATGCCCGGCTAATTTTTTGATTTATTGTAGAGATGAGGTCTTGAACCCGCGGGCTCAGGCAATCCACTCACCTCAGCCTCCCAAAGGCGCGGGATTACAGGCTGAGCCACCGAGCTCGGCTTGAAGCAGAAGTCTTTTAAGGGATTTTCTCGAACTGTTGACCTCAAGCAGTCCTCCTGCCTCGGCCTCCCAAAGCACTGGGATTACCAGCATGAGCCAGTCCTTTTAAAGAGATTTTCTAAGATGAGTTCCCTGCTTCAGAAAAACACTATATTCCTTGTCTTTGCTCTTTTCATCCTGTCTTGAAGTCAGTTCCATTGGGCATTCACCCCTGCTACTCACCGTTATGTCCAATCCATCAGTAAATCCTGTCCACTCCAGAAAACGTGTCAACAATTCAACCATTTTTACCATCTCCATTGCTACCACCTTGGTCCAAGCTACCATCACCACTCTCCTAAATTATTATAGTGGTCTCCAAACTGGTCTCACACAGATCACACTGAAGGCAGGATGATCACTTTAAACCCTTAGTCAAATCATGTTACTACTATGCTCAAAACTCTTGAATAGCTTTCCTTCTCTCCCAGAATAAAATCCAAAGTCCTGGTGCTACCCTACAAGACCCCCCCATGATATATCCCCCCCGCCACAACACTGACACTTCACCTCCTTTTTTTTTTTTTTTTTGAGTTGGAGTCTCACTCTGTTGCCCAGACTGGGGTGCAGTGGCCGCTCCCGGCCACCGCAGCCTCAACCTGCTGGGCTCCGGTGATCCTTCCGCCTCAGCCTTCCGAGTAGCCGGAATTATAGGCATGTGCTACCACGCCCAGCTGATTTTTTGATTTATTGTAGAGATGAAGTCTCACCAAGTTGCCCAAGCGGGTCTCGAACCCGCGGGCTCAGGCAATCCAATCACCTCAGCCTCCCAAAGGCGCGGGATTACAGGCTGAGCCACCGAGCCTGGCTCTTCCTGTTTCTTTACAAACTATGCACACGACTGGGGGCGGTGGCTCCTGCCTGTAATCCCAGCAATTTGGGAGGCGGAGGTGAGAAGATTGCCTAAACCCAAGGGGTTTGAGACCAGCCTGAGCAACATGACAAGACCTCGTCTCTACAATAAATAAAAAAATTAACCAGGCATGTTGCACATACCTATGGTTCCAGCTACTTGGAAGACTGAGGCGGAAGGATCGCCTGAGCCCAGCAGGTCAAGACGGCGGTGGCCATAAGGGTGCCACTGCACTCCAGCCTGGAAGATGGTGAGACTCTGTCTCAAAAAAAAAAAAAAAAAAAGCCGGGCTTGGTGAATCAACCTGTAATCCCAGCACTTTGGGAGGCCGAGGTGAGTGGATTGCTGAAGCCCGCGGGTTCAAGACTTGCCCAGGCAACTTGGCGAGAACTTGTCTCTACAATAAATAAAAAATAAAAAGGCTGAGGCAGAAGGATCGCGAGAGCCCAGCAGGTCGGTGCTGAGGTGGCCATGAGTGTGCCACTGCACTCCAGCCGGGGCGACAGAGTGAGACTCCAACTCAAAAAAAAACAACAAAACTAAATTGAAATGAAAGAAAATTTAATATTTGGTTCCTCTGTCACATTAGCCACATTTCAAATGGTCAGTGGCTAGCATATGGTCCAACACAGATGTGGAATATTTCTACCCTCACAGAAAGTTCTGCTAGGCGGCACTGCTTTATTTTTTATTTTTTATTTTTTAGTCAGAGTCTCACTCTATCACCCAGACTGGAGTACAGTGGCATGTTCGACCTGCTGGGCTCAGGCAATCCTTCCACCTCAACCTTCCAAGTAGCTGGAACCACAGATGCGTGCCACCATGCATGGCTAATTTTTTGATTTATTGTAGAGATGAAGTTTCACAATATTGCCCAGGCTGGTCTCAAATGCCTGAACTCAGGTAATTCTCTCACCTCCACCTCCCAAAGTGCTGGTATGACAGGTGTGAGTCACCACACCCGGCAAGGTGGCACTGCTTTAGAGAGCATGTTCATGAAGAGCATGGACTCTGAAGCCAGAGTGCCTGAGTTCGAACCCTGCACTCTGTTTCCTCATCACCTCTGCCGCTAAAGTGATGGTAGTAATAAAAAGAATCTATAGGTGTGTTTTGAGGATTAAATGAGTTAATATATGTAATGGGCTTAGAATAGTGCCTTGCACAGGCAAAGAACAATATGAGTTTGTCATTATTAATTTATGTGCTGCTGGGCTCGGTGGCTCAGCTTGTAATCCCACGCCTTTGGGAGGCTGAGGTGAGTGGATTGCCTGAGCCCGCGGGTTCGAGACCCGCCTGGGCAGGCGAGACCTCATCTCTACAATAAATCAAAAAGTTAGCCGGGCGTGGTAGTGTATGCCTGTAGTTTCAGCTACTTGGAAGGCTGAGGCAGAAGGATTGCTGGAGCCCAGCAGGTCGAGGCTGCGGTGGCCGGGAGCGTGCCACTGCACTCCAGTCTGGGCGACAGAGTGAGACTCCAACTCAAAAAAAAAATTAATTTATGTGCTTATATATTTTAGACACATGGTCTCACTCTGTTGCCCAGGCTGGAGTGCACTGACATGCTCATAAATCACCGCAGCCTCAAACTTCTGGCCTCAAGTGATCCTCCTACCTCCGCTTCCCAAAGTGCTGGGAACGCAGGCACGCACCACCATGCCCAGCTAAATATATATATATATATGTATAGTTCACTAAGCCAGCAGGTCGAGGCTGCAGTGACTGTGAGCACGCCACTGCATTCAGTCTGGGCGACAGAGTGAGACTCCAACTCCAAAAAAAAAAATACACACACACACACACACAACACACACACACAACACACACACAATTGAATCGGAGTCTCACTCTGTCGCCCAGACTTGAGTGCAGTGGCCGCTCCCGGCCACCGCAGCCTTGACCTGCTGGGCTCTGGCGATCTTTCCGCCTCAGCCTTCCAAGTAGCCGGAATTACAGGCGTGTGCTACCACACCTGGCTGATTTTTTTATTTGTTGTAGAGATGAGGTCTCTCCAAGTTGCCCAGGCGGGTCTTGAACCCATGGGCTCAGGCAATCCACTCACCTCAGCCTCCCAAAGGCGCGGGATTACATTTTTTTTTTTTTTTTAGAGATGGTTCTCATTATGTAGCCCAGGCTGGTCTTGGGTTCCTGACCTCAAGCCATCCTCCTGCCTCAGCCTCCCAAAGTGCTGGGATGACTGCCACGAGCCACCCAGAGGCTCCACCGCCCCCAGGAGAAGACAACCCAGAAGGCAAGAACACAGAGAAGGAGGATTTTGCGGGGTGGTGGGAGCTGAAGGCAGGGAGAGAGCAGTGAAGAGGCCGAGAGTGGCTGTGGGAACTCCCCAGGCCTGGAGAGCCCGGGCCCTGCTGCCTCCCACTCAGGGCTGCGGAGGTGGGAGATGAAAGTGCAGAGCAGGGCAAGCCCCATATGTTCCTCATGACCCAATCTTTGTTCCCAGCGCCCAAGACGAATAGGCGTGAAATCCACATCTGGGACCCACCTCCGGCCTAGCCGTTCCCTCCCCCTCTGGGCACTGAGCCCAGTCTGTCTGTGCACCATAATGGAGGCAGCACAGGTGGCTTCCAGAGCTCAGAGGAGGCCCCTGCCCACCACGTGGCATTGCTGGTTGCCTTCCTGGAGGAGGGGACTCCTGAAGTGTATAGAAGTTCGAGCAGGACCTAGCACAGAGGCTCACACTATAATTCCAGCACTTTGGGAGCCAAGCCAGGAGGATCGCTTGAGGCCAGGAGTTCAAGACCAGCCTGGCCAGGCTCGGCGGCTCAGCCTGTAATTCCACACCTTTGGGAGGCTGAGGTGAATGGATTGCCTGAGCCCGCGGGTTCGAGACCCGCCTGGGCGGTGAGATCTCATCTCTACAATAAATTTTAAAAACAATTAGCCGGGCGTGGTAGCGCGCCTGTAGTTCTGTAGTTCCAGCTGCTTGGAAGGCTGAGGCGGAAGGATTGCTGGAGCCCAGCAGGTCGAGGCTGCGGTGGCCGGGAGTGGCCACTGCACTCCAGTCTGGGTAACAGAGTGAGACTCCAACTCAAAAAAAAGACCAGCGTGAGCAACATAGAGAGACCTTGCACCTACAAATTAAACATTAAAAATTTAGTTGGGTGCTGTGGATGTGCCCCTCTGGTCCAGCTACTTGGGAGGCTGAAGCGGGAGGATGGCTTGAGCCCAAGAGTTCAAGGCTGCTGTGATCAATCAACCACCCTCCAGCCTGAGCAACAGAGTGAGAAGGCTTAAAAAAGAAAAAAAAAAGGCCAGGCTCAGTGACTCAGCCTGTAATCCCAGTACCTTGGGAGGCCAAGGCAAGTGGATTGCCTGAACTCAGGGGTATTGCACCAGACTGGGCAACTTGGTGAGACCTTGTCTTTACAATAAATTAAAAAAATTAGCCAGACATGGTGGTGGATGGAGATCTGGCCAAGTTGCCCAGGCTGGTCTCAAATTCCTGAGCTCAGGCAATCCTCTCGCCTCACCCTCCCAAAGTGCTGGGATGACAGGTTTGAGCCATCGCACCCAGCCTGGAGCGTGATTTCATTCCTTCGTACCTGATTACTCTCCTGAAGGCCCCCATGTGTCAGGTTCTATGTGCTGTGAGGCTGGGGACCCAGAAATGTGTCTTTGAGGGAAGACACACAGGACATAGTCCTTCTCTACTGAGAGCTATGCTCTAACGGATGTGGCACAGGGCACTGTGAGTGCACCTACCCTGCCTGGGGATCAGGGCAGGCTTCCTGGAGGAGGAGAGCCCTGCATTTTAGGTAGCGCCTGCTCTTTCTGAAGCATCCGTCACTTGTCTCTCCTGTCCATAGCTCTAGCTCCATCACTGTCTCTACCTCTGACCAGTTCCCTGCTTTTCTCATTGCTTCTCCCCACCCCTGGGTTGGCTGTCACAAAAAACTACCACAAACATGGTGGCTTAGAACAGAAATTTGTCTCACAATTTCAAAGGCCGGAAGTCCAAAATCAAGGTGCTGGCACGGCCATACACCCTCCAAGTCTCCAGGGCACAATCTGTTTCGTGCATCTCCAGCTTCTGGTGGCTTCTGGCATTCTTTGGCTTGTGGTCACATACTTGAGCCTCTGTGCCTGTCTTCACATGGTCTTCTCCTGTCTCGAATCTCCCTACAACCTTGTCTTTTTTTTTTTTTTTTTTTTGAGTTGGAGTCTCACTCTGTCGCCCAGGCTGGAGTGCAGTGGCACACTCACGGCCACCACAGACTCGACCTGCTGGGCTCAGGTGATCCTTCCACCTCAGCCTTCCACGTAGCTGGGGATACAGGCGTGTGCCACCATGCCTGGCTAATTTTTTTGATTTATTTGATTCTCACCAAATTTCCCAGGCTGGTCTTGAACCCCTGGGCTCAGGCAGTCCTCTTGCCTCCGCCTCCCAAAGTGCCAAAGCGCTAGAATTACAGGGGTGAGCCACTGTGCCCAGCTTGGTTTTTTTTTTATTTTTATTTTTTTCAGTAGAGACAGATTTGCTATGTTGTCCAGGTTGGTCTTGACCCCCTGGCTTCAAGCAATCCTTCCACCTCAGACTCCCAAAGTGCTTGGATTACAAAAATGAGCCAATGCACCCAGCCTGCACTTAACTCAATTACATCTGCAAAGAAACCTTGTGCCAGATAAGCGTTCCAGGTGGACATCTTTTGGAGCATATGGCACCATTCAACCCACTAGATCTTGGGTGAGTCACTTCCCTGTCTGAGCCTCAGTCTTCTATCTGTGGAATTGGGCTGATAGTAACGCCCACCTCATGGAGACCTAAAATTAAGTCTACAGAGTTTGAGGCCAGCCCCAGTCCCAGAAAACTCTCAGTTTGGGGCAGCTGTCATGTCACTGATTTATTTCTTTGTCAGAGCTGGGTCTTTCTGCTGGTTTTTTCCTGGCAGTGGCCCTGCTTCTCAGAGCATATGTCTCAGTCATGTTTTCTCTATGTCTCTCTGTTTTGCTTCCCTCCTCCTTCCCCCTAAGTTCCACCATTTCTTTACTGTATAACTCTGGGCAAGTCACTTATACCCTGGAGACTTTGTTTCCTCATCTGTTAAGTGGAACAATAACAGCCTCTATTTCCTAGAGCAGCTGTGAGAATTACATGAATATTACAGAACGTACTCAGAACCTTGTCAGGTATGCAGTAGGTGCTTTATTATTGTGGCTATTTTTTTTTTTTCCAAGTCAGAGTCTCACCCTGTTGTCCAGGCTGGAGTGCTGAGGCATGATCATGGCTCACCACAGCCTCAACCTCCTGGGCTCAGACAATCTTCCCACCTCAGCCTCCCAAATAGCTGGGACTAGAGGTGCGCACCACCATGCCTGGCTGATGTGTGTGTGTGTGTGTGTGTGTGTGTGTGTGTGTGTAGAGATGGGAGTATTACTGTGTTGCCCAGGCTGGTCTCAAACTCCTGGACTTAAGCAATCCTCCTATCTTGGCCTCCCAAAACACTGAGATTACAAGCGTGAGGCTCCATGACCGCTAGTTGTGACTATTTTTTTTTTGAGATGGAGTCTCACTCTGTCGCCCAGACTGGAGTGCAGTAGCCGCTCCCGGCCACCGCAGCCTCGCCTGCTGGGCTCCGGTGATCCTTCCGCCTCAGCCTTCTGAGTAGCCAGAATTACAGGCGCGCGCTACCACGCCCGGCTGACTTTTTAAAATTTATTGTAGAGATGAGGTCTCGCTGCCCAGGTGGGTCTCGAACCCGCGGTCTCAGGCAATCCACTCACCTCAGCCTCCCAAAGGCGCGGGATTACAGGCTGAGCCACCGAGCCCGGCTGTGACTATTCTTATTTCTGCTGCTGCTCTCAGTATGTTGTCTGTTTTCTTGTCTGCATCGCTCTGTCTTTTCAAGTGTCTCTGGATACATGTCTGCGGTTCTGAAGGAGTCCTCACTGACCTCTAAGCCTCCTGGGTCTTTAAGTGTCTGCTCCTCCCCACTACTCTATCTTCCTCTCCCCACCTGTGGTGTTTTTAAAATAAGTCCCTTCCCTGAGTGTGGTGGCTCATGCCTATAATCCCAGCACTCTAGGAGGCTGAGGTGAGAGGATTGCCTGAGCCCATGGTTCGAGACCAGCCTGGGCAACTTGATGAGACCTCATCTCTACAATAGCTCAAAAATCAGTTGGACATGGTAGCGCATGCCTGTAGTTCCAGCTACTTGGAAGGCTGAGGTGGAAGGATTACCTGAGCCCAGAAGGTCGAGGCTGCAGTGGTCGGGGGCCTGCCACTGCCCTCCAGCCTGGGCAACAGAGTGAGACTCCAACTCAATAAAATAAAATAAGTCCCCGAATTCTTTGATAATCCTCCCTTGGAGGGGGGAACCTAATTTTTTCCCTTTGAATGTGAGGTAGACTTAGTGACTCATTTGGATAAATAGATAATGCTGTGTGACTTCAGGGGACCAAGTTATAAAAGGCCTCAGATGACTGCCGCCCTGGCCAGCAGCCTCATGGCTCCCTCCTGAGGAACCTAGACCCGGAACCAGCCAATTAAGCCACTCCCAAGTTCCCAGCCCTCAGACATTGTGAGACGATAAATGTCTGTTGTCTTACACCTCTAAGTTTTAGGGTAATTAGTTATGTAATAATGTATAATTAATACATTCCTCTCTTTCTTTTTTTTTGAGTCAGTCTCACTCTGTCACTCACTGCCAGGCTGGAGTGCAGTGGCACACTCATGGCCACCCCAGCGTTGACCTGGTGGGCTCAGACTGTGCTTCCGCCTCAGTCTCCTGAATAGCTGGAACTACAGGCACGCACCACCACGCCCAGCTAATTTTTTGATTTATTGTAGAGATGAGGTCTCACCAAATTGCCCAGGTTGGTCTCGAACCCATGGTCTCAGGCAGTCCTCTCACTTCGACCTCCCAAAGTGCTGGGATTATAGGTGTGAGCCACCACACCCGATCTCATTTTATATTTTTAGAGATGAAGTCTCACTATGTACTCAGGCTAGTCTCGAACTCCTTGGCTCAAGCTATCCTCCCGATTCAGCCTCTCAATGTGCTGGGATTACAGGCGTGAGCCACCGTGCCCTGCCTGTCTGTGTCTTTCTGATTCCTTTCTATTCTCTCCCGTTTGGTCGGTTGGTCTGTTTCTGGGCCTCTCCCCCTCTATCTGGGGCTTCCTACCTCTGTCCAT